>CM053790.1:84847129-85367129 GCA_028749045.1 Cupressus sempervirens | reverse complement strand
CAAATCAAAGCACCAAACTCCACCACTAAAAACTATCGTTTCCTGATAGGGAATGCTTGACCCAGATCCAAGTGTGATGCTCTGCCCACAACCACAAGAAACCATTGGAGATCAGGCACAGATGATCCTATCTCAACAAAAAAATTTTGATAGAAATCAAACTCCTTTTCCTAGCAATCAAAGCACCAAACTCCACCACTAAAAACCTAAGTAGAACACCACCATAGAGTAGGATCACAACCTGATGAAAGAGAGAAAAAGAAATCCACACCTTAGCATAGTAGCGACAATCCATGCTAGAAAAAATGACACAAAAAACCCTAGCACCAAAGTAGGATCCATCATCATCTTTGTCATCCTTGTCTTCTCTATGAGGACCATCCTTCATTGTCTAATGAAGTATGTGCAACATGTGAAGGATGATAATATTGTAATCATACAAAAGGTGGAAACAACACATAAAGTGGAATGTGATAACAACTATCACTACATAAAGTGGAATTTATCCTATAACATTTGCAACTAAATGTGCAAATTCCTAAGTATCTCCAATGTACAAACTAATGTGTTATGCATAATCCTAAATAAGCTTACATAGTGTAATTAAAGGTCAATATTAAATTAAATCAATAGGTTGGATAGTCAAGAAATATTTGAACATTTATATCTCTCTTTTGTCATGGTTACTAATCTCTCAAAATCACTGACCATACAATTACTCTTAAAGTTTGTGCCTCATTTTTTATCTTACATATTAGTGAGGTTTTTTTGGTGGGTCATTTTAATTATTTTTGATCCCTCATACTCCTTCCAGTGCTCATAGTTGAAATGTAGAAAAAGGTGTTCTCCTTAATTTAAAGGAATTTCATATTTCCTAGGGCATTGATATTTTGAGATATTAGCAAGTATAATTTATTAATGATTGATTAGGTGGATAAACACACATGCTTATGTTGGCACTAATTTTAAATAACAAAAAAGTTACTCCTAAGTGCCAAAATCAAATGAATTTAATGTATCATCTTGGAAAGAGTCATGTTATTTAAAGAAATCGGTTAATTTTAAGAATCCAATAAAGAAAGATTTTTTGTTTTAGTAGTGGAGGAAGATTTGAAGATAGACTATAAAATATGTTAGACTAGAGAATTCTTTCATTTCTCCCTCTTCCTTCAAAATCTTTTGCTAGTGCGATAAGTTTTAAGGTTTCCTCATGAGTTTTCTTGATGAAATTCTTATGAACTTTATGGAAAACTATTCCTTGCCAACTATAATCATAAAGAATTTTGTAAACTATTTCTTTGAGCCATTAAATTTAAACCTTACATTTTTCAATTTCACCCATTGTAAAAAATGGCCTAAATGATATAGTAGACACTGAATTAGGCAATATAAGACTCGATGGGATTCTCAAAAGGATTAAGGGTAGAATATACTTCCCTCATTGCAAAGAAAGTCATTGATGGTGGCCTTATTGAAGCTAGTCATTTTCCAATTGTTGTCGTGTCATGAATTTGTTATTTATTTCTTCCATCACTACCACCTCAAGCTCATGATATTCAAAACTCTAGTAGCTCGTTAATTTCCAAAATTGACCTAGAGGTCATGTCTCAAATACTCAAGCCACCCAATTGAGAATTGTGAATATATCTGCAAGGTTAGGATGGAATTATTTTTCTACAATTATAAAAGAGGGAATAAATGAAGAATTACCTTTGCATCAATGATTCCTTACTATGGGTTGTGTTAAAGAAGATTAAATAGTTTCCTAAAAAGAAAACTTATTAGTCCATGCAATACTGGTTCTACCGAGAAGAGGATGATGGAGATATAAAATTTTCATGTCTTGTTGTTTAATAATAGCATGTTTTGGAGAGTTGTAAAATATTGTGTATCACAATTTTTAAGTTATTATGTTCTAGGGACTCCAAAATAACGATGACGCTATTTCAATTTTTGCTTTTGTATGGAGATGCAATATACCGCTGGATCCTATTCCACAAGTGATTGGAACTTACCATTATGATTTGTTGAAAAGCATTGTTAGTTCCTGCCATCCCTGCCTCTCATTCTTCTTTGTGTTGGAATATTAAATGCAAATGTCAGTTTTCCCCTAGAGCGAAACGCTCACCTACCATCCCTGACGACCTGCACAACAGTTATAAACATGAATGCGGTAGGTGAAATTTTGAAATCTAAAAAGAGGGGGAAATATATGACAAAAGGAATGATCAGATTCATTTGACTAGTCAGTAGACAAAGAGACATTAGAGTGAAGGTTAAGAAGAGCGTATCAGAGAGTTGCAGAGAGAAGAGAAGTGATCAATAGATCCAGTCATCAAAGTGCAGAGAAAAGGAAATTCATTTAATGCCTACAGTTGCACGTGTTTCTTCTCTAGTCATTTTTTAAGTTTATTATTTGTTTGATTTGACTTGTTGAAGTAGTGATTTCTCCAGGCATTGTAGTATGCAGCCATTAGAGATGTAAGTTTGAAGTTTAAAGTTTGAAATTTTAGGGTTATTTTAAGGTTTTCTGGTTGAAGCCGAATGCTCCCAAATTTTGTAATGGTTTAATCAAGTTAAATAGTAAAGCAAACAGGCATACTTGAATCCATTACTCTTCCCTTTGTTTATTGCATTTGATAAATTTATTGTTGAGTATTTCAAGCTTTGGGTCTTTGGTTTTAATGATGAAAATATTCACGTCATAAGTCTGCACTCGGTATTGTCTTTGGTAGAAGTCATCTGCAGTGGCTAGCAAGTTCACTCAGTGCCTTCTTCTACCAATCTCCACTCTCCAGTGGCTATCGAGTTCACTCAGTAATCACATTGCTTACTGAGTTCACTCAGTAATCACACCCTACAGTGTTTATCGAGTTGTTTTTTCATCTACTGACCTCACTCAGTATCTAGTGTTTACCAAGTTCCCTTTTCATTTACCGAGCTCACTCGGTAACCTCTCCTACCACTCAATTTCTTATGTTATCGAGCAAATTTTGGCACTCGATAATAGTATTTTTTGAGCAAATTTTTAGGTTTAGGGTTGTGAGTTGTGAATTTTTGTTGTAATATTTCTCACACTTTGGCCATGGATTTGCAATGATCCATGTTAAAATTTTGAACTAAGTTATTTATTATTAGAGATAGTATGAGGATTCTATTTCATTATTCTACGAGTTGGCCAGGAGTTTTGAATACTTTTCTCTCCATCAATCCACTATGCCAACCCAAAATTTGTGGCATTAGCATTGAAGTTTATATTCAAAAAAAAATTTGGGGTTTGATGTCTAACTGTATCATTCATTGTTGGCACTTCTCATATAGGTAAATCAAATCCCTATGCTATATGAAGGACTATTTTGGAATTCATCTTCTTGTTTAGAGAACCTTGATGGGTATCTTCGCCAAAATACCCATTTGGTAGAAATTCATGGTGAATAATAACCAATACACAAAAATGTATCAGGTATCTTTGCATTCAAAAAGTGCAGACATTGGGCTTGTTGAGAATTTTTATTACCAGTATTCTGCCAGCTCATGTCATGTGTGCACTTTGGAAGATGGTATGGACATTGACCAAACCATAACTATAGAATGTTTTCTTCACAAATTGTGGCTATGGTTGCCCCCATAGATTTTCATCCACACATGGATATATTGACAATTGACAATGAATGAGGATTACAAGGTCCATGTCCTTGTGGACGGATTCTTTATGCATGTGCAAACTTAGCTATAAACCTTGCTCTCAGTATTATCTTCTTTTCTAGGAGATTGTTATCTTATTCTTTAATTATTTCTAATGATGATTTCCCTTAAATCAATAACCTTCTATTATTCTCACCTCAAGAAATCTATTTCTTTTAAGAAATAAGTGGACAAGTTCTAGAATCTATCTTCCCATTCACCACAATGTTGCATCCTTGTACCCTACAACTTCTATTGTCACATCCATCTTCAACTATGTTGATTTTGAGTTTCCCTTGATGAAATTAAACAGATCAAATAAGACACTTATCGACCCTTTCTTGATCCCTAATAATTTCATATCGTTCTAGCTCATTAAACCAAGGTTTTGTTGGAATGTGTAATTTCCTGCTCAAATAAAATGTAAAAGCATAATAAGAATTCTAGAAATTCCAACTGGATTATCGAATAGGGTTAGGTCAAATAAATATTTAGGTTTGTAAAGTTGAAGAAGTTATTAAGGTTTGTAAAGTTGAAGAAATTATTTATGTTTAGATAGTTCCAAAAAAGTCTATTTGTTCTATGTCAGCTAATTTAGATGTTTCTAGAAATAATCAAAGACATCTATAAATAGAGACATCTTGTAATATTTTTGATATAGATAAAATGTAATTAATATAGACAAAATGGTTAATGAAATATATTAGTGCTGCAACTAATTGAATATTTTTCCTTTTTAGCTTATTTTGTTCATCCACCTTTTACAAGATGTATTAAAGATGTGGTGGTTTCTATAGGTTCAAGACCTTTCTTGATAGATGATGAAAGTATGCTATATCTTCCTCCACCTAACATTCTAAATGAGAAAGAACCCAAAAATTCAATCAAAATAATCTATTTGTAAATTTAACTTCTTTTTAAAATTTCAATTTAAATAAAACATAGTTCAGGATGGATGTCTATATACCTATTGCTGATATGAGAAACACATCCTAAAGAATTGGAAATGCTTCTCTATGTCACTAAAAAAATTTCTTGCACCATACCACACATCAAAGCTTAGAAATGTTGACATCTTCCATATCAAACTCTATGCCAAATCCCTCATGGACAATGCAATATGATTTTCACTTATTTTTGTAGGCATTAGACCATCCACATACCAAACTTGAACTAAAAGATCACATTACCAAACAGACAAGAAAGATTAGAATCTTCACAAATTTCTGAGAAACCCAACTTCCTTCAAATAAATAAACAAATAATTCTGAAAATAGCTTTCTTGTTTATAAATGTAGAGACTTTCTAAATATATGAAAATAAAGAACCCTAAAAGAATTAAAAAAATAAAACAAACAAGATAAAGAAAAATCAACTTTATAGCTTGCCTTGACATCTCTTTCCAGCTGTAACAAAAAATTTGTATTACACTAGTTCTGGATAAGATTGGTTGGCCTTTAAGTGCTCCCTCAATATAAACAATCCCTTCATTAGTTCCAAGAAGCTGGCTTGTAACGCCCCACCAAGGGATCCAAAAGAATTAACTTAAATTTTTACTAAGTTTGCCAAACATTTTTTGTTTAAAAAAAAAAGAATAACATACACATCAAACATAAAGTAGCAGAAGCAATCACATACAATCATAATCAAGCAAATGTAATAGATTACATTCCTTAAGGATTCCAAGACATTGAGTCACATTTAAATTTAATTAATACTAAGTCTAATAATAACTACATCCACATAAAAACATAATTAAAAGTCTAAAGTTCATTTAAATAATATACATTTGTTCCAAATGCCACTTGACAATAAAATTTGGAATGCTCAATCATCAACTGTACATGTCACAGGGTATGAAAGGCTAAATGAATATACATTTATACAAATAAAATTACGTCATCCTCATTGGATCCATGATACAAAGTACAATACCATAAATGAAACCATTCATTATAAAAGATATAATTGTCCATCATAAAAGATATAAACATCCATCATAAGATATAACTATCCATCATAATGATACAAAGATAGAATGAAAGAAAATGCAAACAAGGAAACTCCAACCATGGTATCAACAAATGGATCTCAATGGTAAGAGTAAAAAACACTACCACCCGACCGCATGGTAACCCAAAAGGGTCCACTCCCGCCATGCTAAAAAGATAGTCTCAAGTCTCAAACATGATATAAATCCAAATATAAAAAATTCTCTCTAAGTTTAAGAAATCCCAAATGTAATCTAACTCAAAGGTTCCAAGACAAATCAACATCTAAACCCAGAGGCACATAAAGACACGTAAGAAACCTACTATGTAAAAGGGCAATCATCATCACACGAATCACACTAGAGTTACCCTGGTAGTCTCTTAGGACCCCGACCCCCTAGTGATCCCTATGTGGCACTAGTATCTTCTCGTACTAACAAGGCATACTAACGATGCCTGGTGGTAACCAAGAATTCTCTCTACTCCCATCCTAGTCTGTACTAGCACTTGCGGCATGGGCAAGAACATACAAAGACTCTTATTAGGTTCATTTTACTCTCATTTAGTGTAGCATTTTCACTTATTAAACAACTTACAATGGGTTACCCTAGCAGCCACTTAGGACCCCCACGTCTATTGCAAGCCACTTCCTGACATTACATATAGATAACCTACCCTAGGCTCATAAAAATATAAATCATAGAATCACAAATTTCACCTCCCTCGTATACAAGTGACTAGAAAATATCAAAAGATAATTCACAATAACACATCAATTCTCTACAAGCAACTAGCAAGCATCCAAAAAATATTGATCGAAGGTTCAAAATGGTTAAGTCAATTATGTCATAAGATGACATCACTAAGAAACAATCATACAAACAACTCAGTCCTATAAAAGCGACTAGAAAGAAATCTAAATACAACTAATCAATGACTCAAAAAGGTTAAGTAAAATATGTCACACCTTTCACCTCAATTTCACAAGAGAACACTGGAAAGCAATAACAATTAATAGAATAACACACATCATAGAGCATACCAGACACATTACCATGGTTGAGTATAAAAGATCAAAATCAAATCATCATAACCTCACAAACACAGAACTCCCAAGCCTCTGGTAACATCTTAAGACTGGTCAACACTCTAGTCAACCCAAACCCAAAACATAGACAACATACAGATAACAAAGTGCAGGTTTCAAAATTTGGTTTGATTTAAAAATACATTGTTGAGTTAATAGTAAAGTTTTAGTTTTCATTTTCTCAAAGTATTATAATTACTAAGGTTTTCGAATAATAAAATTTTCCTAGTGTTACAAACCATTTTCATATATCTGAACCATATAAACACATCCAAGTTTATAAAAGAAAACATTAATTCTCCCAATTAATTTCTTTGATTTTTAATTTATTTTAGGATTATATTTTAAAAATGAGTGATTAGATTTCTTTTAAAATTTTAACAATAATTATTAAAATTATTAATAATAATTATTATCAATTATTACCATAATAATTTTAATTTAATTAAACTTAGGAAAAACTGTCTCAAAAAGGAAACTTGCTAAAAATATAAACTTCCAAAAATAAAAACCCGCTAAGAATATAAAATTTCCAAAATGGAATCCTACTAAAAACATAAACTTTTCAAAAATAGAAACTTGCTAAAAATAGGAACTATCCTAAAATAGAAACTTGATAAAAATAGTATCTCTCCTAAAATTAGAACTTGCTAAAAATAGAGACTTTTTAAAAATTAAAACTTTCTAAAAATAGAAATTTGCTAAAAATAGAAACTTTCTAAAAGTAGAAACCTACTAAAATAGAGTCTTTCTAAAAATAGAAATCTACAAAAAAAAAAAAATTCAAAAAAGCCTTGATATAGAAATCCAAACCAACCAGTCAAATTCTATAAAACGAAATTTGTTTTCTTTTTAGAACCCAAAAATTGATTTAACAATTCCATATACAAAACTTTAATTTAACAATTTGGGTTTCAATTTAACTCTTTCATAAATGTATTCAAGAACAGAGAACAATAAATCTTAACATGAGGGTTTTCTAGTTTCCAATTTGTATATAGATGTTTCTTGAGAACGATGAACAACCAAATCCACACACAAGATTTTCAATCATTAAATTGCTTACAAAAGTTCCTGAAAATAAAGAATAATAAATATGCAAAACAACGCTCTCAACCCAAAAGAATTTTGAAAATAAAAATTAAAAAAACATGGAGAAGACAGAAATTCAAAGGATAGAAAACCACTATATAAATAAACAACGAGATCCTACTTAGATCTGATGCTAAAACAATAATCACACAAAGCACGCAAAAATAATCCTCTTTCTCTGAAAACTTCCTTCTTTGAAATTCCTCCTCCAAAACCTGTGTAATTTCATAATGAGCTCTAGATCTTTGATTAAGAGTTCTCCCTTAATTTAGGGCTCTAATTGTGCAATCACACAATCTTTGATAAAGAGTTCTCTCTTAATTTGAGGCTCTAATTGTGCAATCATGTGAAGGAATTTGTTGATCAATTACTGTTTATTACTTGTTATCTTTTACCTTTTCATGCACAAACTTTTAGATATTTAAGTAAAATATTTTTATTAAATTAATTAGCTTTCTCTCTTTTATTTAGTTTATTATATTTTAATTTCATGCATATGCTTTATGCAATTTAATTAAAATAAACTTTATTAAATAATTACTTAATCTCTCTTTAATTAATCTATTATATTTTAATTTTATGCATAAGCTTTATCAATTTAATTAAAATAAACTTTATTAAATAATTGCTTACTCTCTCTTTTTAATTTATTATATTTTAATTTCATGCATATGCTTTATGCAATTTAATTAAAATAACTTTATTAAATTTATATTTTCTCTCTCTAGTTAATTATGAGATGTTTTAATAATATATTTATTAATTCAACTAATAATATTATTTAGAGTTTATTATTTAAAATAAAACTCTTAAATAATAATAATTAATTAATTAAATATAATTACGCCTAAATTAGAACCAAAACTTTATCTTTAAGTTGAATGCTTTTATTTAATTAATTCACAAGATGTTTTTTAATAATATATGTATTAACTTAATTAATAACATTATTTAGAGTTTATTATTAAAAGAAAACTCCTAAATAATTATCATTAAATTAAATAAATATAAATACATCAAAAATAAAATTTTAATGTAGTCTTTTAAATTTAATTATTTTATTTAATTAATTTCTCAATTAATTAAATATAACTAAATATCAAATTTCTTTATTAAATTTGTATTAAATTAAATCATTAAATTATCTTTTAATTTAATTTAATTATAAAAAAAAATCACCATATACCCACAAAACCAAAAATGACAACTCAATTAAGGCAAAGAACATAATCAAACTCTAGGGTCAAAATCATGAATTCATGTCACTTGACGAATTCATATGGATAAACTAACTTAGATACTTGTCCTATTTTTGTAGGACAAATGGGTTTAAAGGTTAGGATTTGGACTTAAGAATTTATCTCCCCTCTCTTACCACTGAGATAATGTAATAGGGTACACTAATCTTAGCAATTCAGGGAAGTTGATATCTAGTACCTACAATCTGCATAAAATCCATGAATGTACAAACACATATATGCTAAACTAAACAGGCAATGGCAAGAAGTGGTGCATTGTGTAGATCCCGACTAGCAGGTGACTTCGACTCCATTGCTTAGCAACATTAGAAACACCATGCATAAAGAAAATATACACGCACACCATACACATGCAATATGTGGTAAGTATCCATAAGAAAAACATATGATAATCCATCTAACAAATCATCATCAATAATTGAAAATATTGTAATAATCATCATACATACAAGTATGTGCAGGATAATGGTGTGCCAAAAAGTGGCGATGTGAAAAAAATGGAGTTTGAACACATCTAAAAGTGCTTCAAAATTTGCTCTGACTTTTTTCCACCTATCCAAGTACCAAGCCTAGAAGGAAAGGCCAAGCCTTATCAGATATCTGATCTAATATCGAATATTTCATAATTATATGACATTATTATTATACTATTATAATAATATAAAAACATTATATTATAATAGTATAATACATTATAATATAATATTATTAAATATAATATTATTATTATAATAATAATTATACTATAATATAATATTATTATTATTATTATATTATAATGTATTATATTGTAATAATATAATATAATATATAATATTATAATATATAGTAATGTAATATAATATAATATAATAATAAAAAAGAATAATATAATATAATACATTATAATAATATAATATAATAATAATATTATATTATAATAATATAATAATATAATATAATATTTTATATTATAATATATATTAATGTAATATAATATATATATATAATATAATATAAAAATATATAAAATATAAGTAAATATAATATTTCAAAGCTATATGTTATATGTTATATATCTTATATATAAAATATAAGATATGCGGGCAATCAGATATCCGATTCAAAATCAAATATCTAATATAATATCGGATATCTGATATTATATCGAATATCTGATACCTGTAGCATTACATTAAAAAAAAAAAACCAAACCTATGAGCCCTTATTTCTCACATTTTGGGGGCAAGTATTAGCGTGCAATCAGATATCGGATATTAGATTGAATATCAGATATTAAGGTTTTTTTTTTTTTTTAACTAATTTTTAATCTAAATTCGATAGATTTTAGCATGATTTTGTTTGTTTTAGTTGAATCTAGGGTTTTTTTGAAAAAAAAGGTTAAAATTAAGGTTTTTTTATATATATTACATTTTGCAATTCAATAGGAATGGTTGATCAGAATGATGACACTGAGGTAGGGAATAATATTCCTCATAACCTCCCACCAAACAATCCAGTACCCCACAAAACCATCCACCAAACGATCCTCTACCCCATCAAAACCCTCCTTGAATTGAGGATTTGATAAATGAAAATCTCAATGAGTTGAGAGGTTTGCATAAAACATGTAATAATGTACCCACATTGGCTCCTATGTTATCCACATTAAACACCATAGTGGATAACATTGAAACCCTTACAAACCAACAAAATGCCGCTCTTCATTGGCATGATCAAATGCACAAGATGTTTGATGATGGTTTGGATTATGATGAGGTTGCGGCCCTCAACATAAGCAAAGACAATTTGGCCAGCTTTTTTGCGAACTCGAAAATGGATTTACCAGTTGACCCAAAAAAATCCAAACTATCGATTAAATGGTGCACAAATGATGCCATACGTGCAACCTTTTGGGATCGTTGGTGGATGGTCTTTGATATCCCTCCACATGGTAATTTAGGCATACCATTTTATTTCTTTAGAAAATTATATGTTGAATTTGTGTTGAAAATTAAAGTGAACTATTGGAGCATGAAGCCCGACATGGGCTTAGGACTAGGAGCTCCTCAGGATAGACCCTCTTCCTAGCGGAAGAAAGCTAGCACTTTTGTCCCCCCCACTGATATCTCCCCTCCTCCTCGAGTGCAGCATCCAGATATTATGATAGAGGCTAGCTCTCAAACTATCAGATCCATTCATAGACTGAGTAGCCTAATGATATCTCAGGCTAGGTCAATCCTACCTCCTCATGTTGATGATGTTGGTGTCAGTTCATCATCGTCTAGCTCATCACATGTTTGTGTGCCTCACACTTGCATTACATACAAGAATATTTGCCTGGGTCCCATAAGTCATCTTCCTGAGTATCATTTTGTATTAGATGAGGATACACCAGACACACACGCAGAGGCTACAAACCCTAATGCAAGAGAGGAGGGGAATGTAGAGGCATGGACTCCTTCAGTGTCGGTACGTGTATCTTTTTTTCTGTTATGACATATGTGATTTAAAGTTAATTTTTTTAATAGAGTAATTTTAATTTTTAAGCCATATTGACTTTTATATGTATGTGATCTTCATTCATGTTTAGTTGATGACTAAGGAGGAGCTCAAACAGATTGATGATGCCACTCTTAGCCATTTCATTTGACCTTGAGACATCTACAGTACATTATGTTGTGTTCACATATTTTTTTTCTATTTGATATTGTAGCATATATGGTTGCTAATCTTTCTTTTATCTTGCAGGTAGCACCTGTCTCGGAGGGACAAAGTGTGGAGGGTGAGCCAGCACGCATTGAAAAAGGAAAGGTAATTAGGCACTTTCTATTTGATTAAATATTGATGCCTTCTTATAAAATGTTTGTTTTAATCCCATTTAATTACATTCTTTATTGTATATAGGGCATCGCTACTGGTGATGAGCATGTACAGATTCTGTGTCGTAGACCATCAAGGATTTCCTTTCGCACTGAGAGCCCAATTGTATGTATAAGTATCATTTATTTTTTATTATCCTTATCTTCATAAATAAATTCAAAATTGATTTCCATGATATTAACAACTACTATTTTGTATCTCATAGGAGACTCCTAGTGCATATGAGGTCTGACAGGAGAGTTATGTAGATTTAATGACACGACCACTCACTCCTAAGGAGGAGCCTACAGTAGTAGGTTGTAGTTTGAATTCATGATTAAATATGTTATAAATTTAGCATGCTATGAGTTATAATGTTATAGTTTAAATTATAGATTCATCTGACAAAGGTATTTGAACATATACAGCCCACAATCAGAGAGGTACCAACATTGTCGAGGGCATACGAGAGGACTCTTGACCGGCGTAGGAGGTTGACGAGAGAGGTATTTATTATGAAATTTTGATAGTATTAATCTCCATTACAAAAAAGATAATTATGCATTTGAGTAATTCAATGTTAGATACGTAGAATCATATAAATTTAGTAGTCTAACTTTGGGTTTTCCTTTTTTGTTTATGTAGGAGGCATTTGATCCACCTAGTGCAGCGAAGAGGCTGCATTTTGATCATCCACCAACACCCTAGGGTAGTATAGTTGTCATAGGATGCATCATGAGACATTTTGAGATGGCATATGCCACATTGTATACAGAAACATTGATATTATACACATTCTAATGGCATGATTAGCCACATTTTGTATATGGATCTATGTATTTTGATATATATTTGAGTACTTTGTCTATGGATACATGCATTTTGATATATATTTTTGTCATTTATGTGCACAATGATATACATATTAATTTAGTATCTAGTATTGTTCAATTTATCATGGATCATGTGTCATGCCCTAAATTTTACTAGTAAAAACACAACAATTTTTTTTTTTTTGTAGCTTATGAAGTCGCATAAGAAATTACATATTGTTAAACAAGGTTATCATTGAATAGGATTTCAAGACTCATGTGGACAGTGTCATCCAGTTGTAACATTTTAATCATAGGTGGTTTTCAAATAGATTGGATGACAGTCTAGTTCAAGTTAGCATCACGAGTCAAAAGAGCAAGTTCAAGTTACAACACTCATAAATTAGTGAGGTAATTCATATCCTAACAAGCCTCTGATACTAATAATCTATTAGGGTCTGTCGGTTGTATCATATGGACTAGGTCGTGATTCTAGCATGTAAGGGAAGGGGATCAGAATTACTTATTATCCTTATTACCAATGTACACACATTCATTAATCATTACAATATATATTAATGTGACAATTACTAAATGGTGTGGAAGTGTAGTATATCTTAATCGATTAAACACGCGTATCTAGAGAATTTAGATTTAGTACTCATCACATGAGCACCCTTAGTCAAATAAGAAAACGTACACTTATCTACCACACTATATTGGATCTAACCATTGGAAATTAGAAAAGATATGCCCCAAAGGTAGCTTCGAAGTCTACATGATGGAGAAGGGGCCACTTGTATTGATAGTATCCATCATTCAACACATACTATACACAACTTATGGAATAAACAATTTATTTAATGTGCCAAACGTGTATCATGTGCTTGCATCCATATTTTTCTGGTTACAAGTCCTCTCGAAGATTAGACCAATACTGAGTCATTTTCTCCCTCTTTACTCTATTTAGTCATCCTTATGCATTCTGTCAACATTGCTTCCTCGCCAAACTAGCACTCACTATAGCTTCCTAAACACAAAAATTACTATTTCAATACATAAATTAAGCTCACTCTAACAAAAGACAATTACTAACTATCTAGCTCATCAACTACTAACTAATCTAGCTACATTTCCATACTTTTACATTTACTATTTTAATTACTATAATTACTATACTATTACGTTTACTTTTTACATTATTACATCTGATTATTCACCATAAGCTTACTTTCTCACTATCAATATTATTATTATCAAAGCATGTTAAGATTCAAAGTAGTTTCATAGTACGAATTATTAAAGCACATAAAATGAGGAACTCTTAGTAAGTCTAAGGGCCAATTCAAAGTACTTAACTCAATAATAATTCACGATCAGTATTTGACCACTACTGCAAGGAGGGGACAACTAGTGCATAAGACAAGGATGTGACATAAACCCTTTCTCCTATGCACCCAAGTATATTAATGGGGATGAAACCCCTTTTTAATGAGGCAAGCTCAAGGATAAAAGTTTTAAAATGACATGTCAGAATGAATGTCAGATTTAACAATATGCCTTGGGGAGTGGAGAAAACTTTTTGCATTATGATGGCTTAGGAAATGTTGGGGGCTACTCTAGAAGGGCGGTCAAGATCAATCTTGGCTTTTATTTTATTTTTTAGTTAAATATTTAAATTTTTCATATTCTCTAACATGCACACTAATATGCATTTATTTATTGAATTACTAATTTATTATTTAAGTGTTGGATGTGACCTAGAGTTCACAAGATTGTAATGTGTACCATTATGTCACTTAGAAAATATATTAGTCTAGGACACTCATTAGTCTCTATATGCTATTATTATTATTATTGGATAGCAGTCTAGAATATGGGAATATTGTTTAATATTTTATTGCTCTGTACTAAGGAAGGGATTTATTTTCCTTTACCATACATTTTCTAGAGATTAAAATGCATGCCTACAGCAATGTATCTCATAGATTTTATTATGTCTTCTCTTACAAAAAACTTCATTTTGTTATATCATGAAATTAATTTGATTATTTCCTTGCTTAGAATTGCATTAAGCTTGGTAATTAAAATCAATGTTATCCATGTTAAATGTCCTTTACTGATTTTATATGATATTTCAAGCCTCTAATCAGATCTTTAAGATCAAACAACCAATATTTCAAAGATCCACCAATTTCTCAATAAACCCCAAATCGAGTATGCCGGAAATAGTGCCAAAAACTTCACAGCTTCACATATTATTAATAAATCTAAAAGTAGACTCTTTTAAAAAAATTTCAGCAGCATAACAGCCTATAAAATAAAATTTCCAAATCTATATAGCATTTACACAACAGCTCCCAAATGTAGGACAAAAACCATGCTCATCGGGCTCCCGAAATTAGCACAAAAATGCCCGTAAACACCACAAAAATACTAATAATCTATCTCAGTAGTTTAACCACATCCCAATACATATATTCAGCTTTATTTTAACATCTTAAAGTCTGAAATACAGCAGCAACCCAAACTGATATGAAATACTCAACCTAAAACACCAAACTCTTACAAAAAACACACCCGAAAACCCACAAATCTGCACTATTTAGCACAAAGAAAAACTCTGTATGAGCATGTACATGAAATGGCTTCAAAATACTATTCTTAGCCTTCCTTTAAACCTGCAAACTCCCGTTCTTGGGTCTCCTTCTCTACAGGTTTGGCAGCCTCTGAAGAACAACAAAGAAATGAGCAAAAATCAAGTTCTGGAATCAGCCCAAAATGCCTCCAAACCCCTTAAAAGAGGGAATAACCCTAACTCATGTCCAAGAGGGGTAAATAAAATATATTTTAATAATAATTTTCATTTATTTTTCCATTAGCTTCCAAAGATTATCCCCTTTTTCCGAAACTTCACCTTTTTGGGCCTGCCTGCCTTAGAAAAGATTATTATTTTTAATTATTTGAAAAGGGGACATGACAAGTCCTCCCCTTCCAAATATTGCTTGTCCTCAAGCAATGGCTAAACAATAAACCAATCAATCCACTTGGATCCCAAATGTAGTCATGAACTATACTATTGTCAATTAACATAGGCTCTTGCAATATCCTCTACAATATGACCAAGAGGAATCCATAATCAAACTGACAATTACTGCTCAACCAAACTCCAAAGTCACAACTTCCACAGTCAGAAACACACAAGACACAAACTCTTAGAACATCAAAACTCAAGTAAAGTGGACAAATCAAACTACCAACATAGTAAATACCATCAATGCATCCCACTAGCCTATACAGAATGTACAATCCAACTCTGCAACAATGGTGAATTCTCTCGAATGAAACTATACCATGTATGGAGAATCCACACACTGTACAACTCCTACAGTCAACACAACTCTATAGATCACCAGCCACTATCTCATAACCATAACTCCCATGCACCCCTAATGGTGAAAATCCATCACAAGATAAACAACAAGAAATGGAACCCAAACCAAATTTGCCTGCTATCAACTCCTCTACACAAGGATCAAATGCTAACTAATGTACATACCTTGCAATATAATGTTGATAAAAAAAAACAACCTCAGTGAATAGCTCACCATGAATAAGTGATACAACCCACTGTGACTGATCACCAGCTAAGTCAGGAGATGTCATAGCCAAAGGAGTAGAATCAATAACAACACCCACTAAAGCATCACTCCAAAAATCCTGCTCTAAGTCATGTATTATCAAGCTATCAACTACAAAACCTATCGTCATGTCATGCCCATCAAAACTCTCATCCCAAGGCGTCAAACTATCCCATAACTGATGATAAGCACTAGGAACTAGAGTACATAGCTATATCATCATCTCATCAAAATGGTCATCAAAGGTGAATTGATGAGCATACCTCACAATGTAATGTAAATAGAATGCGCCAATCTCAGTCAGTGGCTCAGACTGCAATCCAGATGTAACTAACTAGAATCAATCACTAACCAAGTTGGAACTAACTACTACCTCTGAAGACATCACCAAGGGAGTAGTATTACTAGCAGGAACCATGCCAACTGTCGGCTCACCAACATCACACATGATCTTTGATACAACATCTCTAGTCTTTGTGCCATTAGTGCTAGAGGTCACCACCTTGTTAGGCATACCACAACAATCTACTGTAGCACCCAACTCAACTGAACCTAACTCTAGTGGGGATGAACCCGATATGCCAATGTTAGTATCAAGGATGGATGCATCCCCATCTCCACTATCTTTGACAATCTTGACCATGGACATCTTCAAATCACCAGACACCACAGCTTGTGACTGTACAAAATCTAGTAAAGACTGTAGTTGCTCTAGCTCCATGGTCACCTTAGCCAAATGAAACTGTTACTCCTTGAAAGCCAATTGTGTACTCTCAAGAATCTCAAAAGTAACCTCGGGTTGCTGAGTAAGCTCACTCACCTCATCTTCCTTGGCCAATAATTCATCATATGTTGTACTCCCCCACTCCGTAGGATAATCTCTATCGGCTACCAACTGCATATAATTCTGTCTCAAAATCCGAATAGCCTCCCATAAAGAGTGGATCTCTATCAAGGAAAGATAACTTCCTTCCTACTCATTACTAGTAGGAGAACCCCATCCATAAACTACTAACAACTGACGAGCAGCATCGACATGCTGGCAAGTGATAGCAATGTCTCGATCACTAACTCTCAACTAATTAGACACATGATGGCACTGGCTTGATTGTCTCCTACAAACCTCCTCTGATGCACTATCTAAATGAGTATCCTCAAAGTTACTAGTCTCTAGATTATTACCATCCATATCCTGTGAATCAACTCTAAAGCTCATATCAACATACGAAATATCAAAAACTGTAGCACTGTTGTCCAACTCCTCTGTACCCAAGGAAACTAAGTCTTCAAAATTACCCACTGCATCCTCTTGGATGTCATCAATGCCAATATGATCCTGGGACTCATCTGTACACACTACCAAATATGAAAGATCATCAACACATTCCAGAAAGTATGGTCGACTGGATATATGAACAAAGCCCAACATCAGTGTATAAAAACTAATACCAACATCAGATAAGCTCCTGGCACCGTGCAATCTGCTAATCAAATCCATGATAGCACCCAAACAATCACTGCTACCAAAAAGTGTTAAAAATTTCCAGTCAACTAAATCCCAAATGCCAATATAACAATCTCGAGTCCATATCCATAAACTATAATCAGCTAGTAACTCAAGCAAACTTCTCACCTGAGTAATATGACCAATACCAACTAATTCCACATACCTGTCTAACATTGTCCCTATATCCTGGATGTGAATGCAAGATGAACTCGCAACATTATCAATGTCCACATATGATCTACTGTTCGTAGAAAGCTGAGTATTAGGAGTGCAAGATGAAACTAAACTCAATTCCATGCTATGCTTATCCCTATGTCTCTCCCAGTCTTGTAATGCCAATGGAGTATTCACCAAAGAAGATCAAGTGTCCTCAAGCTCGTGAGAAAGCTTGTCAACTTCCTCCTCCTTCCTCCTCAAGGCATCTGAATAGTCTTCGACAAGGCTAAGAAGATTGTTACAATATAATAGAAGATGTAAATAACTTAACTTTATCATTTCCATTCCTTCCCTAATGGCTTGTAAGTCAACACAAGGAGACTTTTCCTGAACTCCCTTATGTCTACCCTGTAACTGAATCATCTGAATGTGATCCTCTATCATATCTCGCATCCTGTCATGATGACATAATGAAGTCACAATACTATCTTTGTTCACCTTTAGCTGGTTGGACAAATCATGTGAAGTACTACCCGCCTCAACCTCATGTGATGAAGCATCTAACTGTGCCTGGTACTCTTTCTCAGCAAAGTCATGAATGCTCAATGTCTGCTCATCTCTACCAGGTATCTCACCATCATGCACAACACAATCCTCATAATCATCATCTAAACCCACTACCTCCTGTGGCAGAGTAGAATCTGAGACCTCTTCCTAGCTATAAGCTAGTTTCTCAAACTCCTCATGCAAGTTCTTGGTAATTGTGTCGTATGCCCTGTGAGAAAATTTTCCAAATAGAAATCTAGTCAACTTATCCACCTTAGCTGGGTCGAACAACATGTCATTCATCATACGATGGTGGTCAACCAACTGTCCAGACATGTCATGGCTTATTTTCATAATTTTATCTCGAATGTCTAAATAACCATCCTTTCTACTATTCTGACTCTGGATATCAATTGTCCAAGATCGTGTCCTCTAAGACTCTATACTATACCTATCCATTCTGGATAAAGTAGAGTGTAACCCTAATAGGTTATAACTTCTTCAAACACCAACAACTAACATGCAAATGATTAGAAGTAGCATGCAACCATAGATTTTGACATGCAGATGATTAGAAGCAACATGCAACCACCAAATTCACCAAGAACTAACATGCAAATGATTAGAAGTAGCATGCAACCATAGATTTTGACACGCAACTGATTAGAAGCAACATGCAACCACCAAATTCACCAATAACTAACATGCAAATGATTAGAAGTAGCATGCAACCATAAATTTTGACATGCAGCTGATTAGAAGCAACATGCAACCATAAATTTTGACATGCAAGATTTGGGTAGTTGTCAAAACTGACATGCAAACTTCTACAAACCCTCAAGCTGGCAAGATCATAGCTATGATACCACTGAAATGTCCCTTTACTGATTTGATATGATATTTCAAGCCTCTAATCATATCTTTAAGATCAAACAACCAATATTTCAAAGATCCACCAATTTCTCAATAAACCCCAAATCGGGTATGCCGAAAATAGTGCCAAAAATTTCACAGCTTCACATATTATTAATAAATCTGAAAGTGGAATTTTTTACAAAAATTTCAACAGCATAATTTCCTACAGAATGACATTTTCAGATCTATATAGCATTTACACAACAGCTCCCAAATGTAGGACAAAAATCATGCTCATCGAGCTCCCGAAATTAGCACAAAAATGCCCGTAAACACCACAAAAACACTAATAATCTATCTCAGATATTTAACCACATCCCAATACATATATTCAGCTTTATTTTAACATATTAAAGTATGAAATAAAGAATCAACCCAAACTAATATAAAATACTCAACCTGAAACACCAAACTCTTACAAAAAACACACCCGAAAACCCACAAATCCGCACTGTTCAGCACAAAGGAAAACTCTGTATGAGCATGCACATGGAATGGCTTCAAACTCTCATCCTTAGCCTTCTTGGAAACCTGAAAACTCCCATTCTTGGGTCTCCTTCTCCGCAGGTTTGGCAGCCTCTGAAGAACAACAAAGAAATGAGCAAAAATCAAGTTCTGGAATTAGCCCAAAATGCCTCCAAACCCCTTAAAAGAGGGCATAACCCTAACTCACATTCAAGAGGGATTAATAAAACATATTTTAATAATAATTTTCATTTATTAGTCCATTAGCTTCAAAATATTATCCCCTTTTTTTGAAACTTCACCTTTTGGGCCTGCCTGCCTTAGAAAAGATTATTATTTTTAATTATTTGAAAAGGGGACATGACACCATGCATGTGATATGAACATAAAATTTTCCTTCCAAATTATTGAGTGCACAACAAGATTGTAAGCAATCTACTAAGTTTTAAATTTATACAATCAATGGTACCACATAACATCTATTGATTGTTATTATCAATTAGTCATCTACAATACCACAAGGAGAAAACTTTCTTTCACATTTTCAAATGATAACAATGATGTCAAAGTAAATCTGCAACTCATACCAATGCTTTCATAACAATATAAACTCCAAATGAAACATGCATATACAACCTTATCAATTATTTCTTCTACACATACATTAGGTAACAATGATACAATCTCCTTCCATCACAATGGGGCAACATAAGGGACTTTTCAAAATCATAAGGAACATGAACATTAAAATATATGGACAATGAGTAGCATGCACATTGTCCAACATGATCATTGATAACATGAACAAGCTGGTGAATCCTCCTTCACAAATGAGGGCACAATGTCAGTTTTTCTCATCCAACATCAATCTGCAAGATGATCATTGCAAGCCATTTCTATTGCTCCCTTGGACACAAATCTGCATATGCAACACAACAAAATAACAAGGACCATGGGTGCTTTCCACCCAACCATAGGCCTCAAAGAGACCACCCACGTGCTAGGGAACAAGGCTCAAACTAGGATACACATACAATCTTTCAATGCATAAACATTACATTTCAAACTTGAAAAATTTTCCCCCAAGGCTATTTCACAATGGCTTCATAGATGGAACCATAAACATAGGGTGAAGGTGTGTTCTAAAATGGAGACTTGCCATACCAAACCATATCTACAATAAACAATTTTCATGCCCTCTCGGGGCTATCATAATTCAGCAAATTTCATGCCCTCTCGGGGCTATCATATATCAACAATTTAATGCCCTCTCAGGGCCTCCACATTTCCTCCTCCAAACCCACTATTATCAGCTGTAACTCCTCAAACTTCCTTTCTACACCATACTTTCCTTATCACCCCCAGCAAGATATGAATGGTTATGGCATACAATGGAGCCCATACTCCAAGGTTCTCAATACATTTTTCGAACCCAACTTAAGCCCTTCACCCTGGACTTCTCTTCCCTTCCCACAAGGGTGAGTGTAAGTCCCATGCCCATAACAACACTCAGGCACAAAACAAGAAAATAAAACCAAGTAGAAATAAAACAAGAAATTTTCAAGAGCACATCACATTTTCACAATACAATATCAACACCCATAATACATCAAGGAAATAGAGGAAATCCAAACCTCATACTCATAATACTCCACACAATACAACAAGATGCACAATGGTGTCACACTAATCTACGTGGAATGAACACCATTCAAGCACTCACATGAATGCTTCTCCACAATGCAATGCAATGCATACTCCATTGATAAACTCCACACTTGCATATTTGCTTAACCATGCTAAAAGAAAGAAATGGAAAAGAATCAAGTTTGAGATACCAACCTTGGTCCAAGCTAGGGTAAGGATAGTTGTAGTAGAGCTCCCCTAATCTCCCTCCAAAACCTAACTGTTTCTAAAATTAGAGAGTGGGTAGACACCCCACTAGTTTGGCCAAGACCCTCTAATAAAGCATTCCCACTAGCTTATTTTAGCAAAAACACTAAGCCACTACTTCTTACAAACTTGTCTCCTCTAACGGTTCATTGATAGCCATCACGAGCTCTAAGTTATGACCCTCAAAATATCAACCTCAAAATGCACTTAGAGCACCTTGGAGACTCCTCGGTATAGGGTGGCCACGGATGATGGATGGTCTCCGTGGCTAAAACAAGGGTGTCACTAAGGTTCACTTGCCCACCCGGAGCTAATGGCACTGACAATTCGATGCCAAGATTAGCAGTTTCAAAGTTACATTGTGGTGCACCTTTGAACTGAGGCACACTGCGAGTTTTGGCATCAAGCAAGATCGTTATGCCAAATCCAAATGAAATTTGATCTCTCAAAAATGAGATAGATTATTTTAGGTCTCAGCATCACCACCCTGTAGAATTTGACAGTTCATCGATAGCCCTCACAAGGTTCGAGTTATGACCCTCGAAAGATCGACCTTGAAATGCACTTAGAGCACCTTGGAGACTCCTCGATATGAGGTGGCCGCAAATGATGGATGGTCTCTATGGCCAGAACAAGGGTGTGACTAGGGTTCACCCACCCATCTAGAGCTAATGGCATTAATGATTCGATGCCAAGATCAGTGGTTTCAAAGTTACGCTGTGGTGCACCTATGAACTGAGGCACACTACGAGTTTTGGCATCGAACGAGATCGTTGTGCCGAATCCAAATGGAATGTGATCTCTCAAAAATGAGATAGGTTATTTTAGGCCTCAGTATCACTATCTTGTAGCATTTGATAGTTTATCAATAGCCCTCACAAGCTTTGAGTTATGACCCACGAAAGATCAACCTTGAAATGCCTTAGAGCACCTTGGAGACTCCTCGGTACGAGGTGGCCACAAATGATGGATAGTCTTCGTGGCTGAAACAAGGGTGTGACAAGGGTTCACCCACCCATCCAAAGCTAATGGCTCTGACGATTCAATGCCAAGATTAGTGGTTTCAAAGTTATGCTTTGGTGCACCTATGAACTAAGGCACACTACAAGTTTTGGCATCGAGTGAGATCGCTGTGCCAAATCCAAATGGAATGTGAACTCTCAAAAATGAGATAGTTTATTTTAGGCCTTAGTATCATCATCCTATAGCAATTGATAGTTCATCAATAGCCCTCACGAGCTTCGAGTTATGACCCTCAAAAGATTGACCTCAAAATGCACTTAGAGCACCTTAAACACTCCTCGGTATGGGGTGGCTGCAAATGATGGATTATCTCTGTGGCCAAAACAAGGGTGTGACTAGAGTTCACCCACCCATTCAAAGCTAATGGCATTGATGATTCGATGCCAAGATCAGCAGTTTCAAAGTTACGCTGTGGTGCACCTATGAACTAAGGCACACTGCAAGTTTTGGCATCGAGTGAGATTGCTATGCCGAATCCAAACAAAATGTGATCTCTCAAAAATGAGATAAGTTATTTTAGGCCTCAGTATCATCATCTTGTAGCATTTGACAGTTCATTGATAGCCCTCACAAGCTTTGAGTTATGACCCTCGAAAGATCGACCTTAAAATGCACTTAGAGCACCTTGGAGACTCCTCGGTATGAGGTGGCTGCAAATGATGGATGGTCTCCGTGGATGAAACAAGGGTGTGACTAGGGTTCACTTGCCCATCCAAAGCTAATGGCATTGATTATTTGATGCCAAGATTAGCAGTTTCAAAGTTACGCTGTGGTGCACCTATGAATTGATGCACACTGCGAGTTTTGGCATCGAGCGAGATTGCTATGCCGAATCCAAATGGGATGTGAACTCTCAAAAATGAGATAGATTATTTTAGGCCTCATTATCACTATCATGTAGCATTTTATAGTTCATTGATAGCCCTCACGAGCTTTGAGTTATGACCCTCGAAAGATCGACCTCGAAATGCACTTAGAGCACATTGGAGACTCCTTGGTACGGGGTGGCCGCAAATGATGGATGGTCTCTGTGGCTAGAACAAGGTTGTGACTAGGGTTCACCCGCCCATCCAAAGATAATGGTGTTGATGATTCGATGCCAAGATCAGCAGTTTCAAATTTATGCTGTGGTGCACCTATGAACTGAGGCACACTGCAAGTTTTGGCATCGAGCGAGATCACTATGCCAAATCCAAATGGAATGTGAACTCTCAAAAATGAGATAGGTTATTTTAGGCCTCAGTATCACCTTCCTTTAGCATTTGATAGTTCATCAATAGCCCTTACGAGCTTTGATTTATGACCCTCGAAAGATTGACCTCGAAATGCATTTAGAGCACCTTGGAGACTCCTCGGTATGGGGTGGCCACGGACGATAGATGGTCTCCGTGGTTGGAACAAGCGTGTCACTAGGGTTTACCCACCCACTCGAAGCTAATGGCTCTAAAAATTCAAACAGTTCTAGCTATTAGGAGTTAGATTTTTGAAAAGTTGTCAAAAAAATTGCAAAAGTTGCTAAGCAACTTTTTGCAATTTTTGCGCTAAGACAAATTTTTTTGCAAATTTGATTGCAAATAGACTCTACAAACTCCTAGGGACCCTAATAATGTTCTAAACATCTAGAATTACCTAAAAAACATGGAATTTACCAAAAATTCACTTTATTGGACCAATTGATGGCCAAGGCTTATAGTTGCACCATGGGGTCTTGTGTCCATTACAAATGTGGATGGTCACAGAGAGATCATTAGATCTATCCCTAGACCTTATTACATCAAGAAAAGAAAAATGATTAGGTGCTTTGCACTAGTGTTCCCTATATTTCATAAAATTTAAACTATAGAGTTTCTTTCCAAAATGCTCATGTAGCCGTTACATTCAAGATTTGAATTTTCTAAAGTAATAAGCTAAATTTTAAGTGACTTATTGAATGTTTCAACTTATGAAATGACTTGAGATTATTCTGAGACCTTATTAGGACCTATGTAATGACTCACTTACCCTATGCAAACCTAGACATTACTAAAGTTCAAATCTCATGGTCCTTTACAACTTTTCAATATGAAAGTCTTTCAAAACATTATACAATATTATGACTCTGTATGCTTTCAAATGCCATGATTGGTTGCAAAATAGAAGAAATCAAGTATTCTAATTGTTCATCCATACTTTCTAGATTTTTCTTATTTGATTAGTTTGATAAAAAATAGTTTTAATAATCATAATGTCAGGTTTATGTCAAATAAGAAAAAACCAAATTTGTAATAAGATATACGCAAGCAATTATCTTTCATATAGTTATAAATGCTCTTAAAATTTTCCTTATAGCCTTGTATCACATGTAAATATGATTTGCAAGAACTTGTTCAATATCTTCCTCTTATAATTCCTTACAAAGAACCTACCAAAATACAAATTAGAATGTGCAACTAATTTAACTTGTCTTTTTCATTATTACAAAAATCATATACAAAAAAAGTTCACATTTTACATCACAATATATCATAAATCTTAGGAATTCTCCCCAATACCACCCCCCCCCCCCCCCCCCCCAACTCTTCATGATGTACCTACATTTCAATATCATAAAAAAATTAGTAACTTATTGTATTAAACAAGATAATCATCAGTTCATTGAATCATTATGAAGAGAATAACATAAGAAGTAAATATACCTAGTCCGAGTGTTCCAATAGGGTCCTCTCTCTATTTTAGGGTCTCCAACAGGGTTTCATGATCAACATTAGCAATAGTAAAAAGTTCTTTTACTTTGGGTCTTCCTTGACGCTTTAAAAAATTTACATTTGTTGCTATAATAAGATGTGAATATATGAGAATTATTTTCTGCTTCTAATAGTCTTCGAATGCAGGAATTATGTTCCTTCTAAGCATGTATGTCCACAGCCATGTTCCAGCGACAACCATTGAACCAGTAGGATATGTGAATCCATCATCATCTGTGATTGGTTGCGCAAGTTTTTGTTTACCTCTTACACAACGTGCTAACCAATAATCAGATTTCTCATCATTCCCTTGTGGTGCAACCAATGCAAAGACATGTCCTGGCTGAAGTAGATCTGATAGATGGTTATGTTCAAGTGAACTTTCCATGTCATCATTTCTGATAGAGGATATGATAGACAATGAAGTAAGATAATGTGGAGCCCATGTGTCCACCCACTCACTTGACTCACAGTGATCCCAATCACACTGAAAATAACTAGGACAAAAGAAAGCTAGTTGTCATGTCCAAATGGTCCATGTACTAGAATCAGAGCTCTAGAATGAATGCATTTTTTATGAGACTCTCACTGTAGCACAATCTAATCTATCAACTACAGACCCTTCCTCAACCAACCAAAAGAACCTGCGTACCACTGAATCAAGAGTCCCCCGCTGTGATAATGTTAAACTACACCAATCAACAATGCTATGAGCATCAAGAAGCTCTGCTGCTAAAATATTTAGTTGCTCCTTGACTAGAGCTCTCTTCACATATGCCCCTGCTCCATCATGTTCCCCTTTTCCATGGCCAGACTCAAAAAAACACCAAATATGAGGCACCCCTCTATCCTACACAACCAATAAAACATGCGAGCTTTCTTGAATTGACCTGTACAATTATCTGACCAAATTATATGTCTATCCATAGCAATTGCATACTCATGTAAGAAATCAAAATAATTCTCGAAACAATGTTGCAAAAACTTGTGAGAGTGAGATCTATCATCACTCATATAAAAATGATACTCTCTAATAATCTTTCGATTATCTTCCACACTATCAAGGGCATGTCTATATGTTATGTGAACAAAAATAGCAATCTGAATAGAGTTGTAATATTGAGATTGTGTCTCATTTTGAGGTTGCAATGTGTAGTTCTTAGAAAAATCAACAATTGATATAATAGTGTCAATGGGAAAAGTCTCCTTACACATTCTAAATTGTTCATCCAACCACTGAGACCTATGAGTATGTCTTGCATACTTGTAAAAAAGATTTGCCTTAAAATCTGAAATAAAACTAGCCACACTGATATCTTTTCCAACCAATTCACATCTAGAGCTCTCACCTCCACTCTTGAATGTGTATTTCACCATTTCATATACCTTTTTTTTCACTATTGTCTTTCCAAGATCTTGTTCGCACCCCTCATGAAAACATGTGTCAAACTTGGATAAGCCACCACATTCTGAACACTTCTCATTTAAGCAAGCATTTCTATAAAAGAAACAACCATCAACTCTACGACATAAAATTTGATCTAGCAAGTCTCTTGATGATTTTGGAAGCTCACTAGTACCACAATCCTCCAACATTTCTTTACTATGCAAAGTAGAATGAATCGAGCGTAATAGTTCATAGTGCATAAAAGAATCGACATGATATTTGCAACATGTATTTCAAATTTTGAGTGGCACATAATAAAATGACTTCAAAGATTCAAAAACCCTTTGTGATATATGAAGACTTGGATGACTCTCTCTAAATAGTTTGAACAACATAGTTTGACTTACCTCCAAACAATGTTTAGGATGTGGCGTGCGGTATTTGATGCCAATTCTCAACTTTAACATGTCTTTAGCATTGGGTGATACTCGTGAGTTAGAGTGCCAAAATTGTGTAATTTCTTCCTTCACATCATCAAATAGCTTCCTATCAAAATGTGGAAGTCTCCCACCAAATGTCCATGTTTCATTTTGAAGAGGATCATCAATTTTCTCTCATCGACTAAGTGCTCTTCTTAAAGTAGTATGATTTAGATTCAAATCAATACAAGTTTGTCTCATATATTTACCCTTTCTCAAATGATGACTTACCAAAGATGTTGTAATACCCCTTCAAGAAGCTCTGTTATCCTTCTCCCTATTATTTTTCCCAATGCTATTGAGAGCACTGAAAAGATTTTTCACAATAATGGAATTTCTTTCCAACTTTTTATTGACACGAATCTTCAATTTGGAAAGCATAGGTCTCATATTTTGCATCTTTAATAAGTGCATGAAAAGGTGACATTGCTCTGCCACTGTCTTGTTGCCGAAAAACATCTGATATATTCTTGAAGCCCATAATCGAATGGTTCTTTTTTATTTTTTCCCTTCCAAACTAGTAATAATCATTTCATCAATTTCAACTATCCATTTTGGTGTTTTAGAACCTTCATGTCGATTATAATTAGGAGATATGTAACATTTTTGTGCATTAGGTTCCTGTGCATTGTCATGTTCGACATGGTCAATTATGCAATTTGGATTATGACTTGGTAGCATTTCATCTTCAAAATTTTTATTTTCTAAATTTTCAATTTCAGCATTATCATTTTCAATAGGTACATTTTCATTCCACAATTGTACATATTCATTATCTGACCCTATGATTTCACCTTCGACTAATTCATTGTCAACTTGACTGATATTTAGCATACCTTGTCTTTTTCTTCGATGTTCCATTTTTTCTCTTTCCCTATACGTCACAATGTCTTCATTGGATATCTTCCTTTTGTGTTTATCCTTTCGACGATTGCTGCTCCCCATTGAGATGACAAATTCGAACACCTAAAGTTATATTTTCGAATTTTTTTCGATTGGTTGGGCCCCAAAATGCACTTTTTTGCAAAACTCGTGAAAAAAAACTGAAAAAGTAATGTTGTCGGGTCTACAGGGACAAGGATATGTTCAAAACTAGTGCCAGGAGAAATCAGATATCCGATTTTCTCCAAAGACATTTGGAGGGAAAACAGCCTTTGCTATAATAGTATTAATATTAAAATAATTATTGGAGAGAAACCGACTTTGGTTTATTAGTATTAATATATAGTATCAATATTATTATTATACCTATAATAGTATTCTTATTATTACTATAGATATAATAGTATTAATATTTAGTGTTTATTTATATTATTATTATCATTATGATACAATAGTATTAAGATATATTAGTACTATGCCATAATAGTATTAATATATATTATTATTATGGCTATAATAGTATTATTATTATTACTATAGATACAATAGTATTAATATTTAGTGTTTATTTATATTATTATTATTATGCTACAATAGTATTAATAGTATATAAATATGTCATCATTTAATGGGTCAAACGGGGTCATAGGTCAACCTATCACCCCCTTTGACCCATATTAACCATTCTAATATGTCCCTACGGGTCGTAGGACCCCTACGGACATATGTCATCATTTAATGGGTCAAAGGGGGTCATAGGTCAATCTATGACCCCCTTTCACACATGTTAACCATTCTAATATGTCCCTAACCATTCTAATATGTCCCTAAGGGTCCTAGGACCCCTAGGGACATATCTCATCATTTCATGGGTCAAAGGAGGTCATAGGTCACACTATGACCCCCTTTGACCCATATGAATGATTCTAATATATCCCTAGGGGTCCTAGGACCCCTAGGGATATATGTCATCATTTAATGGGTCATAGGGGGTCATAGGTTACACTACGACCTCTATGACCCCCTTTGACCCATATTAACCATTCTAATATGTTCCTAGGTGTAACATATGTCGTCATTTAATGGGTCAAACCACGTCATAGGTCACCCTATGACCCCCTTTGACCCATATTAACCACTCTAATATGTCTCTAGGGGTCCTAGGACCCCTAGGAACATATGTCGTCATTTCATGGTTCAAAGGGGGTCATAGTTCACGTTATGACACCCTTTGACTCATATGAATTATTCTAATATGTCCCTTGGGGTCTTAGGACCCCTAGGGACATATCTCATCATTTAATGGGTTATGGGGGGTAATAGGTCAACCTATGATCTCATTTCACACATATTAACCATTCTAATATGTCTCTAGGGGTCCTAGAACCCCTAGGGACCTATGTCATCATTTGGACATATGTTGTCATTTAATCGATCAAAGGGGGTCATAGGTTATCCTATGACCCTCTTTGATCCATATGAACGATTCTAATATGTCCCTAGGGGTCTTAGGACCCCTAGGGACATATCTCGTCATTTAATAGGTCCTTGGGGGTCATAGGTCAACCTATGAACCCCTTTCACACATATAAACCATTCTAATATGTCTCTAGGGGTCGTAGGACCCCTAGAAATATATGTCGCTATTTAATGCATCATGGGGGGTCATAGGTCAACCTATGACCCCCTTTGACCCATATTAACCATTCTAATATGTCCCTAAGGGTCTTAGGACCCCTAGGAACATATGTCATCATTTAATGGGTCAAAGAGGGTAATAGGTTACCCTATGACCCCCTTTGACCCATATTAACTATTCTAATATGTCCCTAGGAGTCCTAAGACCCCTAGGGACATATGTCATCATTTAATGGGTCGAGGGGGCTCATAGGTCACCCTATGACACCCTTTGACCCATATTAACCATTCTAATATGTCCTTAGGGGTCCTAGGACCCCTAGGGACATATGTTGTCATTTCATGAGTCAAAGGGGATCATAGGTCAACATATGAACACCTTTGACCCATATTAACCATTCTAATATGTCCCTAGGGGTCCTAGGGACATATCTCGTCATTTAATGGGTTGTGGAGGTTCATAGATCAACCTATGACCCATTTTCACACATATTAACCATTCTAATATGTCTCTAGGGGTCTTAGGACCCCTAGGGACATAACTCATCATTTAATGGGTCAAACGAGATCATAAGTCACCCTATGACCCCCTTTGACACATATATACCATTCTAATATGTCCCTAGGGGTCCTAAGACCCCTAGGGACATATCTCATCATTTAATGGATCGTGGGGGGTCATAGGTCAACCTATGATGCCCTTTCACACATATTAACTATTCTAATATGTCCATGGGGGTCCTAGGACCCTTAGGGACATATGTTGTCATTTAATGGGTCAAATGGGGTCATAGGTTAGCCTATGACCCCTTTTGACCCATATTAACCATTCTAATATGTCCATAGGTCAATGGGGGTCATAGGTCACACTATGACCCCCTTTGACCCATATTAACCATTCTAATATATCCCTAGGGGTTCTAGGACCCTTAGGGACATATGTTGGCATTTAATGGGTCAAAGGACCCTATGACCCCCTTTGACCTATATGAATCATTCTAATATGTCCTTAGGGTTTCTAAGACCCCTAGGGACATATGTCATCATTTAATGGGCCTTTGACCCATATGAATGATTCTAATATGTCTTTAGGGGTCCTAGGATTTCTAGAGAAATATCTCATTGTTCAATGGGTCAAAGGGGGTCATAGGTCAACCTATGACCCCCTTTGACATATATTAACCATTCTAATATGTCCCTAGGGGTCCTAGGACCCCTACGGACATATGTCATCATTAAATGGGTCAAAAGAGTTAATAGGTCACCCTATGACCCCCTTTGATCCATATGAATAATTCTAATATGTCCCTAGGAGTCCTAGGACCCCTAGGGACATATGTTGTCATTTAATGGGTGAAAAGGGGTCATAGGTTACCCTATGACCCCCTTTGACCTATATTAACCATTCTAATACATCTCTAGGTGTCGTAGGACACTTAGAGAAATATGTCATCATTTAATGGGTTGAAGGGGGTCATAGGTCACCTTATGACACCCTTTGACCAATATTAACCATTCTAATATGCCCTTAGGGGTCTCAGGACCCCTAGGGACATATGTCATCATTTAATGGGTCGAAGGGGGTCATAGGTCACCCTATGACCCCCTTTGATCTATATTAACCATTCTAATATGTCCTTAGGGGTCCTAGGACCCCTAGGGACATATATTGTCATTTCATGGGTCGAAGGGGGTTATAGGTCAACTTATGAACACCTCTGACCCATATTAACCATTCTAATATGTCCTTAGGGGTCCTAAGGACATATCTTGTCATTTAATGGGTCGTGGGGGTTCATAGATCAACCTATGACCCCATTTCACACGTATTAACCATTCTAATATGTCCTTAGGGACATATCTCGTCATTTAATGTGTCAAAGGGGGTCATAGGGTCAAAGGGTGACCTATAACCCCCTTTCACACATATTAACCATTCTAATATTTCTCTAGGGGTCTTAGGACCCCTAGGGACATATGCCATCATTTAATAGGTCAAAGGGGGTCATAGGTCACCCTATGACCCCCTTTGACTCATATTAACCATTCTAATATGTACATGGGTCAAAGGGGGTCATAGGTCACCCTATGAACCCCTTTGAATCATATTAACCATTCTAATCTATCTCTAGGGGTCCTAGAACCCATAGAGACATATGTCATCATTTAATGGGTCAAAAGACCCTATGACCCCCTTTGACCTATATGAATGATTTTAATATGTCCTTAGGGGTCCTAAAACCCCTAGAAACATATGTCATCATTTAATGGGTCAAAAGGGGTCATAGGTCACCATATGACCCCTTTTGACCCATATGAACGATTCTAATATGTCGCTAGGGGTCCTAAGATCCCTAGGGACATATCTTGTTATTAAATAGGTCAAAAGGGGTCATAGGTCAACCTATGACACCTTTTGACACATATTAACCATTATAATATGTCCCTACTAGTCCTAGGACCCGTAGAGACATATGTCATCATTTAATGGGTCAAAGGGATTCACAGGTCACCCTATGAGCTCCTTTGACCCATAAGAACAATTTTAATATTATTTAATAGGTCAAAGGGGGTCATAGGTCACCCTATGACCTCTTTTGACCCATATTAATCATTCTAATATGTCTATACGGGTCCTAGGACCCCAAGGGACATATGTCATCATTTAATGTGTCGTGGGGGGTCATGTTAGGATAAACCACGAACAGAAATAAAAACTACATGCAAATATAACCAATAACAAAAAATAATAGAACACACAGAAATGAACACAAGGCACCAAGATTTAACGTGGTTCACCCAATCCCTGGGCTACGTCCACCAAATAGCAATTCCGATCTTATTACAATCCAATGATTACAACCTAATTACAATCCGTAATCCCTTACAGCTCAATACCGCCGCAAGAACCAATTTCGTATCACCACACATAAAAAATACCCAACCCTAAGCCCTTTTTATACAAGTATTAAACCGCTTTAGGGTTATAACATGTCGGCCATATGTCGGCCATAATATGTCGGCTACTTCCAAAATCTATTAAACCACTATTTATGAAACCACTATTTATGAAGTATGTACAGTACTTTCCTGATCAATCACCACAATCTAACAATCTCCCACTTGGGGACTGATCAGGCTCCACACTAAACAACAATCTCCCGCTTGGAGACTGATCCTGTAGCAATACAACTACCGCATGGGGCTCCCACTGGATCAAACCACCCTGGACTCTGCTGTTCTTTTATTCACATTTAGTCTAAAAGACCAACTGAAGCTGAAGAGGAGTTCAGCTTCTCCCTTGTGAAAACCTTTCTCAACATATCTGTTGGATTTTCATTGGTATGTATCTTCTCCAGCTTTAACTATCCATCCTCCAAAACTGACCGAATGAAATGGTACCACAACTGTATGTGTTTGGTCTTAGAATGCAGAGCTGAATTCTTAGCAAGATGAATGGCACTCTGACTATCTGTGAACAAATAATTATCCTTCTGAGGATGTCCCAATTCTTCCAAGAAGAACTGAAGCCATATCATCTCTTTGGCTGCCTCTGTAGCAGCAACATACTCTGCCTCTGTAGTGGAGAGAGCATTAATCTTCTGTAGCCTAGAAACCCAGCTCACGGCTGCCCCACCAACAGTAAAGACATAACCTGTAGTACTTCGCCTGGTATCAATATCCCCAGCCAAATCTGAGCCAACATAGCCCTGTAAATCAGTAGTAGAGCCCCCAAAGTGTAAACACTTATTGGATGTTCCTCTCAAATATCTGAGAATCCACTTGACAGCATTCTAATGCTCAAAACCTGGATGACTCATATACCTGCTAACGACTCCCACTGCATGTGCAATATCTGGCCTAGTGCATACCATAGCATATATCAAACTTCCTACAGCTGAAGCATAGGGTACCTTGGACATCTTATCCTCCTCTTCCTGTGTCTTGGGACACATCTCCTTAGTCAATTTCAAATGACCAGGTAAAGGTGTGCTGACAGCTTTAGCATTCTCCATAGAGAAACGTTGCAACACCTTCTCAACATAATCAGCTTGAGATAGCGTCAATGTTCTGTTCTTCCTATCTCTACAAATCTTCATACCAAGGATTTGTTTTGCTGCCCCCAAATCCTTCATAGCAAATGCATGTGCTAACTGGCATTTTAGCCCCTTAATATGATGCATGTTAGACCCGGCTATAAGCATATCATCAACATATAGACATAAAATAATGTAGCTATCATCATCCAACCTCTTAAAATAAACACAGTAATCTGAATGACACCTATTATATCCATGCTCATGCATAAAACTGTCAAATTTCAGATACCATTGCCGAGGTGCTTGCTTCAGGCCATATAAACTTTTTTTCAATTTGCACACTAAGTTCTCCTTACCTTTGACCTCAAAACCCTGTGGCTGAGCCATATATATTTCTTCATCCAAATCACCATGAAGAAAGGTTGTTTTAACATCCATCTGCTCTAAATGCAAATCTTCAGTAGCCACAAGACTTAAAACAGTACGAATAGAAGTCATTTTAACAACAGGAGAAAATATCTCATCAAAATCAATTCCCTTTTTCTGTGCAAATCCTTTTACAACTAACCTGGCCTTAAATCTTTTCTTACCTCCTTCCTCTTCTTTCAACCTGTAAACCCATTTATTCTGTAAAGCCTTTTTACCTGCAGGCAACTTGCACAAATCCCATGTCTTATTTTTCAGCAATGAGTCCATTTCATCTTTCATTGCAGACTCCCACTGAATCTTAATATCCACCTGCACAGCTTCATCATAACTTTCAAGTTCACCAGCATCAGTAAGTAAAATAGAATACAAAGAGGGAGAAAACCTTTGTGGAGGTCTAATTGGCCTTGTTGACCGTCTAACATTCACTGATGTGTGTGGTATTTTTTGTTGCAGTTGTTGCACATCATGAGGAATGGCTGGAATATCAGCTTTTGGAGTATCATCCAGCACTACATAATCATCTTCTTTCTTCTCATGTTGCTGCAACAGATCTTTGTACAACACTTTTTCATTGAATATGACATCTCGGCTTCTTATAATTTTATGATTTTCAAAATCCCAAAGCCTATAGCCAAATTCATTAATGTCATATCCAACAAAGACACATTTCTTTGATTTCGCTTCTAGCTTGGTTCTATTTTCAGAGTCTATATGAGAAAAAGCTTCACAATCGAAGGTCTTGAGAAAAGAATAACTCACCTTCTTACCAGTCCATGCTTCTTCTGGAATACCACAGCCCAAAGGAGTAGAGGGACCTCTATTAATCAAATATACTGCAGTATTGACAGCCTCCGCCCACATGTGTAAGGGCAACCCAGCATGCAACCTCATGCTCCTTGCGCGCTCCATTATAGTCTTGTTCATGCGTTCAGCCACTCCATTTTCCTGTGGAGTCCTTGGAACAGTTTTTTTTCTATGAATACCATTAGTGGAGCAATAATCTTCAAATTCATGACTGCAATACTCACCACCATTATCAGATCTGAGACATTTTAATTTCTTACCAGTCTCATTTTCAACCAAGCATTTCCATTTCTTAAAAGTTTGAAATACATCAGATTTTTGTCTAAGGAAATAAACCCATACTTTTCTAGTTGTGTCATCAATAAATGTAACATAATAATGAGAGCCACCAAGGGAAGATACCTGAGCCAGTCCCCATACATCTGTATGCACAAGCTCTAATTTCTCCTTTTTGTTTTCCTTCCCTGTCTTTACAAAACTCACTCTCTTTTGTTTTCCATACACACAACTTTCACAGAAATCTATATTCACACATTTTAGACCTAGTAAAACTTTCCTTGAATGAAGTACTTTCATACCTTTCTCACTCATGTGCCGAAGTCTATTGTGCCACAGCGCTGTATCAGAATCTTCAGCAGCTATTTGTTCTCCCTGCTCAACTGCAGTAATTGCTCCTGAATATTCATTTTTCTCTGAAACAATCAAAGTAGAAGGAACAATATGACCTATACAAAGATATAAGGTGCCTACTTTCACACCTTTTGCTACTACAAGGGAACCTTTTGAAACCTTCCAATTTTTATCATTAAAAGTAATTACACAACCCTCATCACCGAGTTGCCCTGCTGAAATTAAATTCCTACTCAGCTTTGGAACATGTCTTACCTCATGTAGTAGCCAATGATTCCCATTCTGCAACTTAATCTTAATTTTTCCCTTTCCAACAATCTAACAGGGTTCATTATCCCCCAAATAAACAAGCCCAAAATCCCCTTGGACATAATCAATGAAATAACCTCTATGAGGTGTAGCATGAAAAGAAGCACCAGAATCTAAAACCCATGAATCATCAACACTCTCTAAAGATAGAAACAAAGCATCCTCTTCGGATTTATTACTTACCACATTTGCCTCTTTGTCTCCATCTGATTTATCTCCTTCATTTTTCTTTCGAGTCCAGCAATCTTTCTTTTTGTGCCCTGGTTTCCCACAGTTTCAGCAATCATTTGGTCCTCTCGATTGAGACCTCCTCCCCTTTGACTTTCCTCTTGATTTCCCACGATTTCTAGAGTTACTTCCTCTTTCAGTCGTTCTGCCCCTGCTTTGTGCATTTAAAGCACTTCCTGATGTAGATCCACCTGAGGATTTTCTACGAGTTTCCTCACTTAAAATAACACCGATCACATCATCATATTTTAGGGTACTGGATCCAGGAACAGAATTACTCACCGCCATTACCAAGCCATTCCAGCTTTCAGGCAAAGAACACAAAATCAAGAGAGCCCTATTTTCTTCATCAAAATTGATACCCACAGAAGATAATTGACTAGTAATAGTATTAAACTCATTTAAATGATCTGCAACAGATCCACCTTCTGCCATTTTCATATTAAATAAATGCTTCATGAGAAATACCTTATTTGAAGCGGAGGTCTTTTCATACAATGTCGCTAGGGTTTTCATCAAATCTTTTGTCATCTTTGCTTTTGTAATATTAAATGCCACCGATGGTGCCAAGCATAACCGAATGCTTCCGAGTGCCTTTCTGTCCAAAAGATCCCATTCAGCCTCTGACATAGTTCCCTGATTCTTGGCTTTTCCTTCCAATGGCTTCCATAAATCCTTCTGATATAAATAGTCTTCCATTTGCATCTTCCATAACTGGAAGTTCTGCCCATTAAACCTATCAACCCTCAGCTTACCATCATCTGCCATTGCTCCCACTCAACCGTGAGACTTTCCTGCAGAGCATAACTGAGAAACAACTAGGCTCTGATACCACTTGTTAGGATAAACCACGGACAGAAATAAAAACTACATACAAATATAACCAATAACAAAAAATAATAGAACACACAGAAATGAACACAAGGCACCAAGATTTAATGTTGTTCACCCAATCCCTGGGCTACGTCCACCAAATAGCAAGTCCGATCTTATTACAATCCAGTGATTACAACCTGATTACAATCCGTAATCCCTTACAGCTCAATACCGCCGCAAGAACCAATTTCGTATCACCACACATAAAAAATACCCAACCCTAAGCCCTTTTTATACAAGTATTAAATCGCTTTAGGGTTATAACATGTCGGCCATATGTCGGCCATAATATCCCCGCTATTTATGAAGTATGTACAGTACTTTCCTGGTCAGTCACCACAATCTAACAGGTCATAGGTCACCCTATGACACCCTTTCACACATATTAACCATTATAATATGTCGCTAGGAGTCCTAACACCCCTATGAACATATGTTGTCATTTACTAGGTCAAAGGGGGTCATAGTTCAACCTATGACCCTCTTTGACCCATATTAACTTTTCTAATATGTCCCTAGGGACATATCTTATCATTTAATGGGTCATGGGGGTTCATAGGTCAACTTATGAATGCTTTTGACCCATATTAACCATTATAATATGTCTCTAGGGGTCCTACGACCCCTAGGGACATATCTCACCATTTAATGGCTCGTGGACGTTCATAGATCAACCTATGACCCCCTTTCACACATATAACCATTGTATAGTGTCCCTAGGGGTCCTAGAACCCCTAAGGACATATGTCATCATTTAATGGGTCAAAGGGGGTCATAGGTCACCCTATGACCCTCTTTGACCCATATATACCATTATAATATTTTCTTACGAGTTCTAAGACCCCTAGGAACATATTTCGTCATTGAATGGGTCGTGGGGGGTCATAGGTCAACCTATGACCCCCTTTTACACATATTAATCATTCTAATATGTCCCTAGGGGTCCTAGGACCCCTAGGGACATATGTCATCATTTAATGGGTCAAAGGGGGTCATAGGTCACCCTATGATCCCCTTTGACCCATATTAACCATTCTAATATGTCCATGGGTCAAAAGGGGTCATAGGTCACCTTGTGACCCTCTTTGACCCATATTAACCATTCTAATATGTCCCTGTGGATCTTAGGACTCCTAGGGATATATGTCATCATTTAATGGGTCAAAAGATCCTATGACCCTATTTGACCTATATGAACGATTCTAATATGTCCTTAGGGGTCCTAGGACTCATAGGGACATATGTCGTCATTTATTGGGTCAAAGGGGGTCACCCTATGACCCCCTTTTACCCATATAAATGATTCTAATATGTCTTTAGGGGTCCTAAGATAGCTAAGGACATATCTCATTATTTAATGGGTCAAAAGGGGTCATAGTTCAACCTATGACCCCCTTTGAAACATATTAACCATTCTAATATGTCCCTTAGAGTTCGTAGGACCCCTACGAACATATGTCATCATTTAATGGGTCAAAGGGGCTCATAACTCACCCTATGACCCCTTTTGACCCATATGAACGATTTTAATATGTCCCTAAGAGGCCTAGGACCCCTAGGTACATATATTGTCATTTAATGGGTCAAAGGGGGTCATAGTGTACCATATGACCCCTTTTGATCTATATTAACCATTCTAATATGTCCCTAAGGGGCCTAGGACCCCTAGGAACATATGTCATCATTTAATGGGTCGAAGGACCTATGACCCCCTTTCACACATATTAACCATTCTAATATGTCCCTAGGGTTCCTAAGACCCCTACGGACATATGTCGTCATTTAATGGGTCAAAGGGTGTACTAGGTCACCCTATGACACTATTTGACCCATATTAACCATTCTAATATATGTCATCATTTAATGGGTCATGGGGGGTCATAGGTCACCCTATGACCCTCTTTCACACATATTAACTATTAGGACCCCTAGGGACATATGTCATTATTTAATAGGTCAAACAGTGTCATACGTCAATGTATGACCCCCTTTGACACATATTAACCATTCTAATACGTCCCTAGGGGTCCTCGGACACCTAGGGACATATCTCATCATTTAACAGATCATGGGGGTCATAGGTCAACTTATGAACCCCTATGACCCATACTAACCATTTTAATATGTTCCGAGGGGTCCTAGGACCCCTAAGGACATATCTCATCACTTAATGGGTCGTTGGGGTTCATAGATGAACCTAAGACCCCTTTCACACATATTAACCATTATAATATGTCCCTAGGGGTCCTAGGACCCCTAAGGACATATATCATCATTTGATGGGTCAAGGGGGGTCATAGGTCACCCTATGACCCCCTTTGACCCATATACACCATTCTAATATGTCCCAAGGGGTCCTAGGACCCATAGGGACATATCTCGTCATTTAAATGGTTGTGGGGTGTCGTAGGTAAACCTAGGACCCCCTTTCACACATATCAACCATTTTAATATGTCCCTAGGGGTCATAGGAGCCCTAGGGACATATGTCGTCATTTAATGGGTCAAAGGGGGTCATAGGTCACCCATATTAACCATTCTAATATGTCCATGGTTCAAAGGAGGTCATAGGTCACCTTGTGACCCCCTTTGACCCATAGTAACCATTTTAATATGTCCCTACAGGTCCTAGGACCCGTAGGGACATATGTCATCATTTAATGGGTCAAAGGACCCTATGACCCCCTTTGACCTATATGAAAGATTCTAATATGTCCTTACAGGTTCTATGACCCCTAAGGACATATGTCGTCATTTAATGGGTCAAACAAGGTCATAGGTCACCCTATGACCCCCTTTGACCCATATGAATGGTTCTAATATGTCCTTAGGGGTCCTAGGACCCCTATGGACATATGTCATCATTTAATGGGTCGAAAGGGTTCATAGATCACCCTATGACACCCTTTGACCCATATTAACCATTTTAATATGTCCTTATGGGTCCTAGGACCCCTAAGGATGTATGTCATCATTTCATGGGTCGAAGGGGGTCATAGGTCAACTTATGAACCCCTTTGACCCATATTAACCTTTCTAATATGTCCCTAAGAGTCCTAGGGACATATCTTGTCATTTAATGGATTGTAGGGGTCATAGATCAACCTAAGATCCTCTTTCACACATATTAACCATTATAATATGTCCCTAGGGGTCCTAACACCCCTAGGGACATATCTCATCATTTAATGTATCAAAGGGGATCATAGGTCACCCTATGACCCCCTTTGACCCATATATATCATTCTAATATGTCCCTAGGGGTCTTAAGACCCCTAGGGACATATCTCATCATTTAATGGGTCATGGGGGGTCATAGGTAAAACTATGACACCCTTTCACACATATTAACCATTCTAATATATCCCTCGGGGTCCTAGGACCTCCAGGGACATATGTCATCATTTAATGGGTCAAAGGGGGTCATAGGTCACCCTATGACCCCCTTTGACACATATGAACCATTCTGATATGTCCTTAGGGGTCCTAGGACCCCTAAGGACATATGTCGGCATTTAATGGGTCAAAGGACCCTATGACCCCCTTTGACCTATATGAATTATTCTAATATGTCCTTAGGGGTCCTTAGACCCCTAAGGACATATGTTATCATTTAATGGGCCTTTGACCCATATGAACGATTCTAATATGTCGCTAGGGGTCCTAAGATCCCTAGGGACATATCTCGTTATTTAATGGGTCAAAGGGAGTCATAGGTCAACCTATGACCCCCTTTCACACATATTAACTATTCTAATATGTCCTTTGAGGTCTTAGAACCCCTAGGGACATATGTCCTCATTTAATGGATCAAGAGGCTTCATAGGTCACCCTATGACCCCCTTTGACCCATATGAACGATTCTAATATGTCTTTAGGCATCCTAGGACCCCTAGTGACATATGTTGTCATTTAATGGGTCAAAGGGTGTCATTGGTTACCCTATGACCCCCTTTGACCCATATTAACCATTCTAATACATCCTTAGGCGTCGTAAGACCCCTAGGGACATATGTCATTATTTAATCGATTGAAGGGAGTCATAGGTCACCTTATGACACACTTTGACTAATATTAACCATTCTAATATGACCCTTAAGGACATATGTCATCATTTAATGGGTCGAAGGGGGTAATAGGTCACCCTATGACCCCCTTTGACCCATATTAACCATTCTAATATGTCCTTAGGGGTCCTATGACCCCTAGGGACATATTTCTTTATTTCATGGGTCAAAGGGGGTCATAGATCAACTTATGAACCCCTCTAACCCATATTAACCATTCTAATATGTCCCTAGGGGTCCTAGGGACATATCTCATCATTTAATGGGTCGTGGGGATTCATAGATCAACCTATGACCCCCTTTCACACATATTAACCATTCTAATATGTGGTTTTAGGACCCTTAAGGACATATCTCGTCATTTAATGGGTCGTTGAAAATTATAGGTCAACCTATGACCCCCTTTCACACATATTAACCATTCTAATATTTTCCTAGGGGTCCTAGGACCCTTAGGGAGATATGTCATCATTTAATGGGTCAAAGGGGGTCACAGGTCACCCTATGACCCCCTTTGACCCATATTAACCATTCTAATATGTCCTTAGGGGTTCTAGAACCCCTAGGGACATATGTCGTCATTTAATGTGTCAAAGGACCCTATGACTCCCATTGACCTATATGAACGATTCTAATGTGTCCTTAGAGGTCCCAGAACCCCTAGGGACATATGTCATCATTTAATGGGTCAAAGGGGGTCATAGGTCACCTTATGACCCCCTTTGACTCATATGAATGATTCTAATATGTCACTAGGGGTCCTAAGATCCCTAAGGACATATCTCATTATTGAATAGGTCAAAGGGGGTCATAGGTTGTTGACACATATTAACCCTTATAATATGTCCCTAGGGATTCTAGGACCCCTAGCGACATATGTCGTTATTTAATAGGTCAAAGGGGTTCATAGGTCACCCTATGACCCCCTTTGACCCATATGAATGATTCTAATATGTCCCTAGGGGTCCTAGGACCCTTAGGAACATATGTCATCATTTAATGGCTCGAAGGGGGTCATAGGTCACCCTATGACACCCTTTAACCCATATTAACCATTCTAATATGTCCCTAGGGGTCCTAGGACCCTTAGGGACATATGTCATCATTTAATGGGTCAAAGGTAGTCATAGGTCACCCTATGACCTCCTTTGACCCATATTAACCTTTCTAATATGTACCTAGGGGTCCTTGGACCCCAAAAGACATATCTCATCATTTAATGGTTCACGGGAGTTCATAGGTCAACTTATGAACCCCTTTAACTCATATTAATCATTCTAATATGTCCCTAAGGGTCTTAGGATCCCCTAGGGACATATCTCGTCATTTAATGGGTCGTGAGGGTTCATAGATGAACCTATGACCCTCTTTCACACATATTAACCATTCTAATATGTCCCTAGGGGTAATAGGACCCCTGGGGACATATCTCGTCTTTTAATGGGTCAAAGGGGGTCATAGGTCACCCTACTACCCCCTTTGACCCATATCTACCATTCTAATATGTCCCTAGGGGTCCTAGGACCCCTAGGGACATATTTCATCATTTAATGGGTCGAGGGGGGTCATAGGTCAACCTATGACCCCCTTTCACACATATTAACCATTCTAATATGTCCCTAGGGTTCCTAGGACCCTTAGAGGCATATGTTATCATTTAATCTGTCAAAAGGGGTCATAGGTCACCCTATGATCCTCTTTGACCCATATTAACCATTCTAATATGTCCATGGGTCAAATTGGGTCATAAGTCACCCTATGACCCCCTTTGACTCATATTAACCATTATAATATGTCCCTATGGTTCCTATGACCCCTAAGGACATATATCATCATTTAATGGGTCAAAGGACCCTATGACCCCCTTCGACCTATATGAATGATTCTAATATGTCCTTAGGGGTCCTAGGACCCTTAGGGACATTTGTCATCATTTATTGGGTCAAAGAGGCACATAGGTCACCCTATGACCCCCTTGACTCATATGAATGATTCTAATATGTCCCTAGGGGTCTTAGGATCACTAGGGACATATCTCATTATTTAATGGGTCAAAGGGGGTCATAGGTCAACCTATGGACCCCTTTGACACATATTAACCATTCTAATATGTCCCTAGAGTTCGTAAGACCCCTAGGGACATATGTCATCATTTAATAGGTCAAAGCTCACCCTATGACCCCTTTTGACCCATGTGAACGAATCTAATATGTCTTTAGGAGTCCTAAGACCCCTAGAGACATATGTCATCATTTAATGCGTCAAACAGAGTCATAGTTTACCCTATGACCCCCTTTGACCCATATTAACCATTCTAATATGTCCCTAGGGGTCTTAGGACCCCTAGGGACATATGTCGTCATTTAATGGGTTGTTGATACATATTAACCATTCTAATACGTCCCTAGGGTTCCTAGGATCCCTAGGGACATATGTCATCATTTAATGGGTCAAAGGGGGTAATAGGTCACCCTATGACACCGTTTGACCTATATTAACCATTCTAATATGTCCCTAGCAGTTCTAGGACACCTAGGGACATATGTCATCATTTAATGGGTCATGCGGGGTCATAGGTCACCCTATGACCCTCTTTCACACATATTTACCATTATAATATGTCCCAAGGGGTCCTCGGACCCCTACAGACATATCTCATCATTTAACAGGTCATGGGGGCTCATAGGTCAACTTATGAACCCCTTCGATCTATATTAACCATTTTAATGTGTCCCTAGGGGTCATAAGACCCCTAGGGACATATCTCGTCATTTAATGGGTCTTGGAGGTTCATAGAATAACCTATGACCCCCTTTCACACATATAAACCATTCTAATATGTCCCTAGGGGTCCTAGGACCCCTAGGGACATATCTCATCATTTAATGGGTGAAAGGGGGTCATAAGTCACCCTATGACCCCCTTTGACCCATATATACCTTTCTAATATGTCCCTAAGGGTCCTAGGACCCGTAGGGACATATCTCGTCATTTAATGGGTTGTGGGGGGTCATAGGTCAACCTATGACCCCCTTTCACATATATCAACCATTCTAATATGTCCCTAGGGGCCGTAGGACCCCTAGGGACATATGTCATCATTTAATGGGTCAATGGGGGTCATAGGTCACCCTATGAGCCCCTTTAACCCATATTAACCATTCTAATATGTTTATGGGTGACCTATGACCCCCTTTGACCCATATTAACTATTCTAATATGTTTCTAAGGGTACTAGGACCCATAGGGACATATGTCATCATTTAATGGGTCAAAGGACCCTATGACCCCCTTTGACCTATATGAACTATTCTAATATGTCCTTAGGGGTCCTAGGACCCCTAGGGTCATATATCGTCATTTAATGGGTCAAATGGGGTCATAGGTCACCCTATGACCCACTTTGACTCATATGAATGATTCTAATATGTCCTTAGGGGTCCTAAGATCCCTAGGGACATATCTCATTATTTAATGAGTCAAACGGGGTCATAGGTTAACCTATGACCCCCTTTGACACATATTAACCATTATAATATATCCCTAGGGGTCTTAGGACCGCTAGGGACATATGTAATCATTTTATAGGTCAAAGGGGTTCATAGGTCACCCTATGACCCCCTTTGACCCATATGAATGATTCTAATATGTTCGTAGGGGTCCCAGGACCCTATGGACATATGTCGTCATTTAATGGGTCAAAGGGGGTCATAAGTTACTCTATGACCCCCTTTGACCCATATTAACCATTCTAATATGTCCCTAGGAGTCCTATGAGCCCTAGGGACATATGTCATCATTTAATGGCTCGAAGGGGGTCATATGTCACCCTTTGACCCATATTAACCATTCTAATATGTCCCTAGGGGTCTTAGGACCCCTAGGGACATATGTCATCATTTAATGGGTCGAAGGGGGTCATAGGTCACCCTATGACCCCCTTTGACCCCTATTAACCATTCTAATATGTCCTTAGGTGTCCTAGGCGACATAGGTCATCATTTAATGCGTCAAAGGAGGTCAATGGTTGACCTTTGACCCCCTTTGACTCATATATATATATATATATATATATATATATATATATATATATGTATGTATTACGTTATTATAGTTAATTAAAATATTACATTATTATGTATATATTAATAACATACATATTAATATAATAATATATAATACATATTATATATTTATATATAATATATTATGTTATTATACATATATTATATTATTATACATATTGATATAATAATATATAATACATATTATATTTAATAAAAATATTACGTTATTATATATATTAATAACATACATATTAATATAATAATATATAACACATATTTTATATATATATTACGTTATTATATTTAGTTAAAATAATAATAATATAAATTATATTTATAGATTGTAATAAGATTAACATAATATATTGTTATATATTAATGGATTATATCTTATATCTTTACATTACGTTATTATCTATATATAATATACTAAAATACGTCTTTACATAGTAATATAAGTGAAATAATTTATAAATCATAAGCTATAACTTTTAAACACAATTTTTCCTCCAAAATGGGTTGGGATTTGAAATTTCCCATCCAAATTCTGCCGAAGCATATCAGATATCCAATTTCAAATCGGATATCCGATTTCATATTGGATATCCAATTAGGCTTGGTATTTACCAAGCTTATCCGGTCAACCTAAAAGATGTGTTTGAAGAGGGTTTTAGTGATACTCAAACTTTGGGTAGCCGTCTGACAATGTTATTTTGATTGAAATTAAATGAAATGAAAGGGGTTTTTTAATATCGCTCTCGAGATTCCATCAATATAATTTCTGTCAAGTTCTGAGATCGATAAGTATTTATTAGTTAATTATCAATGAAGATTATTGTAAAGTGTTGATTGACATACTGATTGAAAATAGTTATAATTTTCAAATAGTATAACATTTTTTAAATCTAAAAGTTGCGTCACATTCTATGCTTCGCCTAGTATAAGAAAAAAAATTAAATTAAATTTGGTAAAATTTTCTATTAATTAAGGTGGTCAGACACGGGACTTTTTTTTTTTGAAAAAGTTTTGGTAGAAAATTTATATTTAATTATTTATTTGAAATAAAAATACCAGAAAATATGTGTCACATCCGGGCATGAGTTTACTTTTCATATCTATAATTATATTTAAAAAATATTATCATTTGATTTTGATTAAGGTGGTCAGACATACACCTACTTTTTATTTTTGCCCTAAAATTTTTGTAGTACTGCACTAAAATTCAAACTTTTGACCAATCAATTATATTTTTCTTTTGATAAGGCCTAGTAGTTTAGAAACTACATTCAATTTTCTACAGATTATTTTCTTACAACTTTTTGATATAAAGTCCATAACCACTTTAAAATTATGTGTCAAGTTGAGATAACCCTAATTTGTTGGTTTTTCACTGCCACTTAAGGCCATAGTTTGGTTGACCATGATCCTACACATACCCTATATCAAAAATGAATCAATTAATAATTACAAAGAGAGATCATCCTTATGAAGGAGATTGAAACTCGAAAAAGGTCTAACCTAGGTTGCATAATAATAATTAATAAAAGAATTAATTATTATATGCCTAAATTTTTGCTGAAGTAGACCAAAGTTAATTATAAAATATCTAATTACTCTAACAAAACTTGGGTCTATGTTTAGGATCTATTCATAAATAAAGTCCAGAGCTCAGAGAATCTATAATCTAATGTATTGGAATTTCTATATATACACATGAAATTATAGTTCAAGCTCAATCTTAAAATTATGGCTTCAGGGTCCAAAGTATCAAAATGTCTATATATACATTTATCACATGAATTTCTAAATTACAAACAAGTGTTATGGTCTCTAGTTTTTAAATATATGCATAAAGGGCTAATAGACTAGACCTAGGTTCATGTTATTCATTAATATGGTTTACTAATAAAATATTTATTTAAGGGGTTTTTAGTTATGTGCAAGTTATTTAAATATGAATTAGGGAACTTTAAATATTTAATTTTGTACATGTTCATTTTACATTAATTTAGAGTTATCATTTAAAGTTTCTAGTTTAAGTTAAGTGTAATTTAGGTGAAGTACTTAAAAAAATTTGTTTACATGTTAATTTAAACACTAATACATGCTAATTTATGTGTTATTTATATATGTGCAAATTAAAACCTAATACATGTTAATTTAAACACACACACACGAACTTAAATTTTAGTATATTACAAGTTCACATGTGTACATTAAAAATTAAATGTATGTGTATATCCACAATATGTATATATACATACATACATATATATACATATACATGTATACACATATAGATGTACATATGTACATGCATGCATGCATGTGTGTGTGTGTGTGTGTGTGTGTGTGCATGCATATATACACACATGATATGTATATAACATATATATATATATGCACACACACATATATATTTATGTATATATACATATACATACATGCATATACACATGGTATATATATATATATATATATATATATATATATATATATATATATATATATATATATATATATGCATATATACATGATATATATACATACAAGAAATATATATATGCATACATACGAAAAAATATATAAAATTAAACTTAAAACATATAAAATGAAACTAAAATCATATAAAATTTAACTAAAATCAAATAAAATAGGTAAAAAAACCAAAAGTTTGTACCTTTTTCAAAACCTAATGAGTTGAATGCCTCTACCTGTGCAATTTTGATCAAAATTGTAGCTCCACTGTCGAACATGACATGTGGGGTCGTAGATGACCTATTTGAAGCTTCCAATTTTTTAAAGAGTTTTGATTAAAACTACCAAGCCCGAGATCGAGGTTAACAAACCCTACCCAGGATTGGTATTTTCATTAGAAACTAGCTAGATAGTTTTGATCGAAACTATGTGGCACCCATAGTTTCTATCAAAACGTGCCACATAGTTTGTTTCAACAGAAACTAATTAGTTTCTATTGAAACTCTTATAAAACTTTCTATCAAAAGTATGAAAATGAAAATTGGTTGCACAATTTTGAAAGAATTTCTTCATCAGGTTGCAATCCTACTCTATGGTGGTGTTGTGCTGAGGTTTTTGGTGGAGTTTGGTGCACTAATCGTTGGAAAATGGGGTTTGATTTCCATCAACATTTTTGTGTTGAGGAAGGATTTTCTATGGCCAATCTCCAATGGTTGCTTGTAGTTGTGGGAAGAGACTCACACTTGGGTCTAGGTTGGGAATTCCCTATCAAGCAATAATGGTTTGTTCCTAAGAAGGCTACGCTTCTTCCTTTGTGGATCCCTTTGGGTTTCTCTTCAAGGGTATGATATTTTTTAGAGTTGGGGTTTCCTTTCACTATTGATCCCGGCTCTTAGTTCTAATTGGTGATCCCTTTCTTTTATGGGGAAAGTTGTATTTTTTGGGCTTATCACTTATGAGGATTTATGTTATTTGAAGCCCATTTTTACTTAGGGTTTTACCCCTGCTAGACTTATGGAGATGCATTTCCTTTTTGATGTGTTTGTTGTTCTTCTAGGATTTATGTTCTTTTTTTAGATGGTTCACTCAAGTAGCTCCTATAGTGTTGTTGTTGTAGTTGTTGTTGTTATTGTTGTTGTTGGTGTTGTTATTGTTGTTGTCTCTTACGATCTTGATCTCTTATTTTTTGTCATGACTGAAGCTAGCAAGTTTAAAGGGCCCATCAAGACTTGTTTTTGTTTTTGGTTAAGGATAGATTTTGTTGTGGCCTTGGCTTTTCTTGGGCCAAGTCCTAGGTAGAATTCTTGGCGTGGTTGGTTTCAGTTGAGCCTGGATCCCATAGAGGGGCATTTTGGCCCTATTGATGTGGGATTCTTGGCTCCTTTACTCAGTGGGTGTGGCTCATTGATCTTTGTGTTACATTCTTGTCCAATCCTATTAAAATGGTTATAGATTTGTGGAATATATTGTTTGCATATCTCTTATGGCTTCATCCACGGTGTAAAGGCCTTGACTATGGTTCAATCAATGTCCACCTTATTAAGGGGTTTTTCTATTTTAGATTCAATAGATTCTTGGAGGAGCATCACTTCATGGAAGTGGATTTGGATTATGGTTTTGGGGTCCATGTTAGAAACCAAAATTGTGGTTGGGGAATCCATCAAATTCCCTTTGAGCTCCATGTTTTGGAGGCTCTTTTAGAACCAAAGTATTAACCTCTCTTTGTGGGGTTCTAGTTGAAGCTATTCCTTTGTATGATCTATTTTTTAGTTGTTGTCTTTTACTATTAGCTCTAGGTTGATGGGCCCCGCTAAGGTAACATTTCATCCTAGGGTTTCATATCCCTATCAAAATCTATATGTACATGGTTTCAACATTCCCTCAAAACTTTTTTTCGTAACAAAAAATGAAGGATGGTCCACCTTCAGTGGAAATGTGATTGCACCTTATGTGGTGATAACTTATCTCCTTATCATGGTCTCTTATTGTCTTTCTAAATAATCATAAACATATACATTATAAATCAATCATTAGTCATGCTATTGTGATCTATTTGATTCATTATTGCATCGTTAATGAGAATACAATTAATTTTCTTGTCTGCATAATCCCTTGTCTTTTTCATATTTGATGGCATCTAGATCTTGGGATTTTAATTACTATATGACAATTTTGACATGTTATAAAAGTCATTAGAGTGTCATTTCCTAGTCTATTTAGAGAGACCTTGGTGTATGCATTAAAAGGAGAACACTTTTTCCAAATCTGAGGACCAATATTTTTTAGGGAGTGCCTTAGGTTAGATCTGACCGCACCATTGCATCTAGAAGACTTTCACAATAGATTTGCATATATTGGGAAAAAATCAAATCTAGGGAAAAAAACATTATACAGATAGATCATAAGACCCATTTGTGTAATACATTTTTTGTAGGACACAACATTGTTTTGTACTTGAGTCTAAATAAATGTGTACTAAAACCACAACCTAAAACATTAATCAATGGAAATCCTCACATACAAGTCCCAAAAAATATATTCCATCATCATGGCTCTTTGTATTATTAGTTTACACATTTTGCATATATATATATTTGTAACACATTTGATCCCCACCAATGTGTGAATATACCCAATATTCCATAGTGGTCTCCTACATGCCACATGGTGAACACACATTGCATAATGTAGAAGCAAGAAAAATATAGAAGAGAACATGTCATTCGTACAAATTAGGCCACATATTAGTGGATAAAGCTACCTATCAACATTACATTGAGCCCTATGGATGACACATCCATTGCGACACAAAAAATGAGGATGAACTACAAAGTGACACATGTCACCCTATCTATATCATCATTTTGTACATTCATGCACTGAGTTAACAACCTTACGATGCTAAATCAGCCCTTGAAACATTATCATATCCACCACATCAGGGTATGAACCACCTAGTCAACAATGCCTATTGGAAGTATGGCGTTATCATTTTATTTACTAAAAATTGATGACCATTTTATTGTCATTTGGACCAAGGGTAACTATTTATTATGAGAATTGAACACAAATTTATTCCACATATTTTTTGACATTAGAGATGCTTTGAATTTTCTACTCCTTATCATTTTAATTGATTGAATTTGAACTCAAGTTTGGAGGCAGATATCCTGCTCATTTTTAGGTCCTTTTTAGGGAATTCTATTGTTGTTGGATAGAAGTTCATGAAGGTCATAGTGGTGTAGGCACTTTATTGCTTTGGTGGATAAATGTTCAAAAGTTCTCTCTTTTTCTTGACTGTACATGTCAAATCCTCAATCATGTAACTTCTAGGGCTCTATACAGGCTCATGTAGATACATTTTTAGGTGTCATTATTTTGGAAAGTGCATAACTTTTTCTCTACTTAAATACTTTTCTATCATATTGTACCCATTATGAGTGGACATATCACTTACATTATTCAGTCTATAATGGTGTACTTTGGTACTTGTATTTGCACTGATCTTTGATGGATCTTATGCATTTTCATTAAAGTTTGTTATAGCTTGATTTTGGTGGATGTAAACGTTGATATAAGAAGTCCTCTTTTCCTTGTTTAGATAAATGTATTATGGGGGTGATCAAATATTGATCTCAATTTGTGATTAAAAAGTGTATCTTTAACATAATAGTGGGTTATCCAATACATCTATCTATGGACATAGCTTAACCACTTCTTTTTTCCTATACATCTAGTAGTTGTATCAAACATTGAGAAGGTGACCTTTGGTGCAACAACAACCTAACTTGTAACAAGTTTTATCAGAGTTTGGTCACAGGTTTGAATCTCCTCAAGTAATGTTGAGGGGGACCAGTGTTGGACTAATCACCAACATTCCACTTTGAGAATTGTGGCATGGCTTAGCCGCCTTTTATGTTCTATAAGTCTAGTGGTTGTATCACGCATTGACAAGTTGACTAGTATAGGAGCACCTATTCCTCCACTCTCCACAGCATCCATTATAGCGAGTTCTTCATGAGTCTCACTAGGCATTCATGGCTGAGAGTCTTTGATAAGTTTTAGAAGTAGTTTTTCATTACAGATAAGCCTACTTCTAAGGCCTAGTCACCATTGGTGTTTTATAAACCATGGGTTTCTTACTATGGTCATTAGTACATCTTAGTCCTAAGATAGAGTAGGTGTTTTCTTAAGCTTCCAAACATGTTTACTCGGTTAACATAGGGGATCACTTTGTTAACTTATGTAACTTGGTTAGTTTAGATTTTATGCTAACATTCCTTCATTAGCTGCCCCAACTTGGTCAACACTATCTCTAAACTCAGTTAACACTAGATGCTCGACACATACGGGGAGTTGTCTTCAATTCTCGAGTGAGCCAAGTTAATATTGATTGCTCTGTAAAGGTTGACAGTTTCTCGTTACATTTAACATCTTTCACTTAATCACTCCCAACCTTCACAACCTTTGAAAATTAGTTGGATTAGTTGGGAAATGTCTTCAAATAGCCCTTTCAAGTGGGTGGAAGACACAAAAGAGAACATCTACTTTTACAATTTGAATCAATAAAATCTCCCATTTTTCCTTGTAAATTGTTGCATTATGTAAGTGTATGGACCGATACAAATTGGCAAGGGAAAATTAATGTTTGACCCTAAAACTTGAATGTCTTAGGAGAAGAATGCAAGTGGTTTGAATTATTGAAGTGATCAACATCGAAAGATATCTAACTTTCTTCCTTGGGTGCACCAAAATCCTGATTCCATTTACAAGTTTTGTCAAAAATGCCCTAACTTGTATTTCCACCATGGGAACCTCATACCACTTAGGAAAATGCAAGTTAGAAGGGTGTATTATGAGATCTCTGAAGGATGGGAGATGGAAAGAAAGACTTATAATTTTGCAAGCCAAGCCTAGGCCAAACATCTATATGTGTTTTGTGCAGGACAACAAGTATTGAAGTGTTGCAGGTACTTAGGGGATGGATGAAAACTTTCTAAGGGTGTAAGGTGATCTCTAATAGATCTCTACTAGTTTTCCAGTTGGTGGCTTAGCCTAGTTAGTCACCCAATTCACACTTCCTTCACAAACCCCATCAATTATGCTTACCAAGGCTAATTGCTACATTTTTGGTAAAGGGGGTCATTTAATCAATTGGGAATCTAAAAGTTTGGAACCAGAAGCATCTCCAAAAAGGATATCCATATATGAACTTTTTTTTCCTAGTTCTTTAGAACTATTTCAAACTAAGTCCTAAATTCCTCTTTGATAGGGCTAATTGGGGCTCCTAGGCCTAAAAGCCAATTTTGTTATTTAAAGCCTTTGGGTATAAGGTAGGTTGTTCTAACCCATCAATTTGATTTTGTTGAATGTTCAGGAACTTTTACATTACCCTTTGAACATATAAGTTCCCATTTTAAGCATAATAATATTATTTAGTGATTTTGTGTTTATAGACCTAGTTGTACTCTTTTGAGTACCTATTTCTTGTTTGTGAGAAAGGTTTATACAAAGGTGTAGAGCCCTCTCTTGACTCCATTTTGGGGTATTTGAAGTAGTCTAAGGCCACACAACAACCTAGTTGCCTATATAGGGAGAGCTCTGCATCAAGTGGTATCAGAGAAACCTAAGATCCCCTAGGGTAAATGATTTGATAACACCATAGAAGGAGAAGATAATGGAGGGTTATCTACAAGATGACTAGTGTAGAGATAGTGAGATACCCGAGAGACCAAAAACTAAGGCAAGATGAACAAAGGAACAAGCAGATGTAGTTGATGAGGCAAGAGATGGATAATCTTAAGGAGGAACTTCAAAATATAAGTAGTGAGAAATTTGAAGAAGTCAGACAAGGGAGTGATGAAGAACCCTTTGAATAAGAGGAAGAGGAATGGCCTATTGACCAAAGGCTACTTGTAAAGACTCTGAAATCTATGGAGAGGAGAGCCATGGATGCCAAGCTTGATTTGCCTACATACAATGGGAAGATGGACCCAAATGTTACAATGGATTGGGTAGATGCCCTAACTAGTTTCTTTGATTGTGAAGACATCGTTAAGAACCAAAGGGTGAAGATTGCCAAGTCTAGACTCAAGGGCTCTACACTCACATGGTGGAATTTCATTCAAGATGACAGAGTGAAGAACAAGAAGAATCTAGTCAACACATGGAAGAAAATGATGGCTCTATTCAAAGAGACTTATGTCCTTGAGGACTATGAAGTTCAGCTTCATAAGAAGGGGTATGAGTTTGAGAGAGAAAGAGATGGACATCTCTACCTATATTGAAGAATTTCATAAGTTAGTCATGAAGACTAAGCTTGTTGAACCTGAGAGTGTGAAACTTGCTAGATACATGCAAGATATAAGAATTTACATTCAAGATGAACTCAGTCTGGCAAGTCCTACCACAATAAATCAATGCTACTAATTGGCACTCAAGGTTGAAGAGAAATTTAAAAAGAGAAGTGAACAAAGTGGTAGAAACAAAGGAAAGAATGACAAAGGAAGAGGAAACTATGGAGGCAAAGGAACACAAAACAACAAACCACAAGGAAATTCCAATAAGGAGAATACCCAAGGAGAAAGCAATTCTAGAGGTGGATACAAAGGAAGGAGAGGTAATGGAAGAGGTAGAAATGGTGGAAGAAACAACGGGAAAATTAAATGCTACAATTGTTACTAGATGGGCCACTATACAAACAAGTGTCCTAAGAAGCAGAACAATCAAGGAAAAAGAAGAGAAAATCATGTTCAAGATGATGATGAGGAAAGTGTAAGAAATTGTATTGGTGAAGGAGGGGATACTTTCATGATAAAGAGGACATTGATTCAAGCACCCATGCTAGTAGAGCCTCCTCAAAGAAAGAATCTCTTTAGGACCAATTGCAAAAGCCATGGAAAGGTATGCAAGGTAATTATTAATTTTGGTTCTACTGAAAATCTTGTTTCTAAGGAAATGGTAGACAAATTAAATCTAGAGAAGATACCCCATCCAAACCCGTCCCATGTATCTTGGTTAACCAAGTGGCAACAAATACTGACAAATTAATAGGCTTGGGTAGAATTTTCAATAAAATACTACAAGGATAGAGTCCTTTATGACATTGTGGACATGGATGTCTATCACCTTTTTCTAGGGCATCTATCGCAGTATGACCTCAAAGCCAAGCATGATGGGGTCACAAATAAGTACCAAAAAAATTAGAATGGTCACAAGTATAACCTACTCCCTCTCCCTAATCCTCACCAAGAGAAGACCAAAGAACAACTAGTCATAATGGCAGGAGAACAAGAAATGATAGATATTATCAAAGACTCTTAGATAGGGTATGCCCTAGTTCTCAAACCTAAGATGAAAGTAGTCAATAAAGAAGTTCCTAAGGAAGTAGATGGTCTATTGCAAAAGTACAAAGGAATACTTGCAAGAGACACACTAGATGAACTCCCACCATTGAGGGACATCTCACATCAAATAGACATCATATCAGGTGCTCCTCTCCCCAACAAGGTTGCATATAAACTCACCCGTGATCAAAATGCAGAGGTGTCCAAATTGATCAATGATTTATTGGCAAAAGGACTCATACAAAAGAGTCTCAGCCCTTGTGCAATCCCTAGTGTATTGGACCCTAAAAAGGATGGCAAATGGATACTTTGCACTGACTCTAGGGCAATCAACAAAATAATCATAAGGTAAAGGTTCCCTATAACCAAAATTGAAGATCTACTAGACCAACTTGGAGGAAAATGTTATTTTTCTAAAATAGACCTTAAATCAGGCTACCATCAGATAAGGATTAGGCTCGGAGATGAATGGAAAACAACATTTAAAACCACTAAAGGATTATATGAATGGCTTGTCATGCCATTTGGTTTAAGCAATGCCCCTAGCACCTTCATGAGGTTGATGAATGAAGTGCTTCATGACTTCATAGGTAAGTTTGTAGTGGTCTATCTTGATGACATACTAATCTTTAGTAGAAAAAAGGAAGAACATATGAAGCTTTTTGAACAAGTCCTTCAAAGGCTACATGAAAATAAGTTAGCAATCAACCTTAAAAAATGTGTGTTTATGCAAAAAGAATTGACATTCTTGGGCTTTTTCATCTCAAAAAGAACTTTGAAAATGGATCCTAAAAAGGTAGAGGCTATCATTAATTGGCCAACACCTAAGATAGTGAGGGAAGTCAGGAGCTTCCATGGATTGGTAACATTTTATAGAAAATTTGTCAAAAACTTCAATTATATTTGTGTACCTTTATTAGATACCATCAAAGGAGGTAAGAAGACAATGTTTCAATGGACAACACAAGTAGATGAAGCATTTGAATATTTAAAGGGTAGAGTAGCACAATATCCAATCTTGGCATTACCTACCTTCAACAAATTGTTCACAATGGAGACTGATGCTAGCAAGCTTTCCATAGGTTCCATCCTTGATCAAGAGGGAAGACCAGTGACCTTCTTCTCTAAAAAACTCAATGATGCCAAGAAGAAATGCAATACATATGACCTAGAACAATATGCTATTGTTCAAGCTCTTAAAAAATGGAGGCAGTATTTGCTTCCTAAAGAATTCATTATCTATACAGATAATCACATACTAAGATTCCTAAATAGCCAAGTTAAGTTGAGTTGTAGACACATGAAGTGGGTTGAACAACCCCAAGCCTTCACATTCTCTATTAAGGACAAGAAAGCCACTACAAACAAGGTAGGAGATGCTCTCTGTTGGAGAGTCACTTTGGTGGAAGAAGAAGCACAAGTGCATAGCATGGGGATTGATGCCCTTAAACACATATCTAGATTTTGGTTTGACATCCATAAGGTTTTCTCTACCTTATCTAATGCCTATAAGACTACATATTCTAAATATTTATTGCGGAATGGTCTCTTGTTTAAAGGAGGACAACTTTGCATTCCAAGATGCTCCATGAGGGAAAATATTATTAGAGAGAGGCATTGTGGCACATTAGGAGGACACTGTGGGATTGACAAGACTCTAAAACTCCTAAGGAGAAACTACCATTGGCCAAAACTACATATTGATGTCAAAAAGTTTGTGGAGACTTGTATAATTTTCCAAAGAGCCTAGGGAGTTGGGAAAAACCAAGTCTTTATCAGCCCTTACCATTTCCAATAAAGTCATGGGATAGTGTGACTATGGATTTTGTCTTGGGTCTCGCAAGGACTAGATAAGGTTTTGATAGCATTTTTGTTATTGTGGACAAATTTAGTAAAATGGCTCATTTTGTTCCTTGCAAAAGCTCTAATGATGCTTCACATATTGCTAACCTATTCTTCAAGGAAGTGGTCCGGATTCATGGATTGCCAACATCCATTATCTCAAACAAAGATGTAAAATTCCAAGGTCATTTTTGGAGGACCCTATGGAGAAAGTTGGGCACAAATCTATCCTTTAGTTCTACCTACCATCCACAAATAGATGGGCATACTGAAGTAGGGAACAGATCTTTAGGCAACCTTCTAAGATGCCTAACCAAACAACATGAATAGACATGGGATGTTATCCTCCCTCAAGTAGAATTTGCATTCAATGACTCAGTAAACAGGTCAACAGGTAAGACACCATTCCAAGTGAACTATGGACTTCATCCTTATCCTCCCTCAAGTAGAATTTGCATTCAATGACTCAGTAAACAGGTCAACAGGTAAGACACCATTCCAAGTGAACTATGGACTTCATCCTAGAGGAGTCATGGAGCTGAGAGATTTACCAAGTGACTTCAAAGTTAGTGCATAAGGTGAAGAATTCTTAGAATGGATCAAGAAGATTCATGATCAAGTAATAGACACTTTGAATCAAAATATTGCCAAATACAAACAACATGCAAACAAGAAGAAGAGACATGTTTCATTCAAGGGAGGTCAAGTATAGGCTTATTTGAACAAAGCAAGGCTACCCAGGGGACATACTAAATTGCAGATGAAGAAGATTGGACCCTATCAAATATTGCATAAATTTGGAGAAAATGCATATGATATTTCATTGCCCCCTACCATTTCTATCTCCTACCTTTAATGTTTGTGATCTCACCCCATTCAAAGGTAATGCAGGGACTAATGATGTAATGCAAGATACTAATGATGGACAAGCATAATAGATCAAAGACTTGTCACCTGGCCAACCACTACAGTTGGAGAAGATTTTGGATTTTAAGGTGGTCAAGAAGAAAAGAAAGAAGCCCACACAGACTACTTGGTCAAATGAAAGGATCTTCCAAATATAGATGCTACATGGATGAGTGAAGAATGCATTAGCAAGAATGGCACTTATGTTGAGCAACTATCCTCAAGTGGGGCTTGAGTTTTCAAAACAAGGGAGTATGGTGCAGGAGCACCTATTCCTCCACTCTCCAGAGAATCCACTATAGCAAGCTCTTCATGAGTTTCACTCAAGGTCATTTATGCCTAAGAGTCTTTGATAAGTTTTAGAAATAGTTTTTCATTACAAATAAGCCTACTTGTAAGGCCTAGTCACCGTTGATGTCTTATAAGCCATGGATTTTTTACTATGGTCATTAGGCACATCTTAGTCCTAGGATAGGGTAGGTGTGTTCTTAGGCTTCTAAACATGTGTACTCGGTTAACATAGGGGATCCCTTTATTAACCGACCCAACCTAATTAGGCATTCCTTTGTTAACTGACCCAGCTCAATCAACACTATCTCCAAACTCGATTAACGTTGAACACTCATCACATATAGGGAACTATCTTCAATGTCCAAGTGAGCTCGATTATCACTGACTACTTGTAAAGGCTGACAATTTCTCATTACATTTAACAACTTTCACTGAATCACTCCCAACAGTCACAACCTTTGAAAATCAGTTAGATTAGTTGAGAAATGTCTTCATATAGCCCTTTCAAGCAGGTGGAAGACATAAAAGAGAACATGTACATTTGCAATTTGAATCAATAAAATCTCTCATTTTTCCTCGTAAATTGTTACACTATGTAAGTGTACGGACTGGTATGGATTGCTAGGGGCAAATGAATGTTTGATCCTGAATCTTGAATGCCTTAGGAGAAGAATGCAAGTGGTTTGAAGCATTGAAGTGATCAGCATCGAATGATATCTAACTTTTTTCCTTGGTTGCACCAAAACCCTCATTCTATTGACAAGTTTTGCCAAAAAATGCCCGAACTTGCATTTCCACTGTGGGAACCTCATACTGATCAAGAAAATGTAAGTTAGGAGGGTGTATTATAATACCTCTGAAGCATGGGAGATGGAAAGCAAGACTTCTAATTTTGCAAGCTAGGTTTAGGCCAAACATCTCTATGTGTTTAGTGCAGGATGACAGGTATTAGCGTAGCACAAGCACTTAAGGGATGGATGAAACCTTTCTAAGGGTGGAGTATAATCTCTTATAGATCTCTACTAGTTTCCTAGTTGGTGGCTTAGCCTGGTCAATCACCCAATTCATACTTCCTTAACAAACCCCATCAATTAGGCCTAACAATGCCAATTGCTACATTTTTGGTAAAGAGGGTCATTTGAATAGTTGGGAGTCTAAAAGTTTGGAATCAGAAGCATCTCCCAAAAGGGTATCCATATATGAACTTTGTTTTCCTATTCCTTTGAAATTATTTCAATCCAAGTCCTATATTCCTCTTTGGTAGGGCTAACTAGGGCTCCTAGACCTAAAAGCCATTTTTTCTATTTAAAGCCTTTGGGTGTAAGGTAGGTTGTTCTAACCCACTAGTTTGAGTTTGTTGAATGTTCAAGAACCTTTTTCATTCCCCTTTGAACATATAGGTTCCCATTTTAAGCATAATCCTAGTATTTAGTGATTTTGTGCTTATAGACCTAGTTGTACTCTTTTGAGTACCTAGTTCATGTTTGTGAGTAAGGTTTATACAAAGGTGTAGAGCCCTCTCTTGATTCCATTTTGGGGTATTTGAAGTAGTCTAAGGCCTCACCACAACCTAGTTGCCTATACAGGGAGAGCTCTGCATCATTCACCTTTTGGTGTAATGAAAAACCTAAGTTGTAAAATTTGAAATATCCTTATAGGATTTGAGAAGCATGGATTTAGGGTGAGCATGTAGTGGATCCTCCGCGCTAGTAAGATATCTTAAGAGTTTTTCTCAATAGTTTAAAAAATGAAGAAAAAACACAAGCCTTAAAACAAAGTACCCATATCTAGCTCTCCATTATCTCTCATATCACCTTATTGCTTCATCTCCTATTCTCTCTCTCCTTGACAATCCATACAACCTTTATCATTTCAAATGCAACATATATTCAACTTTACAATGCCCTATATTATTTTAAGTGTCATAGATACAGTTTTAGATAAACATAAATATAACAATGTTTGCGGATAAAAATTCAAGCTGTCATATATACTCCGCAAGTGGAATACCGGCCATTTAGACTATCAAATTAACACCGTCCAAATCTTAGGGATCAACATTAGGCTAATAAAAAAAACCCTTAAAATAAAATTAAAAGAATATAAATGTAAATTTGTGAAACATCAAAGCAAGGATCGAATTTGGACTTCAAGTTTGGACTCCTAAATCTAGTTGAAAGAAAAGATTTTAAAAAAAAATATCTATGAAAAATGACAAGCACAATGAAGATCCTCGTTGCATTCTTCAACCAGAACCAGAACCATAAAGACATTGTTGCTTAATTTAAACTTGGTGGTGGGGCCCTACCTCTTGATCCACCATGGGTCACTAATGAGAAGAAGTTTAGGCTGTGTCAAATGAAAAGACAACAATTTTTTAAGAGCTCTTTAATTTTTTCCGAAGTCAAGATAACTGAATTACAATCGGACTTTCGGTTTGTTTAATTGAGTAATGCTTCTAAAACTACAATAATGTGTAGCAATCCAGAGATCAAGAATAGCGATCAATTTGTTCTCTAACTCATTCAGCCTTGCACCCTTTGTAATGCATCAAATTGCATAAAATAATCCAGAACCCTGTGTTTTCTGTGATTCAAGGTGTTAAAATGTTTTGCTGCTCTGTTTGGAAGCCTTTAGTTGGATTCTCATACCTTAACCTGCACCAATGCAAGAATCTATCAAGCATGTTTGTTTGGTCATGCCAGGGCTGCAAAAAGAATCTGGTCTTCGGTTTGAATTGAACCAATTGCCCTCTTAACTTGTCTACTCAGAAACTTGTATATTAAGCCTTTCCTCTTTGAACAATGTGATTGTTGAAAGTTCCGAAATAAAATTGTCTGCCCAATTTGGAAACGAAGATGCATTGTTAATAACCATAGAAATGCTTTCCTTTGATTATCTCGATGCAAATAGTCTCTTCTGACATGACTTTACAGATGTCGAACCTTTCCCTCCCGTGGGCAACAATGGGTTCCACTATGGCATTAGCTCAGCACATGGCACAGTTTGGAACGCTAGATGAATCAGTTTCCCAACAACCAGAACAATTTCACCGAACATAATAAAGATCTAAATATCTCTGTTTGAGCAGTCTATCCCCCAGTTACTCTTAACCGAGCAGAGGAAAAAAGGAACAAAAGAAGTTTTAGTATATTTGCAACATCCATAATATAATTACGGATATGACCACTAAGATGTAAGTTAATTATGGTACTCCCATCATGGAAGAAAGAATGCTTCTTGTTCCCTGTTTTGTTTGTGGCTCTTCCTTGATTGAAGTTTGAATTTGGTTATCTCTTGTTAATGTGTATTTTGGACTGGATGTCTATTTCCTCAGCAATGGCAACGCTTATTTGCAAAGTTCTATGTATTATGTGTTAGACTAACCACTATCATTTTCTTTTTGGATTCGTGGCTTAATTGTTTCTTGTATTATATAAGTCTAGTGGTTGTATCAGGCATTGACAGGGCGATCTTTTGGTGCAACGGTAATCCTAGTTTGTAACAAGTGGTATCACAGCTTAGTCAAAGGTTCAAATCTCCTCCAGTAACTGTAATGCTGAGAAGGGATTGTTGGACTAATCACAAACATTCCCTTCCATGATTCATGACACGGCTTAACTACCTTCTATATAAGTCTAGTGGTTGTATTGAACATTAACAAGTCAATCATTGTGCAACAGCAACCCTAACTTGTAACACTGTTTTCTGATTGTAGTGGAACTAATGACCTTTAAGTATTGCTATCACTAAGAATATTGCTGGTAGAGAGTTGCTCTTGTGCTCAGAATTTTTAAGGTTTTCTCATAGTGGTGCAGCCACCATTTAGACTGCAATCACATGTAAAGCGAAATGCTTTTTCTAGCATGTGCCTACTGAATGAGTTCAAGCCCCCTCTGATTAGAGTTGAACAACTCAGCATGTACTCATAAGCTTTACCATAGACTGTCAGGATACTATGTTTGAACATAGTCCACCAGGAACTCAATCTCAAAAGGCTTAGGAATAGAATTCTAGCATTCTTTAGCTGTTTAGGTGTCTGAGAATTCATTCTGAAGTAAAGAGAGGCATTGATTTCAATGCAGCTAAACCTGAGCGCCTCTTCATTTTTCGTTATCTGGGAAAAATAATTGATAAAAACTTAAAATAGAAATAGAGACCATCCCATGATGTTGATGTGCATTTAAAATAGGCTTCAAAACTGGCAAAATGCAAAGATAGTTCAACAATGACAGACATCTCCCTGCAGAAAGAAGATGACATGCTTGTCAATTAAACTAAGGCCAGGATTTCTAGAAAACCCCAAATTAATATCCATTGATAGAGGCGTAGCCAAGATTTATCTCCGCAGAATTCCATCCATGCTTAAATAATAGAAGCTTCGAAGAAAAAATTTGAAAATGAATCCAAATGGAACTTTGTTAATTCCATCCATGCTTAAATAATAGAAGCTTCGAAGAAAAAATTTGAAAATGAATCCAAATGGAACTTTGTTTCTTGGCTTGTAAATGGTGCTGTTCAGAGTTAGAGAGATTGGTGCAAGGGCTCAAAAGAAAACGATGTCTAACAGAGATGAATAACCATTTCCTGAACGTTACTTCATAGCAGATCAAAACATTCGAAAATGTTGCTTAAAAACGGTAAAACCCAATTTTCAAAACTATATACATATAGCAATATATTGTTTGGTTGGAGGCCACTTCTCTTATAGTGGTACTTGTATATATCATTTTGAAGCTCAAATTAAAACTTATGTATTGTGCCAATGCTGAAAAAGATCTATTTGAGGATTGTTCGTGCATAACAAAGCAATCCAAACAAACGGAACTGCTCACATTAAAAAAGAAAAGAAAGCAATGTTATAATTAAATATAAGATTAATATCCACAAGTAATATGTGCATTAGAGTAGTGAAACTCCTATATTTACCCGCCAATAAAAGGCCAAGTTCCGTACATGGGGATGAAGCACAATATTAATCTTACTAATAAATTCGTCAAGGATCTACTGTCAATTCCCGAAAAAAAGGCAAACACGAGTTTTAAAAAATTAAAATATTTTCAAAAATCCTTTGCAAGGTAAAGCTACATGCTCAAATTCTGCTTCTTCCCTCATTGTTAGTGCAGTGCAAACTTGATGAGTTATATTACCGAGTTTTTTTGGGATGTATTGTTTTTCCTATTTTAAGGTAAGGAGGGAACAGCATAGAGGACAGAAATTTATTAAATGTATAAGGAGATATTTTAAATATTCATATGAAAATATGGATAAACTATACTTATATCAAAAATAAATCATTAGTACTATAAGACAACCAAGTGACCATATCGAATTTCTAGAACATCCCTAGTTCAGGACGGATCAAATTATACAGTAAATTCTACATCTCTACATCTCTTTGCTAATTTGTTTTCTAAGAGAAATTATCAAAAACGCTGGGAAGTGAATGAAGTAATCATACAGACAGACAGCGTTGGAATGATAAATAAACCAATGTACTGTATCACAAAACATTTCAAAGTAATTTCCAAGAACTTTTCCTTAATTTTTTCTTCTTCCAGATGTGCTCCAGCATGTTATGTTAAACAGCGGAAAGTTTATAAGGGGTCAGAGCCTACAATTTTATATTTTAACCATTAAACAGTGGGAATGATTCACCGAGCTGATCCTCGGCCAATTTTTCAACTGATGAAATAGAATTAAGGAGGGGCACCTGATCTAGTTCCCCACTGAAACTTTGACATAATCATAAAAACTGGAACACACAAAATCAAAACCCCAAAATACTTCACAAGAAATGTGCCAAGATAGGCTGTGGTCTCTGTCTTCCCCAAACAGAAGACACTCCTCATCCTAAGATTACAAGAAAGGGAAACTCAGGGAAAGACAAAGCTACAATAGATCTTATCTATTTCATCACCTCAGATTCGATTGAAGTTCATAGTCACTCATTCTGTACTGCTTTGATATTGTGTGCTAAAATTGCTGGAACTCGACATGATCTCAAACATATCAGGAGGAGGAGCGGGCCAGACAAATGAAGGCTTCAGGAGAGGAAGAATAGGAGGAGATGCATCTTTGCTAAGGATTTGAAGTATCTGCCTCATTGTAGGCCTTTCTTGAGAATTGGGATGAGAACAAGCCAAACCAACAAGGAGCATGCATAGCATTTCATCCTTATCGAACTCCTGATCAAGCCTAGGATCTGCGGCCTCCAACAATCTATCTTCTCTATACAATGCCCAAACCCAGTCCACAAGAGAGATCTGCTGTGATTCCATTCTCGGCCTCCTACCACATGCAACCTCCAAAGCCACTGCCCCAAAACTGAATACATCAGATTCAGTTGTAGCCCTCCCCGTGTGAAAACACTCCGGAGCAATATATCCAGGAGTTCCAGCTATGGCAGTAGTAGTGTACGAGTTCTTATCATGCTCAATCAATCTTGCAAGCCCAAAATCCCCCAACCGTGCATTGTATTCAGAATCCAGCATCACATTGCTGGCCTTTAAATCTCTGTGAAGAACCTGCTGCTCACATTCTTCGTGCAAATAAAGCAGAGCAGATGCAACCCCGGAAACAATTCTATACCGTCGATCCCAATCAAGGACCTCATTCTTACTATCCATCTTAAAAATCAGCTTATCCAGGCTCCCATTAGGCATCAGGTCATAAACCAGCAACAACTCTCCATCTTCATGACACCAACCCAAAATCCTCACGAGATTCTTATGCCTAAGCCTGCTGATAATCATGATCTCTGCAATAAACTCTTGCAAACCCTGATGTGAATTGTCCGAAACCCTCTTAACGGCAACGGGGGTTTTGTTCGACAAAAGACCCCTGTAAACAGACCCAAATCCCCCTTCCCCCAACTTATATTTCTTGTCAAAATTATGCGTAGCTTTTGTGAGCTCTCTCAGCTTGAACTTACGAGGGCCCCCAGTTGAATCCGTTAGGGCTCTCTCCATAAGACGCACAGATTTTCTGCTCTTGTGCCCCGCGCGACGCATAAACACAAAAATCACAAACCCTAGAATCACAACTACAGCGAGTGGAAGACCAACTGCAAGGCCTATAATAGTCCCTTTGTTATGACTATCACTAATGTCTTCCACCGTGAGGTTCCAGGATCGAACACAGTTAAGTTCGGTTTCATTTCCGGTCGAAGCAGAGAACCCAAAATAGACATATTCAGGCAGATTCTGAGACAAATTAATGGCGATAGAAAGCAAAGCACTGGACGCATTTGAAACATTACCTGCATTTACATAAACGCTTAGGTTTTTGCCGTCGTATTGAACCGAAGCAAAAATATCAGAAGCGTTCTTGAGCAGGACATTGCTAGGGTTGAGAGAAGCCCGAGTGATCGACTTGATCGAATTCACGTCTATTCCGACATGATTATCATCTGGATCATCTGCGCCAGTGCTCTTTCTGGTATCAAACTCCACGGCAACTACATCGCTGCTATTGCTGCCGTCAATTGACTGATTAAAGAGACCCAAATATTCGCCATAGCTATTCTCCGGCGGGCTGGACTTTGAACTGGCTATAATGAAGGCCAGCCCTTCGCCCCCTGGAGAAGTCTGATTAACAATGCTCAGAACAAATGTCGCATTAAATGACGCCAAAATGGGTCCTTCCGCTGAATTTTTCCAGAGCCTGAAGCTTTCGTCAAGCAAAATTCTGCCGGACTGATTTTTCAGTGAAAATTCTGGTCTAGGGTCTGCCGTATCAGGAGTCACCTGCAATGCCCCCTTGTTAATGTTGCCGTTCGTGATAACGAACTGGCTTCTTACAGTTTCGTCAAATAACGGGAATGTGTACGTCTTCAGCGAAGCCAGAACAATACTGCAATTCACGAACAAAACCAGTAAACTTAACAAAACTCTGGCCATCAAAGGAAAAACAAAAATCTGCTGCTACAGAGCTCCAAAAACAACTCAATCAATTTAAATTCCTGGCGGGCGAGATATAAACTGATAGATTATGTATATTTCATTCGATTGGAATGATCTTTGCGTCCGTCAAGCCACGAAATTTCTCTGCTGTAACAGACAGTCCATGTGCAGGAAACGTGTGTTCTTTCACTTTTACGATTGTTTATTCTTTGTTTCTTAAAATATTTCAGCGAAGATCCGAGGAATTTGTAGAGAAGTTCCCTTTTTTGTTTAAAGAAAATGATGAATGGAACCCGGTTGATAGAGACCCAGTCCACAAATGATTTTTATATGTTTTTGGAAAGATCGTAACAGCTTATCGCTGAAGGCCTGCTCGATCAAAAGAGTTTTAAATCATTTTCTTTTGTCAATCTCTGATGAGGACCAAGCCACAACTTGGAAAGTCGTGTGAAGATAATGCTGAGGCATCCACATGGCCATATCATTGTAAAGTCTTCGCGTTGAATGATATATATCAATTACCGCTTGGATCAATAGTTTTGTTTTGTTTTGTTTTGTTTTGTTTGTTTTTTTTTTATTTTTTATTTTTTGGGATGAATAGTCCTTTTCAATTAATAAAATTTACTAAGATTACAATTCACAAAAAAGGGTTGGGGGATACAAGATCATCTCACGAATAAATTCACACGGTAGAAGCCGGAAAAAACAACATGGGTTATTTGGAAAAATGTGAAAAAATTGTTTAGACAAGTGTATTATGTTTTATTTTTTAATTTAAGAGGAGTTGCATTGAGTTTTAAAATGAGGTTTTAAGTATTACAAGAAGCCCAAAGATATCCTTTGTTTACATTAGGATGAAAATTTGATTAAGAAGAGATATCAAGAGTATTAATAAAATACATATGTGCTAGTAGTTAAATTAAAAGAGGTGTCGATGGGTCTTTGGTCTATTAGTGAAGTTGAATAGCCTACAAAGAGCTCACCAGGGATCAAGTCTTTCTAAGTGCAAGGCTCCAAGATCATAAGGGATGAGGTCGAGATCATACCTTGAGTGATTTTGATAACATGTATGTCCCTCTGTCCTTGGCTCTAAGCTATAGAGGTGCTTGTGTGGGCCTATATTAGGTTCCTAAACCCTCCATAAAGAAAATAGAGGTGAATATGTCACTACAAGGTATATCTTGTTTTTTGAGTTTTACTTTTTCTTCTTCTTTGTCTTTTAGTTTTTTTTCTCCTCCTTTCCTTCTCGGTCTTCTCTTTTATTTCTTCCTCCTTCTCCTTATCCTCGTCTTCTTTGTCTTCTCTTTACTTTTTAATTTTTTTTTTGCAGTCCCTATGTAATAACCCCAATTGGTTATAACTTTGTCAAACACCAAATTCTTCTCTAATTTAGTTGTTTGACATTTCGTCAAACACTTTGCAAGCAAGCTCCGATACCACTGCAATATCCCTTGCAATTATGATTTAATTTTTCTGATTTCTTAACCTAAGAATTTTGTCAAACACTTTGCACACAAGAGATATATTGCAAAACTAAATTCTGATTACTTTCTAAATGTTGAATTTTTATTAATATCCTTGCAAAGAGCTCCAAAACATCTAACAATGAAGATGCAATTTTTTTTGTATAACACTGATTACAAATAAGGAAATATGCATCTGTAACAATAAGACATTAGGGCAACGCCTTCTATGATGTTCAATGATATTCTAATCCCTTCTGACAACTTTTTGATATAAGATTCTGATCTAAATCAGATTACAAAACTTCCACAACTAATTTCTAAACCCCTACAAAAGCCCTAAGATATTTAGATCTAACCTCAATGTAATGCAAAATGTACACAGATAGGAACTTGGAGGCTACTCAAGAAATCTGGATTTTACTATAGCAAGTCATTGTCTGGTGGCACCACAACAAATCACTATCTAACCATATTTGACTTATTCCTTCAATTGTACTCCACAATCTGGCCCTAGGCCACAAATTCAACATGATGAAAAGACTAATTTGTGTTCTCCAATACCTGCAACCCCTTCAAGGATTTTCACCAATATGCGAATAGAACACATGTATGATGTTCTCCCAATACCAAATTCACTAGTTATTTCATCGGCTAAAATGGTGGCACACAAAAGAACTTAGTTCTCGACTGACAAATCTTGAAACCCTTGGCTCCACACAACTCATCAATTGTAAATGACAGTAATCATGTGATAAGAAAAAGGCCTCTCATGCCCCCTTCATTCTTTCCTTGTGGGAGCTCACTTGCTTTTCTCCCCAATGTGGGATAAAAGATAAAAGATATTCTTATATTTTCACTTTATTATAATATTATAATATAAAATTATAATATTTTCACTTTATTATAATATTGTAATATGAAATTATGCCCCATCATAAAGTGGCAATCCCCAATAAAACCCTCTAACCACCATATTAGCCTATGAGGATCACAATAATAGGCTAATCCTTGAAAATTTTGATGTTGGCAAAAATGGGGACATTACAATCCTCCCTCCTTGAGATTGCTTACCCTCAAGCAATCTAACAACACAATGAACTCCAACGTCCACCTAGATCCCAAATGAAGTAGTATGTGACACCCCTATCAACATCAAACCAACTGCATACCACTAACATCATTAGGACCAACAACATATCCTGCAGTATAGCACTCAAAACCTATGCTAATGACATGTAGGAGTTAGAATATCACCAGAAGAAAACCCCACAACAAATATCTTCATCCTGGTCCCCACCCATATAATATATACTAGATTGGAATCCTGATTAGCAATCCCTCAAAGAGATGTAGCTACAGGAGAACCATATGCACTCATGCTCATTGTATCAACAATAGGTTTAGCCACATCAAAATCTATAGACACAAGAACATTACCAACTTCGGTAACACAAAATTGAATCTTTACAAATGGTGAAAGCTAAGCCCAACTCCACTCAGGTGAGTGATCAACATCAACCTCAAACATAAGATTGTCATAAGAGAATGTTGCATCCATGTCAAACGTAAGACTATCCATGAAGTGAACATCAACACTTTGTTGATCGATAGTATAACATTTCTCAGTCACTACATTATTCACCTCATCAACAATAACAATTGTACTATCATCAGAGCACACATCTACAACCACATGCATATTGCTAAACTCCTTGTTTGATGACTTAACCGATAGCATTGGTTGCTAATATGACAATATCCTCACATGTTCTAACTCCCACTATTGTTGCATCATCATCAAATACATGATCCAAGGAACTCATGCCAACAACTGCATCATCTGACTTAACATGACATGAATTCTCATTACTTTCCACCTCAATTGTGCCCAACTCATGTAGTGTCTCATAAGAAATGTCTCGCAAATCTAAAGCCGCAATTGTATCATCACATTTCACTCTTCAAAAAAGCGATATCATGCTCTGGTCAAATCTCAAATTTGAAATCAATTGGGTCATTTGTTTGTGATTTTGATTCATCTAATTCACTAGCACATCCAACTATTTCATAATACCCTATATCTCATAATCTTCATCCCTTGGTAGAGAAGTATGCCCTCTATACGTATAATGAATACCAAACCTTTTGTCACCATCCATAACGCAAAAAACCAAGTCCTCTACTTGTTGGTCAAAAGAAAAGTGATGAGCACTCCTCACAATGTAATGCCAATAAAAACTCCCAATCTTTGTCAAGGGCTCGTCACTATCAAACTGGGAATCAGAAGATGGCTACAATATCTAAATTTGAACTATTTGTTGAGTAGGATCCTAGGAAACCCTCTCAACAAACCCAACCACAAAATCCCTATTAGGAAGCACTGTGGCCAAGGTCTCTACAATCTTCCTCACCAATCGTCATATAACACGAGAGCCCCAAATGAGAGTATCCTCAAATATACTATATGAAACCTCCTGCAAATCCAAGCTCTCAAGCAAATACTCTATGAATGACTCGGTATAGTAGAAATTATATGTGGAAGTATCAATCTTCTCCTTTGTAATCCATAAGGGATGTCTATGCAAATGTGACAATGCCTACTGTCCAATGCTACCAGCTTTATGAAAAGAAGAAATAGATTCACTTCCAGTAGAATGAACCAAATCACCATGAGAGCCCATCTCCGTTGATGCTCTCACCTCCTCTATATATACTACACTCATATCTTGGAGGAATGTGTTTGCCACATCATCATGTCCCTCATCCTCAATCATAGAATCAAACTCACCACCAACCACAATATGTAACTAAATGGGGTCTCGGGATGCTGTCAATTGTACCCATTCTAACTCCATAGTAACCTCATCCAATAGTGACTATGACTCCTGATGAGCCAACTGAGTATACTGAAGAGAGTCCATAGTCACCTCGAGCTCCTGGGTGATCTCAACTACCTACTCTTCTTTCCTTAATGATGTCTCATAACAGGTGCTATTGCACTCCAAAAGGTAATCCATGTCGGCAATTAACTGAGAGTAACTATGCTTCAAGATCTTGTCAGCCTCTCGAAGTGCATGAAAATCTGTTAGGGAAAAATTGCTATCACCATGCTCATCTGACACAAGAGCACCCCAACCAGTCGTAGCTAGCATTTGATGGATAGCATCATAATTCTCAAGAGATGAAGAAATGTCACTATCACTCATGTTCAACTGATAAGTTAGATATAGCCTTGTTAACCCCTGACTCCTATTTAAACTCCGTGTATCACTAACTACACTGTGATAGGAAACTAAATCATAATTTTCCACCACAAGATCACTCATACATGTGAGCTATCATCCTTGCACAATTCTACATCCGAGATACAACTACCATGTACTTTAACCAACTCCTCATTCAAAGAAATGGAAGCCCTCACAGTATCAATCTCCTTGCATCTCTTAGTTTCCACCTCAATAGTAAGATAATGTAAACATCGATCTTGGGAATCATCCAAAACCTCTTCAAAGTCATCACCTAATATCTAACAAGGGGTGTCATACCCAGTGCATATCATAGTATCATCAAACAAATCATCAGAGGTGTCCATACTATATGCATCCCCATCACCTAATAAAACCTACAACTATTGTCACCTAACTCTGCACACATGACTCTATGTCAAGTTGTGAATTAATAATACTAGAGTGTGAACCCACATCTACTGACTCCATTAAAACACCCACATCACCAACATCATGGCTAGGTGACTCTATATGCACCTCAGTCCCACCTGAGGAATCAACTACCTCCTACACTAGAGAAACTCTACGATAGCTGACATATAAGTCTCCAATAACAACTCCCTCCTTGGAAGAGTCTGAATAGTTAGTGACAACTACATCATCAACTGCCTCTAAACTAACCATAGCAACTACTCTGGGAACCACAACCTGCTTAAGCTCGATGTTGTTATCCACCAAGGGCACTAACATATATGCATGTCCCTATGAAATAAGTCCATCATCAACACTGTAGATAGGACTAGCTGATTTTGTACTAAATATAGTTGCATCTGCATCATGGACACATGTTGAGGAAAACTCAAGCTTCCTTCCCTCAAACCTCAATCTTGTCCTTCTAAAGGCAGAAACCATATACCTCATTGCCATGTCAATTGTCTTTGGATCCGACAAGCTCTTTGCCAACCTCTATTGTTGAAGCTTAAGTTTCTCCATACTTTCCTAAAAAGCATTCATTTTCATGCTAACTTCATCATTACTCCATCGACTTCAAGAATTCTGAGTCCCCATATGTTTGTCCATCGCTAGAAAATGCTAGAGTGTTGCTCACTCCACATGTAACAACAAATCTGAACATAAAATAACTTTCCCACCCCACAGGATGGTAGGAAACCACTCTGATACCACTATAATAACCCAAATCAGTTATAACTTCATCAAACACCAAATTCTTATCTAATTCAATTATTTGACATTTTGTCAAACACTTTGCAAGAAAGATTTGATACCACTGTAATATCCCTTACAATTTTGATTTCTTAACCTAAGAATTTCGTCAAACACTTTGCACACAAGAGATATATTGCAGAACTAAATTTTTGATTTCTTTCTAAATGCCAAACTTTAAAAAATATGCTTGCAAAGAACTCCAAAACATCTAACAATTAAGATGCAATTTTTGTTGTATAGCATTGATTACAAATAAGAAAATATGTGTATGTAACATTACTTGACATTAGGGAAATGCCTTCTATGATGTTCAATGATATTATAATCCCTTCTAACAACTTTTTGATATAAGGTTTTGATATAAATTAGATTACAAAACTTCCACAATTGATTTCTAAATCTCTACAGATGCTCTAAGATATTCAGATCTAACCTCAATGCAATGCAAAATGTAAATGGATAGGAACCTAGAATCTACTCAAAAAAATTGGATTTTACTATAGCGAGTCACTATTTAGTGGCACCACAAAAAATCACTATAGCCATATCCAACTTATTCCTTTAATTATACTCCATAATCTAGCCCTAGGCCACAAATTTGACACAATGAAAAGATTGATTTGTCTTCTCCAATAGTTGCAAGCCCTTGAAGGATTTTCACCAATATGCTCAAATAGAACACTTGTATGATGTCCTCCCAATACCAAATTCACTGGGTATTTCACCAAATCAAATGGTGGCATGCAAAAGAACTCTACTCTCGAGTGGCAAATGCTGAAAGCCTTGACTCCACACAACTCATCAAATGTAGAAATGACAATTATTAGATGATAAGAAAAGAGCCTCTCATGCCCTCCTCATTCTTTCCTTGTGGGAGCTCAGTTACTTTTCTCCCCAATGTGGGATAAAAGATATTCTTATATTTTCACTTTATTTATAATATTATAAAATGAAATTATAATAGTTTCACTTTATTATAATATTATAATATGAAATTATGCCCCATCATAAAGTGGCAATCCCCCAATAAAACACTCTAACCACCATATTAGCCTATGAGGATCACAACAATAGGCTAATCCCTAACATTTTGATGTTGGAAAAAATGGGGACATTACACCCTAAGTCACTAAAGATCCTACATTGTATTAGGGTCAGTGTTGGGAAACTCAATGTCTTTGATTAATCGTATTTATCTAATTTCTCAATCCAAATTGAATTCAAAAATGGATAAATATCAAATCACAGAATAATTGACTGTGAGATGACTTCCTTCTAATCCTACAATTTATGAACCAACATTAATTATAATTGAAGTATTTGAAATATTAAATTTCTAGCTTTTATCTAGTTAATCACACAAAATCCCACATCTCTAATTGCATTACTAGACTTGTCTATTTGTTTCTAAATATTTCCAATATCACACATGTTTATTAAAATTATTTTTATGATCCTATTAGAGATTATTTACACTTTATGGATGACAACAATTTTCTATTGATGGTAATCTAGCCAACTTCTCTATAACATCTCAAACAATAGGTATGGCATCTTCTTGCTTTTATGATTTATCTAATCTATTCCTTACAGTTTGGCCACTGTCTTCAAGACTCCAACCCTTGACAAATTATTCTTTGTTGTCTCATAAAACCATCTTCTTTCAGCCTACTTTCCCTTATCAAATATTCAAGTTTGTTGATAGTTAAAGCATCTTTGCTCTTTTCTCTCACCACAGTCCTTTTTTCAACTTGTCATTCACTAGGTGATGTAATGCCCAAACCCTAATGCCATTCTCCTTTCATATAATCATATCTTGCAAAGAAACCATAATTGAATAAATAAGCTCATTGCAATCCATGAAATATCCTTTAATAAAATTAATGCATTCCCAACAAAAATGAGAAGATCTCAATTCCTCTGAATTATTGTGAATTCCATTTAAATCATCCAATTTGAGAGAAGTCTTTGACAACTTTCTTGAAAATCGACCCAATTGAGCTACTTGTTTTGATCCTATATAATTCTCTCTCAATTTTATTGATTCTTTTTCAACTTGCTTCACCTTTTCCTACATGACCCAAATTTTCCTTATAGAAGTTGAATGCACAACAAAAACATTGACTAGCATCATGATCTTCATAGTGAAATTGTGAGGCAAATTCAAAATTGTTGCAACCCTCTTTCCCAAACCCTTAGAAAAATTTGAGGCCTTGCCAACATTTACAAGATATGAACCAACATAAATTATCAAAAATGTTACAAGCTATGAGCCAAAATAAATTATCGATAAAATATTTGAAATATTTATTTCTAGCTTTTATCTAGTTAATCTCACAAAATCCAACATCTCTAATTCTATTATTATACGTGTTTGTTTGTTTCTAAATGTTTCCACTATCACACTTTGTTTTATCAAAATTATACCTATGATCTTGTTAAAGAGTATCTATAGTTTGTGGACAACGATAAATTTTCTGTTGATGGCAATCTAATCGACTCTCTATAACATCACAAATAATAGGTATGGTGCCTTCTTGCTTTTATGATTTATCCTATCTATTCATGGCAATTTTTCTATTGTCTTTAAGACTCCAACCCTTGAGAAATTATTCTTTGTTGTCTCATAAAACCATCTTCTTTTAGCGCACTTTCACTTATTCAAATCTTCAAAGTTGTTCATAGTTAACTCCTCTTTGCTATTTTCTCTCACCATAGTCCTTTTTTCAACCTACCATGTACTAAGTTATGCAATGCCCATATCCTAATGTTATTCTCCTCATGTATAATCATATGTTGCAAAGAAACCCTAATTGAATAAATAGGCTCATTACAATCCATGAAAGAGCCCTTAATAAAATTAATGCATTCTTAACAATAATTTGAAGATCTCAATTCCTTGGAATTGTTACGAATTCCATTCACATCATCCAATTTGAGAGAAGCCTTTTATGATTTTTGTAAAAGCCCACTCAATTTAGCTACAATTTATATTGATCCTATATAATTATTGCTCAATTTTGTTGATTCTTTGTCAACTTCCTTCACCTTGTCCTCCATAGCCCAAATTTTCCTTATAGAATTTGAATGCACAAAAAAAATGTTGACTAGCATCATGATCTTCATAGTGAAATTGTGAGGCACATTAAAAATTATTGCAACCCTCTTTCCCAAACCCTTAGAAATTTTTGAGGCCTTGTCAACATCCTTCACCTCCATCAGTGACCAACTAAAACTTGAATCCCCTTCATGTGACCATGAAAATCCTTGGTCTCAAGTGCTAAACAAACCCCTTTTGATCAAGAAAGATAAAATTGACGAGTAACACTTCCAGATTTCGAGATCTACCCATGTTATCCTAAACTAATAAATTAATATATAATAATATTATGTTATATCACTAAATATATTAAATTTTAATATATAATATTAATTCAATGCTATAATTTTATTGATGCATAGTATTAATTGAATATTATAATTATAGTATGATATTGCTATTTAAACACTTTAACTCAAACCTATACACTGATGAGGTAGACAACGAAGACCTCATTCCCAGTTAGTTTTGAACCTTGATGGAAAGAATGAAAACACAATAACTTAACCATCACAACATGCCACTATTGAAATTTTGAATATAATTATTATAATAGTTGAGGTTGGGGTTGAGGTTAGGACTAGGATTTACATCATTATTAGGGTTAAGGTTAGGGTTAGGTTGATAGCTAGGGTTAGGGTTTGAGATTATAGCTAGAATTTATATCATTATTATGGTTATGATTATAGGTTGGAATTGTAGTTGGGGTTTACATCATGGTTAGAGTAAGTGTTAGGATTATGGTTAGGGTAAATACAACTTTGGACTAGCGTGTATTTTTTTGTTCACAATTTTCTTTTCATCCCCTTTAAAATCTCATAATCCCCTTGTGAAATGAAGTATCCTCAAATTGGTTGTAGATCCAAGTGTTTCCAGATATCACCTCCTCTTTAATGACTTGTATCATTCCATCTTCTAGCAAATTCATAAACTTGGCTCATGATATCTTCGCAATCACTATAACATATTTGGCAACATTAGTAAAAATGAATATATATTTTGATGACTTAGAAAGTGTCCTCTTTATCCCCTTAATCCTTTCCTCACTTTTACCCTTCTGGATATACCATAATCTCAACTAAAAATAAAATGCATAACAAAGTATGTACTTTATTTATTTTATTAATATATATCTTGTAAGAATTTCATTCCAATAAATAAATTTCCAATATTCTAAGCCAACTCCTATCATATTCTAGATTTATCTTGCATAATAACATTCAAATAACATGTCTAACTAAGTCGGGTTTTCTATTAATTGTGCATATCTCAATATCAAAAAAGTTCATCTTATAAGGCATTTTGCAAAGTAAAGAGAATTTGAAGTAATCATTATTGGAATCTAGAATATTAGACCAACCTAGATTAAATATTTTGTATCATTGTCTTTTCTCTAGATTGATGTTCCAATAGTTATTAAAAAAATCAATGATAGAGCTAGCTTGAGATAAGTTTTAAATAATATTTTTGAGCTATAACATTGATTTGGATTGTATCACCCTATCATTTAAAATATTTATAGACATCATTTGTATAATTTGTAGGAAAATGAAACCCCTTATATGCTTCCCTAAAAATAGAATAAGTTCTTTATTTAGATGTGAGTAATGCATGCTCACAACTTAAGGAGTCATGCACCTTAAGCTACCCATTATGGAATATATTATTAAAATATTTAAGACCTATCCCAGACCAATTTTTAGCAAAACATCCCCACAGAAGTGCAATGGGCTTGCCATTATGTTCTAATTTCAACTATATAGATCTGGGAAAAAGGATTTGAATATTATTTTTCTTGGTAAACTAACAATAACTCTATTCTTAATTATTTCTTAGGGTTTCTACAATATCCTAAATACTATGAACCCTACAATAGGTATTCGATACCTGCTATTGAGTATACCACACAATGAAAATATTTATAGGTTTTAGCTTACTTGGGAAGAACAAGATGAATATTGTTTCTCACTAAAACTTTCCATAGCTTGACACAATTTAATATTGTAATGATCCACGTTTAACTACTAAATCAATATATGGGGCAGAATGACAAGTAGGAGTGGATAGGGGAGAGGACAGGGAAGTATGACATTTCAAAATTCAAAACCTGTCCTTGAAAAGAATCCTCTAGGAGGATGAGATCGAAAGCATAGATCTTAGGGAGGGGAAGCAGAAAGCTAGGAGAATGCAGAGATCAAAGATGCAACAGAGAATGGAGACGGGGACCCACATGACAAGGGTAAAGGTCCAAACAGGTATTTTTTTCCATCCAAGGCAGATAGGTCTAGGGTACTTCAGGCAAAATGGTCATCTCTTTTTGGAGTCAAACCTATTGGAAAGTCTTCTTTTCCACCAGTTAAACTACTCTCTAGTTTGGATAAGGGTTCTTGTTCGATTGCAATCCCAGACAAGCTGGTAGATCATAACATTGCTACAATGGCTTCCACTCTGGTGGGTAAGTTCATTGGGCAAAGGCCAAATATAGATATTGTTAGATCGTTTACATAGAAAAAGGGAAACTCAAGGGACATGTCATTGTAATGGCGGTGGCAAAAGGATTCCTATCTTTTGAGTTTTCATGCAGTGAGGATTTGTCAAGCATTCTGTGTGAAGGACTATGGATTATAGGCCACTATACCTTGATTCTCTAGAAGCAGACTTTGAAGCTAGATTTGAATGATGTTTTTTTTGTGCAAGCTCCAGCCTAGGTTAGACTTCTAGAGATGTCTCTAGAGTTTTGGAATGAGGATGTGTTTGTGGGCATAGCAAACTCATTTGGTGAATTGTTGTCAATAGATCAAATAACACCTTCTAGAAGTAGACTAACATATACTCAAATTTTTATTAGAGTTCGTGAAGGGGATGATATGTCAGAGGTTGTGTGCTTCCACTCTAAGCTTGGAATGCATATTTAGAAGTTGGTCTATGAAAGTATTCCCTTTGCTTGCTTTCATTGTTTGAAACTAGGTCATAAGGTGAATTAGTGTCCTAAGGAAACAACTGAAAGGTAAGGAAATTGACTTTTTCCAAACCCGAAAAGGAGAAAAAGATCTGGAGAAAGAAGGAATTGAAGGATGGTCAGAAGATTCAGGAGACATTAGTGGAAGTCCCTATTAAAGGAGGGAATAATCTAGATTGGAATGGATCAAAGGTTGATAAGGATGTGGTTCCAATCTTGTCTGGTCCTAAGAACATAGAGGAGGAAGTCCCAGTTATGAATCCTAGATCTTTCATAGATAAAGAGATTCCAGTTACATCTAGTCCTAAGATCTCAGAGGTGGAAGTCCTGTTTAGGATTCTTGGATCTTCCAAAGATAGTGAGAAGGATATTTCAACAAATTTAAAGATGGAAGGACTAGTTTTTCTTGGCTCTAAGATCACAGATGTTGAAGTTCCAGTTAAGATACCTAGATCATCCAAAGATAATGAGAAGAATATTTCAAAAAATTTAGAGATGGAAGGACCAATTTTGCCTGGCTCTAAGATCACAAATGTTGAAGTTCCAGTTTTGATACCTAGATCTTTTGAAGATAGTGAGAAGGATATTTTAGCAGATTTAGAGATGGAAGGACTAGTTTTGCCTAGCTCTAAGATCACAGATATTGAAGTTCCAGTTAAGATACCTAGATTTTTTGAGGCCAAAGAGGGGGATATCCTAGCTAAGTAGGATGGATCCTAGAACATTGAGAAGGTTATTTCAAAAAATTTAGAGATGGATGGACCTCAGGATAGTGGCCTACCAGGGGGTGATGTAGGCTTGAACAAGGAGAATTCAACATATACAATCAATGAGGATAGGATTTAGAATGATCTTTAGGCTAGGATATCAGCAAGTTACCACCTCATTTGGAGACTAAGGGGAAAATATTTTGAATAAGGAAGTGGATATTGTGTGGGAAAACCAAGAGTTAATGGAATTTGGGAAGGGTATTCAAAAGTTGAAGGAAATTACTGAGATTTCTTCATTTATTTAGAAGGACTAGTATGTTCTTGTAATTTGGAAGAAAGATTTGGGAATAATTTTTCTTCTCCTGGTAATAAGGCAAGGAAAGATGAATGGATGAAGGATAACATAGGAAGTCATTCCAAGACTAAAAGGAAGAATAGTAGGGATCCCTCCTCAATTTCACCAGCACAAACCAGGAGTCATGGTAAACTAGATGTGGGAGCCAGACAAAAAACACCAGATAGGAAGAGTGAAAATCAACTCCTACAAGAGGAGGCTAGAAGGAATTTGGCGGATGGGAGCTAGCATACCATCCTTGAGTGCTCTAATATTCTGAAATGAAGATAATATCTTGGAATATTAGGGGTCTAAATGGGGTCCATAAACAGGAAGTTCTTAGGAATATGATAAGAGATCAAAGACCTAATATAATGCTAATTCAAGAGACAAAAATAAAGGAGGCCTTGGGTAAGATCTCCTTTAGTAACATTATGGCTGGTGAGGCCATGGATTTTGAGGGGGCATCAGGAGGTTTGCTTACCCTTTTTAATAATAAACAATTTATAGCTACTCCCTTGTATAATGAAGGTAATAATCTTTTATGTAAAGTGTTTCATATGAATACTAATGATTCTTGGTTTCTTTTGAATGTCTATGCCCCAAATACTAAAAGGGAAAGGAAGTATTATTGGACTAAGCTTGGGGCTTTGTTCTAGAGCAGTAATCTTAATATGGGGATTTTAATAGTCCTCTCATTGATGAGGAAAAATTAGGAGGTTTGGCTCTGGATCTGGAAAGTAAATTAGATCTCTCTAATTTCATAAATAGCTTGGCTCTTTTGGATATTGATCTCAAGGGTGGTGTCTACAGTTGGTCCAATAAAAGAATTGGGAGCGAATGTATTCAGGTTAGATTGGATAGAGCTCTCATATCTCTAGAATGGTTGAGTTCTTTCTCTTATAGGCTGTCCCTTCTCCCTAGAGTAGAGTCGAACCACTACCCCATATCTCTCTTGGTTGTTTCTCTTGAGCCTAAGAGGAATTATCCTTTTTTATTTGAAAAGATGTGGATTTCTCATCCATATCTTTTGAATAGGATTTCCAATTGGTGGAGTATGGAAGTGGAAGGAACTGTTGTGTTTAGAGTAGCTAAGAAGTTGAGTAATGTGAAGTGGATGATTAAAATTTGGAACAAGATAGATTTTGGCCATATCTTTCAGGAGAAAGAGGAGATTTCAGTCAAGCTTAGTTCTATCCAGGATGTTATTCATTAGGATGGGTATAATGAATAGAACAAGAGTAAAGAGATATCTATTTTAACTGATTTGCATAATATTATAAGTAAAGAAGAGAATTTCTAGAAGCAAAGATGAAGGATTAATTGTCTTAAGGAGGGTGATTAGAATACTAGGTTTTTTCATCTTTCCACTCTTAAGCACAGAGCTAATAATAGGATTTCAGGAATTAAAAAGGGCCAAGATACTTTGACTAGGGAGAATAATATTTCTATTGAAGCTGTGTCTTTTTTCTCTTCTCTTCTTGCTTAGGATCCCATGTTATCAGTGGTGGATTAGAATGAAATTGTGTCTTGTCTCCCTCAAATTATCCAACCTCATCACAATAAAATGTTGAGGGTGATTCCTAAAGCTCAGGAGGTGGAACAAGCTTTGTTTTCATTACTAGCTAATAAAGCCCCTAGACTGGATGACTTTCCAACTTTCTTTTTTCAGGTTTATTGGGAGGTGGTTAAGGAAGATGTGGTTAAGGCTATTCAGGAACTTTTGGGGCTAGAAGCCTTCTTAAAGAAATTAATTCTACTTTTCTATTTCTCATTCCCAAAGTTCCAAGCGCTGATTCTATGGAGCAATTTAGACATATAATTTTGTGTAATTCCTTTTATAAGATCATTTTGAAAGTGTTAACTATTATAATTCTAAATATTCTTCCTTTAATCATTTCTCAACAATAGACTAGCTTTGTCCTTGGTAGGAAAATTTTGGACTCTATCATGATGGTTCATCAAGTTATTCACTCCCTTGAAGCAGGTAAAAGGGAAGGTTTGCTTCTTAAGCTAGACCTTTCAAAGGCCTATGACCAGGTGGATTGGACTTTCCTTGATTTTTTCCTTCAGGCTTTTGGCTTTGATCATTTTGTTCACAAGCTTATCTCTCAGCTTATTTCTACTTCTTTGCTTGCCCTTTTGGTCAATGGGGCTCCTTCTAATTTCTTTAAATGTTTGAGAGGTCTAAGGTAGGGTGACCCTCTCTCTCCTATTCTATTCATTATTATGGTTGAGTGTATTGGTAGTTTGATTGAGCAAAATAGATAGGAAGGGAGACTAAGAGTGATTAGGCCCTCTTCTGGGAATGTTTCTTTTACTCATCAACAATTTGTGGATGACACTATTATGGGAGGGGAATCTTCTATTAGGGGGGCTAAAGTGATGAAGGATCTTCTATATTTGTATATCAGAGGATCAAGCTAGCTAATTAACTGGGAGAAGAGTTTAGTTTTCTTTATCAATACTCTTGTTCACTAACAAATGAAGATAGCTAGGATTCTTGGGTGTGGGCTTGGTAAGCTACCTTCAAGCTATCTTGGTCTCCCAATGGGAACTAAGGCTCTTGATTATTTTTGGAATGGGATTCTTGACAGGTTTAGTAAGAAGTTGGTTGGGTGGAAAGGAGCCATACTAAGCCAGGTAGGTAAATGTCTTTTGGTTAAGTCCACTCTTTAGAATCTCTCGATGTATGCCCTAAGCCTCTATGGGATACCAGCCAAATTTGTAGACAAAATGGAAAAGATCCAGAGAGATTTTCTATGCTCTGGCCTTGAGGAATGCAAAAGATATCCTCTAGTGGCTTGGGATAATGTTTGCCTCCCTAAGAGTTATAGTGGTCTTGGTATAAGGAAATTAAAACTTCTCAATAAGGCTCTCCTAGCCAAACAGATATGGCACATTTTCAACAGCATGGGGGATTGGAGAGATGTGTTAGTGGAGAAGTATATTAGAAGGCCTTTTCTAAATTTCTTGCTCAATAATGTTGACATACCAAATGGTTCAATCATTTCGAATTAAATCCTTAAGGCAAGAGATCTGGCTAAAGCTAAGACTAAGTGGAAAGTGGGTAATGGTGATGACATACTCTTTTGACATGATAAGTAGTTGATTCAGGGTCCTCTAATTAATAATCCTATTTATTGGAATTGGGAAAATGTTTGTATCATGCAATTTGGATTAAAAGTTAGAGACTACAGAACTAACCAGGGATGGAGAGACCTATCTTTTATCTCGAATGATCTCAAGCTGATAATGTTGATGTTGAACTCAATGATTCTAAGTAACAAGAGGGATGAACTAATATGGGAAGATAATCCTAATGGTTGTTACTCAATTGCTTAAGGATATAATTCTCTTTGGAGCTTGAAGTAGAAACCTCCTTGAGCTAGGGCCTAGGTGACTAGCCTTAATCCAAAGATTAATATGTTTTTATGGCTAGCTTTACAAGATAAAATTCTTACATTGAAAAACTTGAAGAAAAGAGGTCACTATTTCCCAAATAGATGTATTTTGTGTAAACAACAAGAGGATTCGGTTAATCATATGTTTATCCATTTCCCTTATTCCAGATAAGTTTGGGACCTTATTACAAAGAATTTTGGTGTCAGTTGGTGCACGCTAGGTAATGTGTTGAATTTCTTTTTCCAATGGAATAGCATGTATAAAGGCTCAAACTTGCAGGATTTAAGTACCTGGTCCTTGCTTGACTTCTGTTGGGGAGTTTGAAAGGAAAAAAAAAAGGACATTTAGAGATAGGGAGGAACCTACCTATATTCTGGTGGATAAAATCAATAGGCATATGAAGGAAAATTACCAAATTAGAAAGTGGAGAGACATTGAAGATGGGGGTAAGAAAAAGGTGAAGGAAAAGGACAGGAGATCTAAAAGACAAGAGGTGAAATGGAAGCTTCCACCTGAGGGATTGCATAAAGCAAGCTTTGATGGTGTGGCCAAAGGGAATCCTAGTCCCTTAGAATGTGGAGGTATTATAAGAAACTTCTATGTTGAAGGGATTGTTGCTTTATCTTACCCACAGGGTCATTAGACAAACCATTATGTCAAGCTGGTGCAACTCTCCACATGATGAAATTAGCTTGGGATAAGGGAGTTAAAAAATTATGGTTGGAGGGGGACTCAAATAACATCATCAGATGTATTAAAGGGGCTACCCAACCATCATGGGCAATAGCTAACATCGAAAAAAGATATTCGTTTAACACTTGGTAATTTTGATAGTATCCATGTTAGTCACAAATATCGAGAGGCAAACTCAGTGGTTGATTGGTTTTCCAACAATGTAGTAAAGAGAGACATGGTGATGATTTGGAATACTGATGGGAATATTTTGGTAGGTGCAAAAATCCTTATTGAATTGGAAAAATCCAGGGAGGTACTGGGGAAATCCAAAGATAATTATGGATATAAATGTGAATATGGGTCAAAGTTTATGAGAATAGTTAGTGCTGAGATTGTAGAAATTGTGGGGGAAAGAAGCAAGAAAGAACCAATAGGTGAGGTAGAAAAATGGAAGTAAAGAACTAAAGTGTGGGAGAAGTTAGAAAAGGGAGGAATTTTCAAATATATAGCCAAGCTCCATGGATATGACCCTACGATTATTGATCTTATGGTGAATTGATGGAAAGATAGTAGGGTCAAAGTCGACGGGGTTTTGTATTAGGTGACTGTGGACATCATTGCTGATATAACTGAAATTTTGGAAGAAGGACTGAATTTTTATAGAGATAAGGTGTCTGTGAATGCTATGAAAGATTTTGCAAAAAACACAGAAGAAAGGAAGGAACTGGTCAAGACCTAAACATATTACAAGATGGATTCAATAAAGAAACTATGGAGGTATGTTTTGAGGGCTATTACTGAGTATATATCTTTAGACACGAGATTTGATAGGGTTAGGACACATCATTTTGTTCTACTCAATCATTTTTGTTTTGGGATTAAGGTCTCTTTTCCTTTTTATATATATACTTCCAATGCATAAGAATATTTCTATGCACAAGAGATAGCCTACTTCAAATCTAGCCTTGCATGAGGGTTTATTGCTTTTGATTTATGAGTGTTTCAAGGCTCAATTTAGAAGCAAAACCCCACCTAGGTAGTTGCAGCATCCAAGGAGACAGGGAGTTCAAACTTCTCATTTGACACAAATGATGCTTACAATATAAGTTTGGAGGATGAAGATGCTAACCCTTCATCTAGTAAGAAGGATAATTTTTTTGAGAAGAAATCACCTTCATCAACTAAAGCTATGTGTAGGAAAAGTCCCAGGGGGATTGGGTTTAAAATTGTTGGTCAAGGAGATGAGGATTATAACGAGGAAGGGGATGATATAGATACTGATGAAGAGAATAAGGTGAAGGAGGATGTTAAGAGGGAGGAGTCGTTAGCTAAAAAATAGAGGAGGTCTAAGGAGGATGACATGCCCCCAAAGGGGAAAATGGATCCTGGGCTAGAGATCATAGACATTCCTCTTTCCTTGATTTTCCCTCCTTAGGAACATGACAAGGAGAAGACAGAGGATGAGAGTGGAGAGGCAGTTATAAAGGATAGGCACATCATCTAGAAAAATTTTAATGTTAGAATATTAAAAATGGGAATTGTGAGAGAAACCATGAACCCCCAAATCCTAGAAGGTAAAGAGGGAAGGCTCCAGATGGAGGAACTTATTGATCTGGCTCTGATGGCTATTAAAGATGATGCAAGGGAAATTGGCATGAATTTGATAAATAATGCTAGAAATAGTATGATTGAAAATTTTAGGTCAATCAAATGGCTCTACCATGAACTAGAGGAGGTTAGAGAAAGAGTGAGTCAATTGGAAAACCAAGGGAAGAAGCTAGAGCATGGAAATTTGACAGATCAAGGGGATGGCTTTAGATTGGTGGAAAAAAAAATTTAGAATCTGGAAAATTACACTCATAATTTGGCAAACTAGATGATTTTAATTCGGACTTCTCTTAAAGAAAATATCTCTTCTCTTGCTGGAAAGCTAAAAGACAAGGGTTTCCTGGAGGATAATGAGGAAAGGGATAGAGCCGAAGATAGGATGGATGAGGACATGACTATGGACATTACCTTGAGCAACTTGGACTAGATGGGTCAGAAGAAGTAGAATCATATAGCTAAGGAGATCCAAAAAGCCTATGAAGTAGCATAAATGATGTAGGAGCTAGAAAGAAAGGCAGAGGAGTAATAAAGGTTTTTAATTTCTTGTCTTTTGGACTGTCTAGTTTCTATAGTTTTTGGTTTTTGGCTTTTCACTTGTTTGTTGTTTTGGCCTTTTGGTTGGTCGTAGTACTATGGCTGGGTTTTAATTGCTTATTATTAGCCTTTTGATATCTATGGACTGTGGCTGGGCTTTGGTTGCTTATTATCAACCTTATGATATGTATTAACTTGTGGGTTTTAGGTTCCCTATAAAACCTATTTTTCTTATCAAAAAATACTAAATCAATATAACCAAGATTTTTAAGGGCTTTTATTCCTAGAAAAATCCTTGATTATTATCCATACAACCCCAATCCCAATTAAGAAAATGATTTTTCCATTTTCCTTTCCCATTTGATCATAGGAAATTCCTAATAATTTTCATTAACTTGGTAGCTACTAAATTTCCATATAAATGCATAATATAAGCTATAGGAAAATGAGATAATCTAAAAGAATATATTAAATCACCTAAGGATAAGAATTACTTATTCCATATATATAGTTTCTTTCCAATGTTGGTTTTGATCCATGTCATTATATCTTTTAGATTGAAGACAATTGAAAAGAAGATCCCAAAGTACCTAACTTTATTTGGATGAACCTCCATTGAAAGTTAAACTTTTGAAGAACCTAAGGAAAGTATCAATCAATCAAAGAAAAATGGATTTAACAATAGAGACCATGCCAGTACAGATTTTGTGAAAAAAGTAAGTTTTATTGATAAAATTATCCACACTCAAGCTTGACAAAGAGTCATGTGAATATTTAGAAATTTTATTTTGTCGAGAAGTGAAATACCATTAATGTTGAAGGGTAATATTATAATTTCTTCATAGATAATAAATGACATTTGAGAATATTAGAAAGAGGGCTAAAGCCAATGTGAAACCTTTCCTGATTGGTCTCCCCAAATTAAATATGTCATATAGAGAATCATTCAAAAATATTTGAGCAACAAATCATATAATAGAGTCCCAACCATGTTATAAAAGGAAGTAAGGAACCAAAATATCAACAAAAATCCTTGAAAGAATGATCATGCAACCCTATAACATGTATTTTCAAAATCTAATGCGAAAAAAATCTTGGGTTTTTTCTATAACATATGGCATTTTTCATAGCTCCTAACTAGTGAACAATATTTATAAGATATACCTACCCTTGAAAAAACTAGTTTGAATTATAATTTATATTTTTGGGGAGAATATCAATCTGTCTTGTAGCTTATATGGTCTTGGCTAAAACAGTGTAGAATACATTCAACAAGGTGAATGGTTTCCAACTTTTCATTAGTATTTTATCACCCTCTTTAAGGAGTAACTTAATGATTTATTTATAATATTATTTACCAAGGACCCTCTATTGAGTTCCTCCTTGTAAACTTGAATTAAGTCATCACATATCCACTCAGTATTGGTTTTATAAAACTCTTGATGAGAAGTTTGCCAACTCCTGGGGTCGGGGACTTATCATTAATAAGAGGTAGAATAAATTTTATCTCTCTTAGAATTTCTTCTTGTCATTTGACAACATCTTCTTCAAATATTTTCTAGTAATAATTTTGTTAAGGTGTGCTTTAGTGATTTGGATTTAAACCTTTTTCCCTGTAGACTTCAAAGGAAACTTATAAAAGAGAAAAAAATATTTTATACTATGTTATTTATTGATAAATTTTCCTTCATAAAATATTTTATCAATATTTTCCTTGTACTCTTTTATTCTTGGTGTATCTAAAGAAGGATTTTTTGCCTTCACCACTATTATTTAACCAATCTTTTGGTAATTCTTTAAGACCTTAAATTTTGATAACTTATATTTTTATTAAGAATTTCATAGTTTTAGTGAGTTCCATCAAAAATTCCTCATTTAATAGGTCCTCATATAGCCATTTCCCAACTTTAACCAACATTTCTAGTAATGTATTTTGCACTTTCCTTCTATCCACTTCTTTTTTTTTGCTAATGGTTTCAAATATTCATTGCAATCCAATTTATCACCATTTTTTGATCTCCTTTTGAGTAAAAATTGCATCCTTAGAGCCTTCACCTTTTAACATTTTTGTACATAAGAATCAATCATCATCTTACTTAATTATTTTAAAATATCTTCCATCAATGAGCTTTGTTCCCTAATAGGGTGTTGATCAAATGGATAATACGGGTAAATACTAAGTGTATCCTTATTATAATTTGGATCAAAGTTAAATAAATTTATACCATAGGATATATCTAACCTACATTATATTCTTTTATATCCTTTACTTGCATTACAAGTTTTTTCATTCCTCCAAGAGGGTCAAACATGCTCAATTTAGATTCTATTCTCTTCCAAAAATATTTTTCATTTCCTTTCCAATCCATGTCAATTCTTTACTTCTTTCCTTTAATAGCTATAACCATGTTGTGATGCCCCACTCAGAGATCCTTGGAACAAGGATTAAATACAAGCCAAGATTTTTCTTTTCTACAAGTATGAATGCACATGACAACATCATATAGGGATCACAAAGATCACAACAGAAGACATCACCACAATCCTAGCAACCAACAGATCTCTGAATGCCATAATCAAACTAACACACACAAACAAAAGCCAACAACAACCACGCACAAGATGAGGGCTCAAAGAAACAACCATACATCAACAAAACACCAAGCTGGGGTAGAATGCAAAATCCTAAAATTTGGCTAAGTCTAAAATCCTGAAGCCCTAAAATTTCCTAGAATCTTCATCTTATCTCCAAGAGGTCTGAAACCTATCTCAAAAGATTCGTCGCATATATATTAAAATATATATTAAGTATAAGGAATTAAACGATATATTTTAAACCCCAAGAGACAAACTATAAAAACACACACAATAGAAGTCAAAAAGCAACACCATAGGGTTGAAGAACACTGAAGAGGGTATCCAAATCAACTCTCAAAAAGTTTGAACTAGACTGAAAAGTGCCCACTGCCTGCCTCCATAGGTTTTTACAAAAACTAAGCGATACTTTAATACAACATAGAAAAGTATCATGCGACATTTCTAAAGAAGGAGGGCAACACTTTCAGGGACTAGGCGATACTTCTCCCAAAGGCGTATGACACTTTCAGGGTATCGTATGACATTTCTCACAAGGAGGTGCAATACTTTCTAGTATCATGTGATATTTCTCCAAGAGGCATGCAATAGAATCAGGGGATGCATAATAGAGTTTCAATGGGCATGTGATACATTTTTGTGTCGCACCATGCTAATAAAATGTCACCCATAGAAACACAAAAACACTTAAGGAAAATACAAAAAGGGGAAAAATAGAGAAAAACTGAGTTTAGAACCTCCACACTAGGGAGTACCAGATCCACATGAAGATCGAGGAGCGAACACTCAAGAGCATAAACAAAAATACACCAAGGAACAAGAAAGAGGAACATCTATCCATCTAAATCAAAGTAGTAAAGAAAGTACTAAAAGCAACATCAGAGAGAACATAAACATCACAATAAAGAGAAATAACATTACCATAACTGAACAACTAAACTAAGTACGTGGTACCTCCCAACCGTCAATGACATCATAAGGCCATCATGGGCCCTAGCCATCCCCCTCGCATAACATCCCAAGCCACCATTCAAATCAACAGTACTATCATAATAAGGATGTCACTACTAAACGTGCTAATAACCAAAAGCATAAGGAAATATAACAATGCTAGTAGTACAACAAAAGATAAACCTGCAAGTAGATAACATCACCTATCACATGCTAATCAACATAATAAGGAAATCTAACATGCTAACCAATAAGCAATAGATAATCCAATACAACAATTCACATCATCTAGTCATATGCTAAGCATCATAATATGGGAATGCATCAAATAAACTAACATTGGCTAAACATGACATCCAAGCATTCCAATGAACGCATAAATCACAAGAAAGCATACTCTAGAGCTTGAAGCATCAAGTGAAAACATCCAACAATGGTCACACTAGGATAAGAGACCATCTCTGTACACTGGTCCCTAGCAGTGGTGAAGAGAGCTACGCCTCCCAACCACGTGGAACCTATAGGTCCACACCCACCGTGCTGATGGAGATAAAGATCCAACCACAAACACACATAAAGCACAACATCCAAGGCTAACACTCACACTAGACAATATGATGGTTGTAACCAAGAACCTAAGATAATACAAGGAGTATAGGTCCTGGTCAGACACTCAATAGGCTACTAAGTAGGGGCTGACATCATGGAGAGTTGCTTAGCATCGAAAAGGCCAAGCTCAGACTTGTGCAAATTCAACATCCCTCAACGGAAAGGCTCTAGCACCCCACATTTTTATTATCATAAATTTTTATTACCATTCACACATTTTATTTAGTTATCACTTAGTTAAAAGCTTCCTCTGCCAACCCTCTAGGCATAATGATCATTAGGCTGCAAGATAGAAGCCCCTTCCATATGCTACCCTTACCCTACCCATGTTCATCCTATGACAAGTGCCCATGGGCATGCATACTTTCATCCCAACCCCAATGATCATAACTTTCAAAAGTACCACGGAAGATCAGGCCTTACAAGTCACCTGACAAATGTACATGCATGTACTCGTGTGTGGTGCAATACCATTACAAAGATCAAAACACAAGGATAGGATGAGAACACAATGCAAAAGATAACACCCAATTGAAAGCAACATGAGAAGGATGAATTCTACATGAATCCCAAAGCCAATAAAATCCATACATCATGAAATCACTCAACTGGCCTCAATCCAAGAGTATGGATTCTACATGAATCCCAATGATGTAGCAAGACCAAAAACATCATGAACTATTCAACCCACCTCAATCCGAGAGCTTGGATTCTACACAAATCCTAGCGTCCATGAAAGAAAAACAAAGGTCCATAAGAAACCATAAAACTAGGTAATTAAAATCACTCAGCCAAACACAATGTCGGGAGTATAGATGTGACATGCATCCCAATGCAACATAAAAGTGCAACAAAGGTCTGACTGATATCCAAATAGATCATCAAGGTCCACGACCCACATTGTGCCAAGAAAACTCGAGAAAATAAGGCAGCACACAAAATGAGGTAAAAACTCCAAAATCTTGGAAAACTTCAAAATTAAAACCCATTTAGCCTTTGGGCACAAAATTCTCAAAAATCCAAAAATAATTAAGTTCAAACACTATATGCAAAAACAACCAATACAACAGCATAAAACCCCAAACCCTCATCCTGAAAAATAGGGAAATGCTCATACTCGTCCAATCGAGTAGAACTAGCGTCCAATCGAGTAGAACTAGCATACAAAAATGGAGGGGAACACTAGTTCTCAGCCTCCAAACAAATGGATACCAAAAATAGAAGTAGAAACAATAAAATAGGAAAGCCCTACCTCACAGCCAAAAGGGAAAAATGGGAATCTGAACCATAAAATAAATAGCCCGTAGAAGTAGCTGAAAATCATGACAATCCAAGATTTCCTCGAGCTGGATCCAATGAGCCCAACCTCGTGATGATCCCACGCCCATAGCTCCCATATCGAACAAAAAAATAAATCCTCATGAAGAGGATTTTGGGTTTTACTCTCCAACTTTCTAATTCAAAAGTGAGAAGTGAGGAATTAAATTCCTTTTTGGATATTTATTCACTTTTTGAGTGAATAATTGATTAGGGCAAATAACTAGCCAACCTTGTTAAACCCCGAATCAACCCAAATGAAAATAGGCTATTCCTAGAAATAGGAATTCATCTATAAAAAAGCTACCAGAAATTAAAATAAATCAATTAAAAAGCCTGAAAACCCAAAAACACATTAATTTCCTTAACAACTTTCGCGACAATGCGAACTTCTAAATGCAAAAACATGCTTACTGGTCTAATCACATAATGCAAATGAGTTTGGATTTAATAATCATTGAAAGGTTTAATTTAAACATTTAAAATAAGGATACATCGACCATACAAGGACAACATTGGTAAAATATGAATGGCTGAATCACTAACTCCATGTGCCACTACCAGGGATACAAATCTTGCACACTAAACAACATGATCAAGTGCAATTGCATATAATAACATAGCCGAAGCAATAAATACATTAAATCACCTAATTTAACCATTTATTTAATTATATTAAAATAATATATTTAAATCACTCACATTTGCATAAAGCATAACAATATAGGAATGAAGTAAATAACCATAGCATTAAATCCATCACCTAACATAATCAGAGGTATGTCCAAATACCAGATAACTAGATATCATCATAAAACACACTGTCATCTCAAAATGGCATTGCCATGCAATATGATCAACTGAACAACATAGTAGTCTAAAATCTATGATATTGAAATCAAGGTATAACATCTGACCCTCAGGTCCTCTCAAATATAAAACATCACATAAGTAACAGATATCTATCAGATCAAAATATAACAAGGTAAATGTCCACAACACATAACCAAATAATCCAACATGAACAATCCATTTCTAATTACTTAAGCATTTAATAATGATTGTTTAAACAACATTAAGAGGCACTTAAAACACATAAGCAAACACAGTCATAAACATGACTATCCACTGCTACAAGAACCTAGTCCAGTGTAGCATGGTAATAGTACACAATGTAATCTCTACACACATCTCAAGGTAATCACGGAACAACCTCATGATACCACATCAATCCTGGTAAACACTGGTAAAAACCTCAGTGAACCATAAATCATATCATAATCTCATAGATTAGATAAAAGCATAAAGAAAGCAACTGATATAGAAACATAAATCCAAACACCTCAATGGTGTAGAACACTCATGGTCACAATCATGATCCATCACAACAAAAGATCAACAAGGTTGCATCCATCGGAAAGACTTACAAAAGTCAAATGGGAGAGGTACTACATCATCCCCCCCAAAGATGAGGCTTACTCCTGGAAGCTATCAATCCAAGAATAGAAACCGAACACGCCAAGAGCAAAATCAAAATCGAGCAATAGGAATGACTCAAGAAACTCTCCACAAGTCAAACCAAATCACTCCAACATTCTCAAAACATCATGTCAACCCCAAATAGGTCAACAAATAGAGAATAGGTGTCACACTGACACGAGGTCCTCCAAAAAGAAACCTTCTAGGTGCTAGGAAAACCCATCTAGCCAAAAAGTCAACAATACAAGGTAAGGAAAAACCCTCTCTACCTCATCAACAGGTATGCAACTAGGACATGCACCTACTACATGACCACGAGTCAAGGTCGAAACATGATACACTTCCAACAAGAGTTGGAATCATGGGGAATAACCATCCCAAATTCCCAAGAATACTATCATGTCACACATGATCATTATGGAATCCATGTAAACTCACCCTTAGAAAAAAGCAGATGATAGTTTACCAACAACATTACACACTCCAAAAGACTACTCATCACCAAGTGTAGGAGCACAATGCCTCTCCAAGGTACAAAAGCTCAACTACCACTAGGAACTAGGGTAACATAACCCAATCAGACAAGATATCACCCTTCCACAAGGTTCGAAGACTTTTTTTAGTGGACACAATCATGTAATGTTTGCATACCAACTCATAAGATGGTAACATGTGTCCAACAATACCATGTCCCTCTAGCACCATGCTAGGAAAACTACACCCAACTTACTACTAAACTCAATCTCCAGCCTCAAGTCAATGGTTAATGAGAAAACTTGACTAAGACAATCCACATGAAGATATAAGCTCAGGGAGAAGGATACTATAGAGTATTAGGGTTGAGAGGGAATAACTCTCAAACTCTACACAAAATCAGCCCAAGATGCATTAGGGAACTCACAATTCCACCAACCATCAACACACTCAACAGAAAACACTAACTGTGCTAGTGGCATAACCACGCTAGCCTATTCTCACAAGAGAGAAAAAGGATATGGAGATGTGCCCAAGTCAACATCCAGAAAGGAGGATCTAGACTCATCAAGAGTTGAGTCACTCCCAAATGACAAGGCAACCTCAACCTCGAGCAAGGGATGCTCACAAACCACACTTTACCTCACAAGTGTGGGTCAGTGCAAAAAGAACTACACAAACCCAAGCACGAACTTCAATAAGTACCTAGTAGATTATGAAGACAAGATAACTCTTCCATTATGAATAACATGAAGATTTAAACTTCTCCAATGGCCATAAATATGATATGTCATGATTGAATTGGCCTCTACTTGAAAAAGGTTCTCAGAACATCAATCAACAACTCCAGAAGTGTGAAAGAGTTGCTTGTTGTTCCCCAGGAAATTTTTTGCATTAGCAAAATCTCACGTGAAGTTTCTCAGCAACCAAGCAAGAAAGTGCAATGAACTAGGTGAGAAAGTGCAAGATCACCAATTTCTTGCACAAACTTCAAATCAACACAAAAATTGCCTTCACTCCGGAGGCCATAACTATCATGTTCGGACTGAGATTGATTCCATTCAAAAAGCATCGCAAAGGTACTGATGAGGACTATGACATGAAGAATTTAAGAGAGTCTAGAACCTAAGAGTTGAGTCACCACTCAAGGAAAAACCACAAAGGCAAAAACAATAGTCTCAGATACTAAGACAAGCGATGGACAAAACGTCCAAAATCACTCAAGAACACACATGCCCAAAACAACATAAGACAAGGAATGAAAGGTAATACACACACTAAAAACCATCATTACTTCACTTTCATAATTTACTTAATCAAACATAACATGAGTACTAAATGCATAATGAAACTGAAAGGTTTTCAAAGCAAGGGTTCAAGAATCACCATAAAACAAGTACATGCCTTTCAATTTCTTTCAAGAATAACATTAAGTTTAATCACCATTTAAACCATTTAATTACTTTACATTTACTACAAGCACACTAGCATGTTCTCTATGATATTATCCCTTGTACGTACTACCAGAGGTTCGAAATGAACATGATAGAGTCACAACACACAAAATGGGTAGTAGTAAAACACATCTAGAATAGTCATCATGAAACATAATAAAAAAGCCCAAATGGGGGAATTGCCGATTCCAATAGTAAGTATCAAAAAGAGCTCATTTCAACAATAAGTCAAATTTGACAACTGTCACAAAGAGAGCGATAGATAAAATTTGATGACTACTCCAAGAGAGGAAAATACTGAAAACCAATGCTAGCCCAATAACATGAGGAAAGTACCTCTAGCCAAATAAAATAAGGAATCAAACAAATCACATTACAAGTGATGACTAAGTACAACCACACAAGAGGGATGAATCACTACACAATGCTAAGGAATACATCATCCTAGCAATGTTAGAGAACACACTCACACACACATCAAGTAGTATACCATTAGTAACCTCATGCATATGTAGACAATAATAATTTCCATACAATGCAATATTTAGATATCCATCAAATTAATACAGTTTTTCATAAGCTTACAAAGCAATCAGATTGGGGACTTAAGTCATTAACCCAAGGATATAATGCAAACCTACTGCTTTGGAATGATTCACAATAACACTCATTTTTCAATGAAAGGAACCATTTCATTACTATAACAACAAAATAAAGAATCACAAATAAGATTCATCTATTTACTTACAATTAGGAGAAAAACAGGGAATCAATACATCTTACTCCACAAGGAGAACAAAAGAGGCACTCAAAGACAACACATGGACACCAATCAGTGGTTCCATCCAAAAAGGTCACACATGCAACCAACCAAACAAAGGCACATCAATACAACTAACAAAACTAGGAAGACTCACTCCCTTCTCCACACACTGATCTAGTTGCATCTATTGGACAAGCAAGTCCAACACAAGTAGATACCAAAGCAAAAAAGATCACGAGTTCTCACCAAGACACTCGCACTCAACCAACGCAGCAACAACTATATGGGAAACATATACATAGAGATCCAAATGTTTGAACATGGGCTCTGATACTAGATGTAATGCCCCACCCGAAGATCCTTGGAACAAGGATTAAATACAAGCCAAGATTATTTTTTTCTACAAGTATGAATGCACATGAAAACATCATACAGGGATCACAAAGATCACAACGAAAGACATCACCAAAATCTTGGCAACCAATAGATCTCTGAACACCACAATCAAATTGACACACGCAAACAAAAGCCAACAACAACCACACACAAGATCAGGACTCGAAGAAACACCCAAACATAAACAAAACACCAAGATAGGGTAGAATGCAAAATCCTAAAATTTGGCTAAGTCTGAAATTCTGAAGCCCTGAATATTGGCTAAGTCTAGATTTTTGAAGCCCTAAAATTTCCTAGAATCTTCATCTTATCTTTGAGAGATCTAAAACCTATCTCAAAAGATTCATAGCATATATTAAAATATATCTTAAGTATAAGGAATTAAACAATATATTTTAAACCCCAAGAGATAGACTACAAAAACACACACAATAGAAATAAAAAAGCAACACCATAGGGTTGAAGAACACTGAAGAGGGTATCCAAATCAACTCTCAAAAAGTTTGAACTAGACTGAAAAGTGCCCGCTACCTACCTGTACAAGTTTTTACAAAAACTAGGTGATACTTTAATACAACATAGAAAAGTATCGTGTGACATTTCTAAAGAAGGAGGGCGACACTTTCAAGGAATGGGCAATACTTCTCCCAAAGGCATCCGACACTTTCAGGGTGTCATACAACATTTCTTACAAGGAGGTGTGATACTTTCTAGTATCATGTGATATTTCTCCAAGAGGTGTGCAATAGAATTAGGGGATGGACAAAAAAGTTTCAATGGGCATGCGATATATTTTTGTGTCACACCATGCTAATAAAATGTCACCCATAGATACACAAAAGCACTTAAGGAAAACAAAAAAAGGGGAAAAATAGAGAAAAACTGAGTTCAGAACCTCCACACCGGGGAGTATCGGATCCACATGAAGATTGAGGAGTGAACACTTGAGTGCATAAAAAACAATACACCAAGAAACAAGAAAGAGGATCATCTATCCATCTAAATCAAAGTAGTAAAGAAAGTACTAAAAGCAACATCACAAAGAACATAAACATCGCAATGAAGAGAAATAACATTACCATAACTGAACAACCAAACTAAGTACGTGGTTCCTCCCAATCGTCAATGGCATCATAAGGCCATCATGGGCCCTAGCCATCCCCCACGTGTAACATCCCAAGCCACTTATCAAATCCTCGTAACTGTCGTAATAGGGATCTCACTACTAAACATGTTAATAACCAAAAGCATAAGGAAATCTAACATGCTAGGAGTACAAAAAAAGATAAACTTGCAAGTAGATAACATCACCTATCACATGCTAATAAACATAATAAGGAAATCTAACATGCTAACCAATAAGCAATAGATAATCCAATACAACAATTCACATCATCTAGTCATATACTAAGCATCATAGTATGGGAATGCATCAAATAAACTAACATCAGCTAAACATGATATCCAAGCATTTCAATGAAAGCATAAATCAAAAGAAAGCATACTTCGGAGCTCGAAGCATCAAGTGAAAACATCCAGCAACTGTCGTACTAGGATAAGAGACCGTCTCTATACACCAGTCCTTAGTAGTGGTGAAGGTAGCTATGCCTTGCAACCACGTGGAACCCATAGGTCCACACCTACCGTGTTGATGGAGATAAAGATCCAACCAAAAACACACATAAAGCACAACATCCAAGGCTAACACTCATGCTAGACAGTATGATGGTTGTAACCAAGAACCTAAGACAATGCAAGGAGTATAGGTCCTGGTCAGACACTCAATAGGCTACTAAGTAGGGGCTGACATCATGGAGAGTCGCTTGGCATCAAAAAGCCCAAGCTTAGACTTGTGCAAATTCAACATCCCTCAATGGAAAGGCTCTAACACCCCACATTTTTATTATCTTAAGTTTTTATTACCATTCACACATTTTATTTAGTTATCACTTAGTTAAAAACTTCCTCCGCCAACCCTCTAGGCACAATGATCACCAGGCTACGGGATAGAAGCCCCCTCCATATGCTAACCTACCCTACCCATGATCATCCTCTAACAAGTGCTCGTGGGCATGCATACTCCCATCCCAACCCCAATGATCATAACTTTTGGAAGTACCACGAAAGATCAGGCCTCACAAGTCACCCGACAAATGTAAGCACATGTACTCATGTGTGGTGCACTACCATCACAAAGATCAAAACACAAGGACAGGAGGAGAACACAATGCAAAAGATAACACCCAACTAAAAGCAACACAGGAAGGACATATTCTACATGAATCCCAAAGCCAATAAAATCCATACATCATGAAATCACTCAACCGGCCTCAATTTGAGAGTATGGATTCTACATGAATCCCAATGATGTAGCAAGACCAAAGCATCATGAACTCACTCAACCGGCCTCAATCTAGGAGCTTGGATTCTACACGAATCCTAGTGTCCATGAAAGAAAAACAAAGGTCCACAAGAAACCATAAAACTAGGTATACAATCACTCAATCAAACACAACGTCGGGAGTACAGATGTGACATGCATCCCAATGCAACATAAAAGTGCAACAAAGGTTTGACTGATATCCAAATAGATCATCAAGGTCCACGACCCACATTGTGCCAAGAAAACCTGAGAAAATAGGGCGACACACAAAATGAGGTAAAAATCCAAAATTTTTGGAAAACTTCAAAATTAAAACCCATTTGGCCTTTGGGCACAAAAATCCCAAAAATTCAAAAATAATCAAGTTTGGACACATATGCAAAAACGGCCAGCATAACAGCATAAAATCCCAAACCTTCATCTCAAAAAATAGGAAAATGTTCATACTTGCCCAACTGGGTAGAACTAGCATACAGAAACAAAGGGGAACACTAGTTCTCAGCCTCCAAAAAAACAGATACCAAAAAAAGAAGCAAAAATAGAGCATAAACAATAAAACAGGAAAGCCCTACCTCACAGCCAAAAGGGCAAAACGAGAATCTGAACCATAAAATAAATAGCCTGCAGAAGTAGCTGAAAATCACGGCAACCCAAGGTTTCCCTGAGCTGGATCCAATTGTGAGGCCTCACCCCAACCCATCGTAGCATAGTGATACATTACTATTATTTTATTATTCATGACTCGAGATTTCGAGACATTATCTGATGCTTATAACATACTATATTATTTCATGTTGTGTGAGTTACTTTCAGATATATTTGATGTTTGTCATTTAATGTTTCATGTATATGTATGTTGATGAAATCGGTAAATGTAGGATTGAGACTTTGATTTAAGAGATTTTAAATGGTTAAGAATTAAGCAAGATGAAGAAACCCTTATTGATGTATGTTTCAATTTATGTGGATTTCTGATACGTATACATATATGTACATGTGATTTTACGGGACTACTGATGTGTGCAATGAGTGTGCAGATATTTAGCTGAGAAACCCTACAGAGGAACAAAATTGATCTCTATGTGCTAATTTTGGAAACTTTATTGTTCGTAATTCACTTATTGTATTGTGAGATGTATGTATGTATCTTTCTGTGTTCAGTGAATGTTAGTGTTTGTAACTATGTTCTTTTAGTGTCGCTTGACACTCATAAATTGTTTATGTTCTTCAGTGTGTTGTTTAGGGTTAGTTGTATAACCTTTGGACCCAAGTTGGTTTAAGTTAGTGTCAGTTTGCTAATTGGGTTCTTAATCAAGTTTAGTCATCCCTAATCCAGATTAGTGCTTAATCTGCATTGTTAGAGTTGTTAGATGGTCCTATTTTATTCCTAGATTTTTTTTGGCTCTAAACCTTTTTCTTAAGGCTTAAAACATGAAATAATTATACCCAAAGGGTATGGGTATGGGTATGGTTAGGGGTCTTTTCCAACCCCTAAGCCCCTTTTATTGACTTTTGAGGTCACTCAAAAAGTCTCTTTTTGCCTTTGTGCAAAAATTGACCGTGGTTATCTTGAGTTACCTCACCTCACCTCCACTTAGGGTTTAACCATAGTGTGGTTAGAGTTAGGATTTTCTAGAATTGCAAGTGGGTAGGAGAAGTTATTGATCCCTTTGGTGGTTGAGTTTGAAGCTTATTTAGAGGCCCTTCTTGGACTAGTGGAGGTTGTTACCCAATCTATACATTTAGAGAGGAGTTTTGAAGATTGAAGGAAGGAAGGGGAAACTCTACTCAAACTTGTTCATTTCCATTACCTCTTTGTGAAGGTAGGAATTCTCATCTCCCTTGTTCAGTTTTCATATTTGTTTCATGCTTATGTTACCTTGTTGTTGTTTCAATGTTTGTATGTTTGTGGGTATGTTGGGAAGATTTGAAAACCATGTTATTTTGGATGATTTCCTTTCATGTTTATGTTTGCAATTTTGGCGGTTTTTCTTGCATGGGAGTTTTGGTATTACTCACCCTTGGATAGTGCAGAGAAGAGGTAGAGAGGGTAGGGTGTTATGGGCCCCTACCCGTCAGCACAAACCTCATATGAGTATGGCATTTTAAAATGGAAGAGCGAAAGTTCTTGGTTAATAGCCCCGATTGGGCACCTGATTTGGTGTTGTGCTTGACTTCTCCTGTTGGAAGAATCCACCTTTCCCTAATGTTGATTCATTGTGAATCATATTGTGATAACCTTGTATGAATATGCATGTTTGAATTGTTCTTGGTCATGCTTTTGGTCACCTGATCAGATTTTGTTTCCTCCATGGTTCTAGAAATGTGTTGCAGAAAACATTATAAATCCCTTGATAAGGGTCATGAAGAAAATTCAATTAAATTGTTGAAATTTGGGATTGATATCCTATGTAAATTATATTTTAAACTTTGTTGTAAATGGCAATGAAGCCGGGTTTTCTTCTTGGTTCTTTCCCAGTTGAGCCTTTGAATCAAGTTTTCCAATAAAATTGATGTTTGAGTATAATTGGTTATCATGTGATTTAATCATGATTTAAATTTAGATGGATGCACATCAAAAATAGGATGGAATTGATGTTGATTAAATTTGGCAAAAATTTCAAGTTTTCTTGTATGTGGAAAATGAAAATTACGATCATGCATGTAGATTCAGTTTTCATGATTATTGAATCAAACAAGTATTGCATTATTGAATAAAATGGATAATTCATATTTTTGGTATGTTTAGGTTGTAATTAGGCTTTATGGATTTTCATTTAAAAAAAAATTATTGACAAAGGTCGAATTATTCCAATTTAAGACTTATAGGAGATCAAATGATTTTGGTATTAATGTTTTAAATCTATTCCAAAAAAAAATACACCTTGAAAAAAAAAAAAAAACTTGCCTTGAAATTTCTATACTTAGAAAACTTCATAAAAAAAAAAAGAGTTGCAAGAGAGTAAAACTCTCTGCCTTTTGTATGGGAGAGGCAATCAAATAGTTTTGGGCAACAAAGAATATTCTTTAAATGATCCTTTTTATTTAAATTTTGAAATTAAATAAAATTGAGTAAAAACATTGATATACTTGTTAAATTTACAAAGAAAATTTAAAAAAGTATATATGGCATCATATATTTAAATATCCTATGCTTACCAAATTAACTTTCTAATTTAATGCTTACACCCCCCTTGACTCTATCTACCCTTGTTTCTCCCTAGGCGAATTGATTGTTTAGTCATCATGCATACTGATGATGTCACCTGTCCCCTTTATACTTCTCCCCATCTCCTTTATTCTTCCTGAGCACTCAATATAAGTCTTGGTTTTGTGCTTTGGTGGGGGGGGGGGGGAACAAGACCTTGGATCTGACGAAAGAGTCTTCCCTTCCATTAAGCCCTGTCACATCCTGGGGTTGGGGATGTGCGCAAATCCCTTGTGCAACGTGCCCAACCTTTGGGAAGTGCTCATGTGGGGGGGTCAAATCAGCTTGGTTAGTGGCCAAGTGGGATGGTTAGGTTTAGGGTAGAGTAGAGTGTAGGTTACTAATAAGTTAGGTTAGTATTTGATGATAGTTAGTTTGTTTTGATAGATTTATTTATTAATAGTTTTAGTTGTAAGTTGTTTTTTAGTAGTTAGTTTTATTAATTTAAATTGTAAATTGTTTTAGATTTAGCAAGTTAGTAGGTTAGTAGTTTATGTTATTTTATTTATTTTTAATTGTTTTTAGTTAGTAATTTTATTAGTTAGAGATTAGTTTTTCTTGCTAGTAGTTTAATTTCATTTATTTGTAAGTTATTTTAAAGTTAGTTTGTAGTTATTAACTAAGTTGATTTTAAGTTAGTTAATATAATAAAGATTTAATTTAATTTGTATATTATGTTAGTTTAGTTGTTTAATTTAATTTAGAAGCTTTAAATTAGTTAGTTGTTAGTAAATTAAATTTATGTCTAGTTTATATTTCACATTATTAGCCTTTAATTTAAAGTTTGGGATTAATGTTTTGTTTTTAATTGTTATAATTGTTTTAGTTCATTCTAATTAGATAAAGTATGGTAAGTTAATTGGCTATTTGAAATAGGTTTAAACTCGGGTTTATTTGATTGGATATTACGATTAATCTAAACCCAATTTCATTTAGATTGTTATTAAAATAATTTTCACATGATTGTTAAGCAATGTAATAACGAATCAAATAAACATTGATATCAACCTTTGAACGAAAGTTTCAAAATCTTAACAATGTATTCATCCTCTAGAATTTTAAACTTAAGATGAATCGTAGTGAACCTTCACTTCCCTTGCAAGCGATCAGATTAAAACTTAGAGCTTTTTAATTATTAATTTTAAAAAAAAAATATTTGTGTGTTTTTGCCCTCATAGTTTGGGCATGACACCAATGAGCCCAAACTCACGATGATACCATGCCCATAACTCCCACAATGAACAAAACAATAAATCCTCATGAAGAGGATTTTGGGTTTTACTCTCCAACTTTCTAATTCAAAAGTGAGAAGTGAGGAATTAAATTCCTTTTTGGATATTTATTCACTTTTCGAGTGAATAATAGATTAGGGCAAATAACTAGCCAACCTAATTAAACTCAAAATTGACCCAAACGAAAATAGGCTATTCATAGAAATAAGAATTCATCTATGGCAAAGCTGCTAGAAATTAAAATAAATCAATTAAAAAGCTTGAAAACCCAAAAACACATTAATTTCCTTAACAACTTTTGTGACAATGCAAACTTCTAAATGCACAAACACGCTTACTGGTCTAATCACATAATGCAAATGAGTTCGGATTTAATAATCACCAAAAGGTTTAATTTAAACATTTAAAATAAGGATACATCGACCATACAAGGACAATAATGGTAAAATATGAATGGTTGAATCACTAACTCCATGTGCCACTACCAGGGATATAAATCCTACACACTAAACAACATGATCAAGTGCAATTGCATATAATAACATAGCCGAAGCAATAAATTTATTAAATCACCTAATTTAACCATTTATTTAATTATATTAAAATAATATATTTAAATCACTCACATTTGCATAAAGCATAACAATATAGGAATGAAGTAAATAACCATAGCATTAAATCCATCACCTAACATAATCAGAGGTATGTCCAAATACCAGATAACTAGATATCATCATAAAACACACTGTCATCTCAAAATGGCATTGCCATGCAATATGATCAACTGAACAACATAGTAGTCTAAAATCTATGATATTGAAATCAAGGTATAACATCTAACCCTCAGGTCCTCTCAAATATAAAACATCACATAAGTAACAGATATCTATTAGATCAAAATATAACAAGGTAAATGTCCACAACACATAACCAAATATTCCAACATGAACAATCCATTTCTAATTACTTAAGCATTTAATAATGATTGTTTAAACAACATTAAAAGGCACTTAAAATACATAAGTGAACACAGTCATAAACATGACTATCCACTGCTACAGAAACCTAGTCTAGTGTAGCATGGTAATAGTATACAATGCAATCTCTATACACATCTCAAGGTAATCACAGAACAACCTTATGAAACCACATCAATCCTGGTAAGAATTGGCACAAACCTTAGTGAACCATAAATCATATCATAATCTCATAGATAAAACAAAAGCATAAAGAAAACAACTGATACAGAAACATAAATCCAAACACCTCAACGGTGTAGACCACTTATGGTTATAATCATGATCCATCATAACAAAAGATCAACAAGGTTGCATCCATCAGAAATACTTACAAAAGTAAAATGGGAGAGGCACTACACATGTACTAAAATCAACCCCTAAGATCTAGGATATTCCCTACAAATTGCATATTTGATTCCATAGGCCAGTATTTTTTCCTATAATCATTGGGAGTATATAAATAGAAAATACCAAACTTAAGCTCTACCTTCACTATGTTGATCCAAAGATATCTTTATTGTATAGAAAAATATTATATGTAGATATGAAATACTTAGCTTATCTCTTAGAGAGTACAATAGTTTCACCTCCTCTCTACCCCTCATGTTTGTTGACAAATTGAGAGTAGTTCTTCCAAAGGAAGTAAGTTGCAACTTCTTGGAGGAAAATATTTAAGTATTATTATTTTGATTGAGAAACCTACTCATGATGTCTTTTTTATTAGAGGAATCAATTGAATATATGTTTTCATTAATTATAAAGGTGTGATCATAGAGAGAATATAATAATATTTTCACATCATCTAAGAAAGATAATCTTAATTACTTATCACTATCATGGACCATAAATTTTCATTTTTGAGCCATGGGTGTTGTCGAAGTCACCATTTATCTCATGCCAAGAATAACACTAATTGTTCCCTTGTGAAAGATATTTTTATTATCCTCTCTATTCTACAAAGAGTGCAAGATTCAACCTTTGCCTCAATTAAAAAAAAAGAGAAATCAAGTTAAAACCACACAACAATGTAAAAACCCTACAATCTACTTGTTTCTAAATTTAAATTAGATTTGGCTCATACATCATACCGAACCAAATATTGTCATTCCTAGACATAAAACATGCTTTCCTCAAGTCACTCCAAAAAAAAAGTTTTAGTTAAGCTATCAACAACAACATCAACCTAAATAGAATAAAGCATGAATTGTCCCTTCTATATTTTATTATCTTATTTGAACTCTATTTTTAATTGTATCCATAATTCTTTGTAGATTAGGATACATATACAAGGCATCATACATAGTCTTAGTTGTTACATATAAGACACCTTCATTAGCTAAAAACTACTACACTAATAGCTTCTCTATAAAAATGAGGGATATTAATATCCACCATTAGTTAAAGAAAATCTAATATCTTCGCATACCATGGTTTCAATCTATAAATTTGGACTTTTTTTTTTCAAATATCATCAATGTGAATTTGAGATTTGCCCTTACTATCAAAATCCTTCAATCCTTTTCCACATGAAGCCAAAGCTTCAATTTTTTATGCCTCATTTTTTGTTAAGACCCCAAGTTTCCCTAATAGATCTAATAAACATTTCAAATTTTCATTCGAATAATTCCTTCGGTTGCTTCCTCAAAATTAAAATTTATATAGACCATTTTTTTGATGCAATTGATTTAGCCTTATGTTTGTACATTCTTCTCTTTACCTTTTATATGATGGTGGCTTTAATATATCTTAATTTTACTGAATTTTATTATTAGCTATTTTACTTTAATTTGCACTAACCAACTCACAAATCTCATCTTCTACAAATAGGCGACAACATCTTCCACCTTCAAATTTTATTTTCTTTTGTTTTTTTTGATACAAAATCAGTCGAACACTAAATTACTTATTTTCTATTTATTATTTTTTTAAAGATTAATTATTGTTAAGTGTTAATCTTGAGTAGATTTGAACCCAAGACTTCCCCAATGAGAAGCCCACAATTTACCATGTTGCATTGTAGTTTAGTTATTTAGTTTTATTTTGCTCGATAATGGGTCAATATTAAGAACCACGTGGGACCTTAGCATAATCAAACCCAAGACCTCCTAAATGGGAGGCTTGTAGCTTAAAATTGTGTTGCAAGGTCATCCCAAGTTAATTAGTTAAATTATACCAATTCTTTTTCACTTAAAAGTATTAAAACTACTTTATATTAATTTTAGCATAAATTCATTTGTACTGTGGTTACAATATTTATAGAAGTAATAAATTATTTTTTTTAAAAAATGCATTAAAATAAAATACTCAATATGCAGAACCTTTCATCTTTGAGCAAGGCAATCTATAATCAGGCACTACAATTTCAACTATTCAAAAATGTTTATTACAAATTCAATAACATTGATAAGTGCAACTAATTCAAAACAAGTTGAGAACCCTAACTTCATGCTTATGAAAATTGTACATGGAAATTTCAAATCTTTTTTTTCACTATAGCTTACTTGGCAAGTCCCCTACTTTAACTAAGGTTTTAGGATCACATCATCAAATATTATGTCACACCAACATGATTTTTGCCAAGGTGTCTAAAATAACCTCCCATAGAATGAGAGTAATCATAAGATGTTAAGAACACCCATGATACTTGTACAATTAATGTGACATTACACGATTGGTTTCTTTTTACAATAAGGGACACATTTCATTCAATTATGAGAAATCATCATTGTCCAAAATAACCTTAAAGTCACAACTATTAGTATAATGTTGTAAAAATGTTGAAAAAATGTTGAATATTAAATCAAAAAGTGTGGGTATTAAATTATCAATTGCTATTACAACCATTGGAAGACATTAAGATACTCTAGATCCTCTCCCCTAGTTCAATTAAATTTCTCTTATATACATGCCTTCCATATCACACCTACATCTCCAACAATTAAATAAGACTGGATGGTCACCTTGAAAAAGGTGAGGAAAAAATCACACTTGACTTGAAGCCATTTCAAGGAAAGAAAAAAACTAAACCATACAATAATTTTAAGAAGAACTTGAAATACTATGAACACTTCCTCACACAATTCTTGAGTGAGATATTCCCCATCTCAATAATTGATGAAGCAAGTAAAGCCTCAAAAAATCTATTAAGTATGAACACCCTACTAATCATAGCTAACAACTATGCCACTATGAACACCCTCCAATAACTAAATATTCTAATATTTGGCGAGAGCTTTCTATGCTAGGAATAAGGTCACAATGTCTTGTCTTCACCCAACCTATGTGGTATCAAAGGGCATGACACACCAATGTCACCAATCACATTAAGAAGTTTAAGATAGACACATTGCATTTTATAGAAGGATTGTCCAATTCTTGCAATCTAACATTCATGTGCATTAATATGTAAACATTTATACAAATTTCAAACTCTTTTTTTTCTAAACACGAAATCTCACAATTTTTTTTGAAAACTTGTACAATCTTTCCATTCGAGAAAATTGAGCTCCAAAAATAGAAAGTTAAAGACTCATACATTCAAATACATTTCAATATTTGAAATCACAAGTTCAGTTTCAAAAGATATTTTACTCATATATATTTTCTTTTTGGGGTCAAACTTGGTATATCACACTTAAATGAACATTTGAGTTTTTGAGAATTTTAGGTGAAAGTTATCTCGAGATATTTAAGAGAGAGTTAATTAATGTTCTTATGGCCATTGAAGGAGAATTAAATATAAAGTGTCCAAGAATACATCCACATTGAAAATACACCATGAGACTTAAAAAATAACTCATATAAATAAAATGTGGATTGAGCACTTTCCTTAAATTTGTTAGTTAAGACCCTAACAAATCTCAACGAGAAGTGGACGTGCCACATGAATAACAAACCAATATCCATATCACCATCACTACACCATGACCAAATATTCTCATCACCCACATGGTACTTCTTACTTGAGAATAGGATGTCCCATTTGATTCTCCACCATTAAATTGTTTCTTCATTAACGACTATTTTTTTCCACCTATAAAGTCAATGAGAATTATACATGTGCTTACGATTGATAATTGACACACAACAATAGTGGGTTAGATTGAACAAGTACAGGTTTAGATTGTTGGATTTATGTCTACATAGTATTTTAATAGGGCTTGTCACAACAATAGTGAGTTAGATTGAACAAGTATAGATCCAGATTGTTGGATTTAATGTCTACACAGTATTTTAATAGGGCTAGTTTTGAAAAGAAAAAAATGTGGGTAAGAATGTGTATCTTATTAGAGAAAATAGGTAATAGAGCTACACTAAATGACCATATTTATGAAATTTTTCCTATAATTAAAGTTTTAGGAAGATTGTATTGCTTGAATTCTCTTTGAATAAATGAGTAAGTTATAATGATAGCAACTTGATACCATTTCAATGTGGCTTTATGTAATTCTCTAGCCGATCTTCATGTATTGGGTTCATAAGTGTGGTTCCAAAGTGAATAAGTGGCTATTGTCCATAAAAATAAGAGAAAGTCACTTGATCTAACTTATTTTGTTCCTCTAAATATGATATAAAAGACCCACAATTGATTTTATTTATACCTATAAATCACAATGTCTAATAGTAAATCTCTAAAAATAGCATGATCATTGACAATTAATAAATCATGCGATCTAATGATCACTCAAACAACAACCTAAGAACAACATTAGAATTTAATGAACTATTAGAACCTTATCTTCCCACCAATTTTATAAGTTATAGTCAAATATATGAATATCCTTATATTTTTAGTTAAAAATTATGCACATAAATAATATGTATATATAAGCTTCCAAAATTTATTAAAAAAAAAAATAATATATTGATATAAAAATATATATGACATATATTCTATCTCAATATATAAAATTGAAACAAATGTGAGGTATTACCTTAGATGATGCAATATTAGAGGAATCTAAATCTTTTTATAAATAATAAATAATAATTGACACATTAAAACATTCTTTTATTGTAGTCAAAGGATAGAACTGGAAGAAAGCTGTGGCAAACAAACACAATTTCCATAGCTATTATTCTTAACATTACAAGATTGAAAGTAACACAGCTTACTTTGTCTTTCTCCTTTCCCACATACCCATAAACGAAAGTCAAATCATATATCTCTACAAATTATAAATATTTTTAAAAACCATGGTTATCTTGCAGACGTCTGTTTGAAACAAAGAAAAGAAAAACTGTGGGAAGACTTTTGATGGGGAGCTAAATAATCAATTTACATAAGTAATAACAATGACCCATCTCTCACAATTCTAATATGAAGACTTTAATAATCTTGGTGTTCTTCCATTTAATTGGACTGTGGACATCTGTAGAGTTGTAGTGAAAGATACTAACTAAACCTCCATATATGTTTACATCTTTCACCAAGTGTTATTTTCTCAAGATTAAAACAAAGATTGCGTATAAACTCTTCAAAGGCCTAACTTTGATGTAAACAAATTATTATAGAGATTTTTAAGTGTTAAGTTATTTTGATAGGCTGGTGGAAATCTCTTCTTTTATACGATACAGTATTCTTAGAATTATAACTAAACAAACACATCTACACGGCTATAAATTTATATTGCTGGTCTGCCAATGTAATATTGAAATATTTGACTTACATATAGGCGTGAATAAAATAAAATGTTATGGACAAATTTTCAAGGATGTGTGTTTCTTCTTGCGTGAAGGAATACACTAGATAGAAACTACGAGGGATCTTCTTTTAAGTTTGAATAATCTATTTTGTTCAAATTGTATTTAAGTCAATAGGTTTATTGTGGGACCTTTGTTTCCAAAAATTGTTATTTTGATGAAAATATTGGAAGACTCTTTATAGGTTTTTGGATTTTGATTGATATTTGATGGAAATATTATAAGACTTATTAGTTTTCTAATTTTTCTAGATTGATTTTTCTTTTTCGATGATGAATAAAAATAACACCTTCTTTCCTATTGGCAACTTTCTAATTTGTCCGATGTTTCTATAAAATGTGTTATGGGAATGAAGTTCTAATAGCCACCAGATTTTCATTGGAAACTCTTTTTGCAAATCAACGTATTTTTAAGTGGCTAATATTTGTAAATTGGCTAATTTTAGAAATTTTTGGCTGCTAATTTGGCTAATAATTTTAAATTTAACACAACCTAAATCACCATATTTTAATAAATTTTTGCTTTAAATTTTTAAAATCATTCAATAATTGGGTAAGTGCACCAAGTTGTGGTGCCAAAAGGGGGGTATATGAGGACACCTTTTTTTTTTTTTTTTTCTGAAATCAACAATTTCTAAACTTAAACAAGAATTTGAAGATAGTTACACTCAAAATTTTAAGATATGACAAAAACAAATGTAGTAGTCTTTTGAATCTAGTTTCTAAACTAATATTTTCTTTTCAAAATAGTTTAGTTTTAGGTCCTCAAAAAAGGGGGCCACAGAAAGTGGTACTATTTATTCCAAAAAAACATAACATAGTACAAAGTGTGCCCCCCCTAAAATTTTAACTTTTTTTTTGAAATTATTTAATTTCTCTGGTCAAAAGTTACCTAACACTATGTAGTTTATTCCATATTTTTCAAGTAATTTTATAATGTCTTTTTTTTTAATGAATTTTATAATTAGACACATCCCAAAAATGTGAAATATTTGTGTGATCCCCCTAGAAATGATTGAAAACTAATCTAAAATCAAAACTTCTTTTTTCCAAAGTGTGTAGAATGGAGTCTAGTTTCTTAAAAACTAAGTTGTTGCAAAATTTGACGAACAAGCTGAAATCTACAACCCAATCAATACATGTTTTGACAAAAAACAGACATACAGTCAAAAGAAATCATAGATAAAAGGCTTGAAATAGTTCAAATAAAATATATATTATATGGTTATATAGCTAACACAGAGACCTACAATGTCATGTAACCTGATTTTATTGATGCTTAATCACGAGGAAACTTGAAGGAGAGCACACAAAAAAAATTAACCATTTTTTTGTATTTTTGTAGCAAAACACATCTCAGACCAGTTTAGAGACTCCAAACCTTTGGGTTGGATCCTCAAGGCAAAACCAAGCCTTAGGCTTGGTAGAATGTAAAGCTTAGAATAGCGTGTGCATGCTATAGTGCACACACACTATTTAAAGTTTTTTAAATTTGAGCCTTAATAGTGCATGCATGCTTTAGTGCACATGTACTATTGAGACCTAAATAGTGCATAGAGAGGGAAGGAGAGAGGCACACACACACACACAGAGAGAGAGAGAGAGAGAGAGAGAGAGAGAGAGAGAGGCGATGGGGGTGTGTGAGAGAGAGAAAGTAGGGGATGGGAGAGGGGGGAGAGAGTAGGGGATGGGAGGGAGAGGAAGTGAGAGAGAGTAGGGATGGCAGAGAGAGAGTATGAGATGGGAAAGAGAGGAAGTGTGTGTATGTGTGTGAGAGAGAGTATGGGTGGCAGAGAGAGAGAGAGTACAAGATGGGAGAGAGAGATTGAGAGTAGTGATGGGAGAGAGAGGAAGTGAGAGAGAGAGAGTATGGGTGGCCGAGAGAGAGAGTATAGGATGGGAGAGAGATTGAGAGTAGAGGATGGTAGAGAGAGAGTAGGTAGTGGGAAAGGGAGCTAGAGAGGGAGAGAGAGGAGAATGGGAGTGTGCGTGTGAGAGAGAGTAGGGCATGGGAGAGAGTGTGAGAGAGAGTAGGGGTGGCAAAGAGAGAAATTAGGGGATGGGAGAGGAGAGAGAGAGTAGGGGATGAGAGAGAAAGTATGAGAGAGAGTACATGATGGGAGAGATAGATTGAGAGTAGGGGATTTGGGGGAGAGAGAGAGAGAGTAGGTAGTGGGAGATGGAGTGGGAGAGGCATAGCAAAAGAGAGAGGAGGATGGGAGTGTGTGTGTGTGTGTGTGAGAGAGAGAGAGAGAGAGAGAGAGAGAGAGAGTAGGGGATGGGAGAGGGGAGAGAGAGAGTAGGCAATGGGAGAGGGGAGAGAGAGAGTAGGCAATGGGAGAGGGACTAGGAGAGGGAGAGAGAGGGGGGATGTGAGTGTGTGTAAGAGAGAGAGTAGGGCATGAGAGAGAGTGTGTGAGAGAGAATTGGGGTGGCAGAGAGAGAGTAGGGGATGGGAGAGAGAGAGTAGAGAGGGAGAGAGAGTGAGAGAGAGAGTAGGTGGTGGGAGAGGGAGTGGGAGAGGGTGAGATGGGGGATGGGAGTGTGTGTGAAACATCTAGAGAGTAGGGGATGAGAGAGAGAGAGGGGGGGGGGATGGGAGTGTGTGTCTATGAAAGAGAGAGTAGGGGATGGGAGAGGGGAGAGATAGAGTAGGGGATGGGAGAGAGAGTGAGAGAGAGAGTAGGTGGTGGGAGAGGGAGAGAGAGGGGGGATGGGAGTGTGTGTAAGAGAGAGTAGGGGATGGGGGAGAGAGAGTAGGGGGTGGCCGAGAGAGTATAGTATGGGAGAGAGAGAGAGAGAGTAGGGGATGGGAGAGAGTGTGAGAGTGAGAGAGAGAGTAAGGGGTGGCAGAGAGAGAGAGTAGGGGATGAGAGAGAGTGAGGGTAGGTGTTAGAAATAGAAAAAGAAATCTGTAAATAAGCAAAACCAGGAAAGAATCTAAGTGAGTAAATGCATGAAAAGATATTACCATAAAATAGGAGAGAGAAAGCTTCAAGCTCCAACACCATGAGACAAGATATTTGGAAAGGGGAAAGCAAAGAAAACCCCTTGTGATATTATGAATGAGGCATCAAAAGCCTAAGAAGGAGGAGAGAGAGAGAGAGATAGAGAGCAATGCTCATACAATAATTGAGAAGAGGAAGAAACCTCATTGTTGTTGAATGAGAGAGGAGGGTCATCTCTTAAATAGAGATGAGAGAGAGGAGTTAGAATGTAACTCCCATGTCTATGAATGCCACCATTCATATGTGTGTGAGGCCAAGTGTGAGATTCCTCTTAAGGAGGAATAATCTAAAATTAGAAATTACAATATATATTTGTCCTCACATATTCCACCAGATGACAAAATAAGATGTAGTGGAAAAAGGACAAAAAAGAAATATATTAGGATACCTTGGCTTATATCCTAATATATTCCAACAATAAAGAAAGGAGTTCTAACTTTGGTTTATAAATACACCAAGGAAAGATTACAACTTCTAACACCCCCCTTTAATCTTTACTTGGGGTAATTACATCAAAAGGTATTAAACCCATAATTTACAAAAATTTGCAACTTAATCTTCAATATGAAGTAATTTGATTGTCTTCAAGCCATATGGTACATTTGCAGATCCAAGAGAAGTACATGAGTCCTTTGAATGTGGAAGCATAGACACATCTTCATATGTGAAATATCGAGAAGGTTCCTTGATAGATCACCTGAAAAAAAAGAGAACAACAAGGCAAATATCCACAAGTAGAATGCCATCATATATGCAAATTCGAAATCCTTTTGAATAAGGATAATAAAATTCTCATAGAGAAACAATGAGTAAAACATGTTACCACAAAACAATGGAGATAACCTGATATCAAGATAAAGTATATGCTCAAGAAATTGTCAACAAGGACAAATTGAGTAAAAATAAATGAATGTGTTCACCAACATGCAATGGAGTTAACATGATATCTAAAATAAGTCATAAGCTCAAAAATGAGCATAATATGGGTCAAAATGACCAATCTTTATGCAATAAGTCTCTCATGAAAGAAACATACTAATGCACTAATGACCACAGACAAGGCCAACTAATGATACTTCCATCAATCTTGCATCAATCACGTGGATATAGACAGTCCACTTAATGAATCATCCCACTGCAAGCTAATGGGCTGCAACACCATAACTTGCATGACTCATGATTTAAGCAATAAAGTATGCAGATCATTATCACATTAATATATGAAAATAAAGTAAAAGAGAGACATGTTGATCAAAGTAGAATTATCATGATTTTTGTTAAGATAATCAAAAGAATGGATTATGAGGATATAACAACATATTGCCTTCAAATTGGATCAAATCATCCGAATTTGGAGGGAAAACTCCAATAATAACATCCTCTTCATGAGGAACAAAAAATGAAACAACATGGAGGGAAACTCCATAAAAGTATTATCCTATCAAAATGGAACAGATAGGATCAAATGGAGGGAAACTCCATATAAAATAAGTGCATACCAATATAGGATGGAGGGATACTCCATGGGCCAGATAAGGAAACTATGTATCAATTATACTGAGGGGACCTACATAGTTATCCTTGAAAAAATATTAAGCTCCCTATGCAACTCAAAAAAAAAAAATCATATAAATCATGTAGATCAATGGTATAAAACCATAAAGTGCCAACATGGGCATAGAATAATGCAATAAACGCATAATAGTGCAATTATGGGCACATCAAAATATCAAAATGAAGGCAAATGGGTAAGATTACTCATAATCCAATTAAGTAAAATGATTTAATGAATATCAACTAAATATAGATATCAGGTATAAAACTCCATTAAGGGTATGAAAATTATAATAGTTGGTATATTTATCTTGGTATATATGTGTGCACCCATATATACTTGAATAAATATATGAAAATAGATTGGTTAAAGAAAATAATCACCTTTCCATACTTAATATGTTGGAAAGTCACAATTTATAAAAAGTCACAATATTTACTTTGGTTCATGTAAAATTTGTTATAACTAACCCTGCAAAAAAGGTTAGTAAATAATGATAGAGTTCAGAGCTGGCAGATAAGAGTATACTAAAAAAAGTTAAAAACATTTTTTTTAAAAGTTTGAAAGATAGAATATTACACTTGTCTGACAATGAATGATTACCTGCCAAAAATAGGTTGACAAAAGGCAATAATAAAAGTAAATGATGCCTCTGTCAAGAGCTAAGAAAAGAAAAAGAATCTTGCATGCTAAATTTTTTTTGCTTGCATGCTAAAAAAAGTTTTGACAGCCCATGCAAGGATATGTGATGGACAAGATTAATCACAGCTTAGCAAGCATAGAGGAATAACCCGAAAACGGAAACAAACTCACAAGCAAGTTTCAAACTTTATTAAATTCAAATCTTTTGACATACATCCTTTGAAGGGATTTGAGGGTACTTACCTTAATACTGGCCTCTCTCTATTCTTCAGCCTCTTGGCTTGCTCTCATGGTGCTTCCCTTCCTCTCTTCAACATGGAGTCACTAGCAAGCATTTCCTTCCTCCTCTCTTCAAAAACTTTTTCCAAAACTCCCTCCTCAACTAACTTAGAAGATTCAACATTTGATTCCAGGTGGGTCCTCCAGATTAGCGTTGCCCGGACCTACAAGCCGGATATGAGGCAGCAAATTTATTTCTGTTAGAAGGCTCACCTCCAATTGATAATTATTTATGTTTTTCTTCACTCGCATTCATAATGTTGATGAACTGCGGACTATTTTTTCTGTGCATCACCGAAATTTGAATTTTGAAAATATAATTGCACCTCCGTTGGCTGAGTCACCTTATGCCATTTCATAGGCTCTGTATCTAGGGTTGAGCTTTAACTTGAAGTTGTTCTGCATTTTACTTGTGCTCCACAACGCTATTATAGATCAAGGAGAGGAATGTTGGTGTTATTCACTGATGTACTTCTATGAGCAACTTTCCAGCCTCAAAATTGATAACATTTATTGCTGTAGTGCTTATATATTTGTGCTTTGTTCAAATTGCTCTGTTAAAACATCATTTCGCTTCCTTCTCTATTTCGTCGCTCTTCTTATTTTCTGCATGCAATAAGGTCGACGCTAAAGAAGGAAAAAAAATCCATTGCGATAGTGTTTTGAGATATTAGTTGACTGCGGGAAGAAAACAAAAATTCGAGGGTTTTAGTCGCTCAAATTAACAAAAATGTGGGCCGATCTACCCACTAAAGAGAGCAATCTCTTTAAACTTATTGTGGAACATGTGTGAACTCTTTTCCAGAAGTTAAGGTAGACAAGTAGAGGCCTGCAAGGGCATTAGGATGTCACATTTAGAGCTGACATTTTTAGAACGGAAGACTGAATTATTGGGGACAGATTTGAAAATGGTTGTTTGATAATGAGTGGAGATGGTTTTTAATTATTTTTGAAATTGGATGCTTTTTTTTATCATTCAAAAATGGCTTGAGAGTCCGCTCGATCTCAGAGACAAAGAGCGAAGGGTAGAGCGCATGGTCGAATGCATTGGAGAATTCAAAATCAAAGGTGCTGACAAGAAACCCTAGAAACCCTAGCTGGCAAAGCTGTACGAGGGTACCAAGAAAATGTAAATACACAGAAAGAATGGAGGCATAAGGGGAAAAAACCAGGGTGCAAGAGAAACATGAAATGGTTGACAAAGCAATGAAACCCTCAGAATTCGCAATGCCGGGGCCAACATATTGCTGCATGCACGGCTCATTCTGTGAGAAGTACAAAATTTCATCATTGATCACCCATTAACTTGCAATGCAAGGAATCATTTCTCAGTCACAATTTGCACAATTTGCAAATTTCTGTAATGTTAAAAACAAAACATAACAATGTTAAAAAATAATTGATATTTAGATAGGAAAACCCTCTGGCGGCAAGCCTTCCAAAGGGGGTTAGATGAAAACTAATAGAAAATAAAAAGTAACCTGCACAAATTAGAGCAAACAGAGGTTAATCAAGTTTGGCGGTAAACCAACCAAACCCCAAAAAAAAATTGATTTCTTCCAACTTAAGAAGATTAAAGAAGAAATTAGTGAAATCTCTCTCAAGAGTCTCCTTCGAATTGTACCTTCATGCAAACACTCAAAACAAAGATTAAACTGCTCTGATACCATGTTAGAAATGGAAAAAGAAATCTATAAATAAGCAAAACCAGGAAAGAATCTAAGTGAGTAAATGCATGAAAAGATATTACCATAAAATAGGAGAGAGAAAGCTTCAAGCTCCAACACCATGAGACAAGATATTTGGAAAGGGGAAAGCAAAGAAAACCCCTTGTGATATTATGAATAAGGCATCAAAAGCCTAAGAAGGAGGAGAGAGAGAGAGATAGAGAGCAATGCTCATACAATAATTGAGAAGAGGAAGAAACCTCATTGTTGTTGAATGAGAGAGGAGGGTCATCTCTTAAATAGAGATGAGAGAGAGGAGTTAGAATGTAACTCCCATGTCTATGAATGCCACCATTCATATGTGTGTGAGGCCAAGTGTGAGATTCCTCTTAAGGAGGAATAATCTAAAATTAGAAATTACAATATATATTTGTCCTCACATATTCCACCAGATGACAAAATAAGATGTAGTGGAAAAAGGACAAAAAAGAAATATATTAGGATACCTTGGCTTATATCCTAATATATTCCAACAATAAAGAAAGGAGTTCTAACCTTGGTTTATAAATACACCAAGGAAAGATTACAACTTCTAACAGTAGGGGATGGGAGAGAGGGAGTAGGCAGTGGGAGAGGGAGTGGGAGAGGGAGATTGAGAGAGAGAGAGGAGGATGATAGTGTGTGAGTGAGAGAGAGAGAGTGTAGGAGATGGGAGAGGGGAGAGAGAGTAAGGTATGGGAGACCTAAGAGAAAGGGGGGATGAGAGAGAGAGAGTGTGTGTGTGAAAGAGAGAGTAGGGGATGAGAGAGAGAGTAGGAAGTGGGGGATGGGAGAGGGGAGAGAGAGAGTAGGGGATGAGAGAGAGAGTAGGAAGTGGGAGAGGGAGTGGGAGAGGGGGAGAGAAGGGGGATGGGAATGTGTGTGTGTGTGTGTGTGTGTGTGTGTGTGTGTGAGAGAGAGAGAGAGAGAGAGAGAGAGAGAGAGAGAGAGAGAGAGAGAGATGGAAGAGAGTGTGAGAATGTGAAAGAGATTAGGAGGTGGTAGAGAGAGAGTAGAGAGGGAGAGAGTGAGAGAGAGAGAGAGAGAGTGAGAGAGAGAGAGAGTAGGCGGTGGGAGAGGGAGAGCAAGTGAGAGAGTAGGGGATGGGAGAGGAGAGAGAGAGAAAGAGAGGGGGATGGGTGTGTGTGTGAAAGAGAGAGAGTAGGGGCTGAGAGAGGGGAGAGACATAGAGAGAGTAGGGGATGAGAGAGAGAGAGTAGGTGGTGGGAGAGGGAGCAAGAGAGGGAGAGAGAGGGGGGATGGGAGTGTGTGTAAGAGAGAGAGAGTAGGGGATGGGAGAGAGTGTGTGAGAGAGAGAGTAGGGGTGGCAGAGACAGTAGGGGATAGGAGAGAGAGAGTAGAGAGGGAGAGAGTGTGTGAGAGAGAGATAATAGGTAGTGGGAGAGGGAGTAGGAGAGGGAGAGAGGGAGGATGGGAGTGTGTGGGTGTGTGAAAGAGAGAGAGTAGGGGATGGGAGAGGGGAGAGAGAGAGTAGCTTGAGAGAGAGAGAGTAGGGGATGCGAGAGAGTGTGAGAGTGTGAGAGAGAGTATGGGTGGCAAAGAGAGAGTATGAGATGGGAGAGAGAGTGAGAGTAGGGGATGGGAGATAGTGTGAGAGAGAGTAGGGGATGGGAGAGAGAGTGAGTAGGGGATGGGAGAGGAGAGAGAGAGGGGGGATGGGAGTGTGTGTGTAAAAGAGAGAGCAGAGGGGATCAGAGAGGGGAGAGAGAATAGCCTGAGAGAGAGAGAGAGTAGCGGATGAGAGAGAGAGTAGGTGGTGGGAGAGGGAGAGAGAGAGGGAGATGAGAGTGTGTGTAAGAGAGAGTAGGGGATGAGAGAGAGAGTGAGAGTGTGAGAGAGAGTAGGGGGTGGCAGAAAGAGAATGGGATGGGAGAGAGAGTGAGAGTAGGGGATGACAGAGAGAGAATAGGTGGTGGGAGAGGGAGTGGGAGAGGGAGAGTGAGAGAGGAGGATGAGAGTGTGTGAGTGAGAGAGAGAGTAGGGGATGGGAGAAGGGGGAGAGAGTAGCCCCAAAGAGAGAGAGTAGGGGATGAGAGGAGAGAGTAGGCAGTGGGAGAGGGAGTAGGAGAGGGAGAGTGAGAGAGAGTAAGGGATGGGAGAGTGAGAAAGAGTAAGGAATGGGAGAGGAGAGAGAGCGAGAGAGAGTAGGGGATGGGAGAGGAGAGAGAGTGAGAGAGAATAGGGGATGGGAGAGGGAGTAGAAGAGGGAGAGCAAGAGAGAGAGTAGGGGATAGGAGAGGGGAGAGAGTGTAGGGGATGGGAGAGAGAGTAGGTAGTGGGAGAGGGAGAGCGAGAGAGAGTAGGCAACGGGAGAGGAGAGAGAGCGAAAAAGTAGGGGATGGGAGAGGAGAGAGAGTGAGATAGAATAGGGGATAAGAGAGAGTGAGAGAGTATGGGATAAGAGAGAGAGTGAGGGATGGGAGAGGAGAGAGAGTGAGAGAGTATGGGATAAGAAAGAGAGTGAGAGAGAGTAGGCGATGGGAGAGGGAGTAGGAGAGGGAGAGTGAGAGAGAGTAGGGGATGGGAGAGGAGAGAGAGTGTGAGAGATTAGGGGATGGGAGAGGAGAGAGAGTAGGGGGAGAGAGAGAGTAGGGGATGGGGGATGGTGGGCTAGGGAGAGATTTGTTTTCACATAGTGCATATGCACTATAGTGCATACACGCTTTATAGTATGTACTATGTGAAATCACCACAAAATGGTCATAAAGCAAGCTTGGGTCCCTGCTGATCCATATTCTCCTTTTTTTTTCTATTGTGCATTCTATTGTTCCAACAAAAAACATGGGTTTCAAGCTATTGGAAGTTAGCGAATACTATTTGAAGACTTTTTGAAGCTAGCAAACACTGAATTCAATCATTGGATAGGCTATTTGAAGGCTTTTTGAATATTCTTTCTATAGAAAAGGTTAGTGTAGTCCTTTTAAAATATTGTTTGTTGATATATAGAGACAAATATGATTATAATTTGACATGTTTAATATATAGTGAATTCATTGAAATTTGTATGTTTGAATGAATTGTTATTTGGAAATGGTTAGAAATTTGGCAAGTTGTTTAATATATATTGTGTATTCATTGAAATGATTGTAATTTTTATATGTATTTGAATGATTTGTAATTTACAAATTGTAAGTAATTCATATGTTTGAATAATTTGACATATAGAAATCATCATCATGCCAAGGAAGAAACCAAAAACTCAAACAAAGGAAGAGAGGGAGATAGATTTGACAATTAAAAGAGATAAAATGAAACTACTACATCAACAAAGAAAATTGTAAAGCAATAACGAAGAATTGACTTTTGAAAGGGAACGAGAACCTTGATATAAAGAAACAAAGAGGAAGAATTGGAAAGACAAAGAGAAGGAATGAGACTATTACACTCAAGAAGACAATTGAATTGTGAAGCTACACCATCTTCCAATGTTGGAGTCATATCATCCTCTCATGCTTAAGAGATACTAGTTTGTAGATCTAATGATGTACACACTCCATCATGTCATGTTAAGGCATAACATTAACATATCAAGTAGGTGATATTCCATCTTTTGCATCTTATTGCCAAGGCACATCATCTTCAGTTCAAGGTACGCAAAACACTCAACCTTATGTTGAAGTTCAAAATGTTGAGGGAATGGAAGAGATTATAACACCTTCTAGAATTTATTTTAGAAGACCAAAATACTAAATTGATATTGATACTAACATTTTGAAATCAATGCCTAACAAGATTAGCAAGCGTACTTGTCAAAAAAAAGTTAATCATATGTGGAGATTATTCTTTGAAGAATTAAATATTACAAGTCAATGCCAATTATTTGTTGAAATGATGAAGAATTTGAAATTTAGGCCTATCATGAAGATTCTTGAGCTAAGAATGATGGATGATTCAAATGAAAAAAGTATTGTAAAGAATCTAATGAGTGCTTATGACAAATTGGGTTCTAAATCACACACCAAAGATAGTAATATCACAACATGAGTACTTACATCAAAAATAGTAAGTACCCAAATGAAGAAAGCTCGACTCATGAGAAATACAAGAAAAACATTAAAAATTGGTAGAGGTATTCTAAGGAGAGCCATGCTAAGGTGTGAGAGATTAGAAGATCTAACAAAAAATGAGTTATGGACATTTAGCAGTAGACTACCACAAAAGGATAAAGAAATTAGTGAAGCTTTGAAATCATTGATCAAAGATTTTTGAAAAAATAACACCCGTGTTTCCCCTAATCAAAGAGACATTGTAAGAAGGAGGATTGGTAGCCAAAATTGCAACCCATATGCAAAATATTTTCTGGACTCAACTCAGACACAATTTTTTGCAATATTTATTGGTATGTATCCTCAAATTCGAATAAATAAAAGATTTTTTGAGATGGGTAAACCTTTTTATGTGAAGATAAATCACACACACACAACTTGTTTTTGTAGGATACATATTGAATTTTCTAACCATTTTGATGTTTTAAAGCATATATGTGTGTTTGTGCATTCTAAGTTTGTTTTGTAGGATTGTGACATGAATGAGCCACCAAGATCTTCAAGGGAATTCATATCCAACATTTTATGTGAAATAGGGGACGACCAACAATTTTACAAGACATCATGCTTGGATGGTACATACTTATTTTGTGGTTCTTTGCTACTTTTATCAACTTGTAAACATATGGATAGTACACATGCAATTGGAAACAAAATAGTAGATTATGGAAAATTTAAGATAGTAAAAGATGTGATTTAGACATTGAAAATATTCTAGTGTATGAGTTCATGAAGATTTTTTCTAAAAAGATTATTTACGAGTATGCAAGGCATTCACATAGAGCTCGATGGCTGGATTTGCAATTAAAATTATGCAAGGATATGTTTGTACTAGATATCATTGTGTCAATTGTAGACTTTGCAGAGAAGTACACACTACAACCACAAAATGAGGTGCAAGAAAAGTATTATGCTTTTCAATAGGCTTCCATATTTATTCACATTACATTCATGCATTCACCTATAAGTATAGAAGATGACAGGAATATTTTGAGGGAGTACCATTTTTACATCAACGATGATCTATCACATTCTACAGAGTTTGTAGATGGTTGTTTTCAACTATTTTATGGAGATTTGGCTAACAGGGGCATACCATATCGTTATCACATTATTTGGTCAAAAAATTGCACATCTTAATTCAAGAATGCATGAATGTTCTATTGGTTGAGTAGGATGTACCAGGTTGTGTAGAATTCAATATATGTGGAATTTCATAGAGGCTAGTCATGTAAAGGGAGAGCATGATGGTGTAGGTGCATGCATGAAAAGAGCCTTAGCTCATGAAGAACTAAAGTACAAAGATGGAGCAATATTGATAGATGAAAAATCCATCGTCCAATGGTGTAACACTATAATGGGTCTAGGTAAGGAAGGTGAGTCTATGGTTCGTAGATTTTTTTGGTTGATAGATAATACTAACATTGCACCATATGAGGATTGTTGCACACTAACATGATCAAGTCGGTTTCACTCTTTTAGAAGCTTTGATGTAGGTTCATGGAGTATCCACATATGAAAAATGACATACTATTGTCCATCATGTGCAGAGAAAAATTGGGATGCCTATGAGTTGACTGAATGGGTGGACAAATGGGATATACGGGTTTTGGACCCAATTGACGCCTATCATCCCTCACAAGCACTAGAAATGGTAGAGATGGATTCATCTATTGAATTTGACCACTTGTCTAATCTAGTGCAACCTACATATATATATATATATATATATTTTAAATTCTAATATGTAACTTTATAACTTTTACCTAAGTATTTTTTGAATTAATGATCGAATTTTGTACATTTATCACTACAAGCCATGTTTTTTTTGTTATTGCACCTGAAGACAATGAAGAAGGGACACATTATTATTTGTGTTGTTGTATCCAAGCCAGACACAAATTTGGATCACTCCGTTATAGATGGTGAAGGTTTAGAGTACAATATCAGTGTAGTGGTTGTAACCTGCACATGGTTTAGAGGATATTATATGAAGAACCCTAACTTGTGGTTATTCAAGGATTAGAAAACAAAGAGGAAGATTCTTCATTATTCGAACCTTGTTGTTGCATCAAATATCCACTTGATAAAATATGGTGGAAAATCACATAATAAGACTCTTTGGAAAGTTCATGAGTTAGACCACGAAGCCATACTTGAGACATTAAAATGTAGAGTAGATCTAGTTGGTTCATTAGATTGAATAGGGAGAGAGGGAGAGAGAGAAAGAGTGGTCAAATGGATCCTTAGTGTCATTATAAGTTAGGATACCAAATTGAACCAAAGGTCAAATTTGAGGAATTTGAGTTATTTTGTATGCAATAAGGAGTTTTTAGGTCTTTAGATAGATTTAAATGCCTTGGGGTCTTTGGGAAAAGATTTAAGTGTCTAGGAGGTTATTAAAGAAAAAATGTCAATGTTGTCATGCAAAAAAAATGTAAAATGACAACTTTTCTTGCTAAATAACTGAAAAGGAAGTTGAACATTGGAATAACTATTCAAATGATGGTTATGACCATTGGAAGCAAGGAATACATGTTTAAAAATGTTGTACATGGAGAGGACAACATAGTTGTTTTGACTAGTGAAGATTTACATGAATAAAACTCTAATTTTCTACCTTTTTCTCTATTTTTCTAAGTTGTACGGATGTGTATGGATTTGTGGAGGAGATCACCTATCATGGTTGGATATATTGATGAACTAGGTCTCATATGAATTTGGTTTGAAGGTTATATCTTTTCATTTGCTTAAGTTATTGCAGTTTTTGTGAAGGTTGCTTATTTGGGCCTAAATTCAAGGGTTTTGGCAAACATGTGCCTCTAACTTGCAAACCCACTAGTGGAATTTAATGCCTCTTTGGGGGATGAAATTTATGGGAGTTTACTTTGATATGAAAAAGTTTCAGACCTAGAGGAATTTCTTTGATATTTTTACCAGTCAGCCCTAGGATGAACATCCCTATGTGTTCAGCCAAGAATTGAAGAAGATGTGGCATTTAAGCTTCCAAAATAATTGTTTGAACCTAGGTGAAGGGTTAAATGGAGTTTTAGGAAGGAGAGGAAGAATTCCATGGGGTTTAGTTGATTCTATGAACCCATCTTCAAGCACTTGCTTTGGAAACCCAGCCTAATTAGGCCTATTAGTTCTACAAACTAAAGTGGTGTTTGGGTATGTTGGAATGGAGTTAGCCCTTGATACTTTGGAGACTTTAGGAACTAGGTAAAAGGTATTTGAAAAGGTGATAATTTGGCCTTCCTTTGTAAAGTTTGGAAGTTTTCCAAGGAAAACTAAATTTTGACCTACTAGGATTTCTAGGCCTAAGTTAGGGATATTGATCCTTTAAAGCTTTTGGGGCCTTGAAAGTGCATGAATCCTAGTGGTTTAGTCCTAGAAATGCTGAATAAAGTCTAAGTTTGAAGCATTAAAACCTTTTTACTTGGTTTTCCTTAATTGGCCTAGTTGAGGGCAAGTGTCCCTGAAGCCATATTTTGATCCAAGTTTGCCAAGAGCCCTATGCAAAGGGAAGGACCTTAGGAGAGTGGAGTCCACTTGGATAAGTAAAGGTCATCATTTGTAAAAGTTTGGAAACCAAGACATCATACTAAAGTGGGTTTGGGTACTCTTAGAGGTTTAAGAACCAATTGGCAAAAGTAGGTTGTGTGCTTTGCATCAATAAGGGTCATTAGACCTAGGTGCGATAGCTAGGGTGTAGGAAGTCACAATGTATTTGGAAGAGTCACTAATTGGCCTAAAAGTCAAGGCATACCTTACCATTGGGAAATGAGCAACTTAAGGGATAAGTCTCTAGCTTACTAGCATGGAATTGCTAAGGGATAGCCCATTTAACAAGTTGGAGGTGTTAGAAAGTATTTTGCATGTAGTAAAAGTTTGAATTATATAGGTGGGGATAGAAAAGAGTAAATGACATATGAAGCAAGTGAAATGAATAATGCACACATTGTTTCATCTTAAATAACAAAGTATATTGAGATCTAACTTTCTTTAAAAGGGTTCAAAGGTAGATTGAAGGTCATCATCAACATTATTTTTGTTTAACATAACCTTTCAATATGTTGCTCTTGATTTTTGCTTGGTAAGAATTAAGTATAAATCTAATAAAAAATCCATTTGCATTGTGGCTCATGTCTCTTAGTGGTGTAGGAGCACTCTCGCATGGAATGATGAAATAAGGGAGTTTGGGCCTCTTAGGTTCACCTTTAATCCTTTTGTGTGCCCCATTAGCAATTTGGGTATATTATGAACTCGTTGCTTAATGAGGTCACAAGGGCACAATTTATTAATTTGAATGCATATACTTATAATCTAGGGTCTAGTAGTTGTGTTGGGTCAATCTAGACTCAATTGAATGGTTAAAATTCCTTTAGGCTCTAAAATGTAAAAAATGCATTAAAAGTGCAAAAGTTGGTATGCAACTTTGCAACTTTTTGCATAACTAAGAAAAAATGCTTCTAATCTTTCCTCTAATGGTCACAACCTTTCAAATATGGTTGGATCAGTTGGGGAAGACCTTCATATAGCCCTTTCAAGTGGGTTGAAGGTATAATGTATGTTTTTGACATTGAAATCAATAAAAAGAACCTTGTTTTCTACATTCTGGGTTGTTTTTCTGCATGGCATGGTAATGTATAGATGCCTAGGGATCTATGCTTGGTATGGTTGGATAGATATTTGAATCATATTTCTAATGCAATTGCTTTGAGGTATTGAAACATTATACAACTCAAGTTATTCCTATTTTAGTGCTGACAACCCAAAATTCAAGGGTTTCAAGGGTTTTGATTGAAATCAAGATATAATGTGAGATTCCACCATAGGAAAACTATGGACTTTAGTGGAATACTTGTATTTTTAATGCACTTTAAGATGATTTTGGTGGAAATTTAAGTCTCATTCCTTCGACTACTAGGAATCCAAGAGGTTAATGAAGGAACTTTGTCCTTTTCTTAGTTTGGGGTCTTCAATTCCAGTCCATATGCCTATGCTAATGTAAGAACATCATTTCTTGAGTCTAAGTTCTTGGTTCCATGTTTGGTGTAGGTTTCTTGTATTAAGAAATATTTGTTGTCAAGGTGCAAGTGTGGGGTCTTGAGCCTTGTTTGGGCTGTCAAACCTTGTTAATTTGTTCTTTTAGGTTGTACTCTCCAAATCTACCTTGTTAGTACCCTGCCACTTACATTAATTAGGCCCTTTCTTTATGTCTTTGAATGCCCTTGCATTATCCTCATAGTTACTAGTGTATAGGTCAATATTTGAATCTCAACATGTGAATAGTTTGTCTTAGTTCTCATATGTAGTCAAGGTCCTTGAAATCAATTACAAATCATAAGTTACATGCATTAAAAAAATGTAATAGGGTCTCACAAACTTGATTGCAAGTTTTATCATGCTTAAGTGGTTGGCAGGCCTTAAGACCCAACCAATAAGTCATCCTTCTATGTTGATAGGCATGTATTGTAATCAAGTCTCTAAGAATCGATTGCAAGCTCTTTAAGCATCTTCATATGTAATTGGGTTAAGTCTTGCATCCCTAAAATATAGTCTTGAAGACCTAATTTCATATCACCCTCTTAACACAATCATAGTTAAGTATTTGAGGCTTGACTACATATCAACATGTATTGAACTTACAACTTGTAATGTAGCTCTAGGACCCAATTACATATTGTATCTCTTCTACACTGGAAATCAAGTCTATAGGGTATGATTACATATATTCTTTATAGAAACTTGTAGGAAAATTAATGTAGAGAAAGATGGGCCCTTCCAAGTTCTATGAGAAAATACTCTGAACAATGTGTTTTCCCAAAGGTTTTCAAATGCAACCTTAAGGCTTAAGTTTCCCAAATTAGGTAAATGACTTTCCAAAGACTTCTTAGTAATATAATGGTTTTAAATTCCACAATACACCCCAAATAACTAGTTTACTAGATATCAAGAGCCTATCTCTAAGGTAAACCAATCATTCCAACCTATTAGGCCTACAAGCCCCAATTAGCCCTCAAATGTTGTCCTCTTGCATTTTTCTCCACATTTTCCCATAGCATCAAGAAAATAAATTGAATATTAGGATACCCATTTGGCTTCTCTATAACATATCAAAAGATGAGGTATGGTTGTTTTGGACCAAATCTCTGCTGTTACACTATGGGCCACCTTTTAGGCATAAAACCCCCTCCATTTAGAAAGGAACTATGTGGAATAATTATCCGCCAACCATAAAAATTGGTAAAGTATCTTAATATGATCCTAAAATGAGGATTATTCAATTGGATTGAACCCATCAACTCTCTATATGTGCTTTTTTTGAAACCCTCACCAAATAAGGCCAAAAATCAGGGTCTCTTCAAATCAAACCAAGAAATAACTTTCAAGACCTGTTAGTTGATCCTACACCATGTTTATGATGATTAATTTGACTTTTTTACATAAAACCATGGCCTCCTTTAGGTAGATCTTCCACTTTTTTACCTATGGCATCAAATTTAATGCATTTTCTTGTACCCAAGCACTCCAAACTTGTCTAGTTGGATAATAATTTACATACTCTAACTATTTTCTACATTAGTATGCATAATTACATATGATACATGTTAATAATCCATCCCCAAGTCACAGTTAGAATAGAAAGGGGATGGTTACATCATTTTGCTTGAAGGAAACTGGTGCAGGGAACCAAGGCAAATGGATAGTGGTCCTAGCTTTGGATTTGGAACATTAATAAGAATGTTTTAATAAGACCAAAATGTAAGGTCAATTTGGCTCTAGGTGCCATTATAAGCCAGAGTGCCAAATTGTACCAATGGGTAAAAATGAGCAATTTTGGTGGTTTTTAAATGCAAATAGGATTTTTTTTTATCCTTAGAAGTTTTTAATGGTCCTTAGGGTCATTTGGTCAAGTCCTAGGTGTATAGGAAGTTAGCTGTCAAAGATTGCAAAAATTGTCAAGCAAAATTGCAAAAATGCTGACAACTTTGCAATATGGTTGTACATTGGCATAACCATTTCAAATATGGTTATGACTGTTGAAGACATATAGGACATGTTTAAATATTTTGTACATGGAGAGGACAACATGATAGTATGGACTGGTGAACATTTGCATGAATAAAACTCTAATTTTTTGTCATTTTCACTATTTTTTGGTGTTGTGCAGAACTGCAAAAATTGGGAGAATGGATTAGTTGACATGGTTGGATAGCTTGATGAACTAGGCTTCATTTTATTTTGTTTTGAAGGATTTATCTTTCCATTTGTTCAAGTTATTGCATTTTTTGTTCAAGTTATTTGTTTGGGGCTGAATTAGAGGGTTTTGGCAAACATGTGCCTCTAACTTGCAATCCCACAATTGGAATTTGATGCCACTTGGAGGGATGCAAATTAGGGGAGTGTACTTTGATATGGTAGAGTTTCAAGCCTGGAGGAGAAGGTTTCATATTTTTATGAACCAACCCTAGGTTGAACATCCCTATGTGTTCAGCCCATATTTGTAGGATAAGTGGTGATTAGACTTCCAAACCAACTGATCTGACCCAAGAAAATGGTGAAATGGAGATGTGGCATGGGGAGGAAGAGTTCCATGTAGTTTTTCTAGTTCTATGAACCCATTTCCTAACACTTTCTTTGGAAAGCTAGCCTAATTAGGCCTATTAGGTCTGTGAACCAAGAGGGAGTTAGGACATGCTAGAGCAGGTTCAGCCCAAGATATTTTGAAGTCTTCAAGAACCTGGTAAAGGGTATTTAAAAAGGTAATTTGTTTGATACCTCATTTGGAAAGTTTGGAAGTTAGCCATAGAAAACTAAAAATTGGCCTATTAGGATTTCTAGGCCTAATTCTAGGAATTTGGTCTTTTGGGGGTGTTAGAACCCTAAAAGTGAATGAATCTTTGTGATATGAGCCTAGTGATGTTGATCCTAGCCTAAATTTGGAGTTTGGAAACCAGATTTCACATTTTTCCTTATTTGGCCTAGTTGAGGGCTATTGTCCCTAAAACCTATACTTGACCTAGGTTTGCTAAGAGCCCTAGAGAAGGGGAAAGACCATAGAAAAGTGGAGTCCACTTGGAGAGACAATGGTCAGCATTAGGTAAAGGTTGGTAAGCCTGATTGGCATCTTGCAGTGAGTTGGGTGCTACTAGGCACTAAGGAAGCTTTTGGTGAAAGAAGGTTGTAAGCTCTACATCATAAATAATGTGAAAATGACTATCTACAACACTATGTCTAAATAAATGAAAACTTTAAATTGGACCTGGGTGTGATAGTATGGGTATTAGATGCCATTTATTGCAAACTTGCAAACACGAAGAGTTTTATTGCTGCATTTCACCAATCTCACTGTGTCCATGGTCATTGTTCTCTTTTCATTCATGTTTGGGGGTATGTTCCTAGTATAGAGCACCAAGGCACTTAGTTTATTTATTTTTTTTCATGCATTTTTTACCTACTTAGGCTAGAATAAACAATCCTTGGATGAGAAGTCCATGGTTGTCAAAGAAAGACACCATTTTATATGCTTAAGACACTTTATGCAATTTATAAGCAAAAGTTACTCATTACACAAATTTAGGATTTTTAATTTTTTGGTCAAGAAATCCTAGGACTGAGTTTTTTTAAGTTATTTTTAGGTATGTTGGAACCTTTTACAAGTCCTAGAAGTGGAATCAAGTGAAAAATGTAAAAATTGCACTTTTTGTGCAAAGTTGCATTGTTGAAAGTTGTAAAAGTTGCTCAAATTTGTAGCTTAGTGGGAAAAGGGTTATAAGTATTAAAATATTGGTTCTAACCATTGAAATATACATATGAGATATATATACCTCATTTGTGAGGTCTGGAGGGCATTAATTTATGGATTGGAAGAAGTTGCAAAGAAAGAAATTCAGTTTTTGAGTCATTTTTATTGTTGTTTGCATGTTGCATGAAATGTATTGACCTTTAGACCACATGTGATAGATTTTTGAGATACAACTTTGAATCAGCTTTCTTTTTCTTCTAGTCTCATCATTCTACATGTTTTCTAACTCAATTTATTGCATTTTTAGTGAAACTAGGTTTTTAGGACAACATTTTCATGTACACAGCAAAAATGAGCCTCTAACTGTAATTTCCTTGGTTGAAATTTCATTCCCACTTGAGAAATGGTAGTTAGTAGGGTCCTTTTTAAGATTCTAGGGTTTCAAAAATGGAGGATGTGTTTTGTGATTTTTTCAATCAAGCCCTAGGTCAACTACCATGAAGGATTTGACCTCTTGTAGCGTGTTGATTTGTGAATGGCAGGATTTTGGGAATTGGTGAAGGGCTGAGCATTTGGAAATAAGTTATTTTAGTGTTTCCAAACCTTTCTGAGCATTGAATTCATTTCCATGACCCCGTTTCCTACTGGTTGCTTTGTAAACTAGTCATCTACTTGACTAGGACATGTTTGGGAACTGACAATCTCCATTTAAGCTGAAGTCTCCATTTAAAGGTGGCAATGAGACTTTTTTTTTCTATTAATATCATTAATATATTTTGATGAGAACTTTGAGGGATCATGCCAAACTTGAGTATCCTAGCTTCCCAAGTCCTGTAAATGCAAAGTTGCAATGTTGCTCAAAAAGTTGCTTGAGCAACTTTCGTAATTTTTGCAAAAAAGTTACAAATGGAAGTTTAGGAAGTTGTAACTATCCATGCTTGGGTATATGAGCATGGGAAAAATTATTTTGAAGGTTAGAAGGTTTCCAGTCATATTTTCATTTTTAAGAAACTTTTACAACTTTTGCAATTTTGCACAAAGAGCACAACTAATGAAAAGTTCACTAGATCTCACTTCTAGGACTTGGAAAAGGTTATGAACTATTAAAAAACAACTAAAAACACCTAACTCTAGGATATCTTGACCAAAAAATTAAAAAGACTCAATTTGGCCTTATTAGCAACTTTTGCTCATATCTTGCACAAAGTGGCCTAGGCATACATATCTTGCTCATATCTCTCTCACCATTCATCATGGGATTGAACTATCTATTCCATTAGCTCTAGGTGGTTGGGTAAACCCTAGCCCCAAGCTCGTCCCATCCTATTGAGCGCTTGAACATTCTCGAGCACACCAAACTAAAATGTCCCTAAGGGTCACTAAATGCCATAGAGCAACGATCTTTGACAAGGCATATCTCAGAGCTCGCGAGAGGCATGGATGTGATTCTAGGTCCTATAGGACCATGTTGCAGAGACCTACAATAAAACCTCTCTCTTTTTGGAGATCTTACTCCATTTTGATTTTGTGATGCCATCTCGGGTGATGCTAAAACTCATAGTGTTGGCCAGTACAAAGTTTCCAACTACCAAATCTCCCTCACCATTTATCATGGGATCAAACTATCTATTCTATTAGCTCTAGTGGCTGGGTAAACCTGAGCCCCAAGCTCATCTAGTCCCATTGAGTGCTCAAACATTATCAGGCATGCTGAATTGAAATGTCCCTAAGGGTCACTAAATACCATAGGGCATCGATCTTTGATGGGGCATATCTAAGAACTCATGTGAGGTATGGATGCAATTCTAGGTCCTATAGGACCATGTTGTAGAGGCCTACAATTATTTCTCTCACTTTTTTGAGATATTACTCCATTTTGATTTTGCAACGCCATCTTGGGTGATGCTGAAACTTGTAGTATTGGCTAGTACAAAGTTGCCAATGGCCAAATATCCCTCATCGTTCACTGTAGGATCAAACTATCTATTTTGTTAGCTCTAGTTGGCTGGGTAAACATGTCATGTCCCCTTTTCAAATAATTAAAAATAATAATCTTTTTCAAGGCAGGCAGGCCCAAAAAGGTGAAGTTTCGGAAAAAGGGGATAATATTTGGAAGCTAATGGGCTAATAAATGAAAATTATTATTAAAATATGTTTTATTAACCCCTCTTGGACGTGAGTTATGGTTATGCCCTCTTTTAAGAGGTTTGGAGGCATTATGGGCTCATTCCAAAACTTGATTTTTGCTCATTTCTTTGTTATTCTTCAGAGGTTGCCAAACCTATGCATAAGGAGACCCAAGAATGGGAGTTTTTAGGTTTCTAGGAAGGCTAAAGATGGTATTTTAAAGCCATTCCATGTGCATGCTCATTTAGAGTTTGCCTTTGTGCTGAACAGTGCAGATTTGTGGTTTTTTGGGTGTGTTTTTTGTAAGAGTTTGGTGTTTTCGGTTGAGTATTTCATATCAGTTTGGGTTGCTGATGTATTTCAGATTTTTATATGTTAAAATAGAGCTGAATATATTTATTTGGTCATGATTATACTTCTGTGATAGATTATTAGTGTTTTTGTGGATTTTCTAGGCTATTCTATGTTGTTTTCGGGAGTCCGATGAGCATTGTTTTTATCCTCCATTTGGGAGCTACTGTGTAAATGTTATATAGATGTGAAAGTGTCAGTTTTTAGGCTTTTATGCTGCTGAAATTTCTATAAAAATTTCCACTTTCAGATTTACTAATAATATGTGAAGCTGTGAAGTTTTTGGCACTATTTCTGGCATACCCGATTTGGGGTTTATTGAGAAATTGGTGGATCTTTGAAAGATTGGTTGTTTGATCTTAAAGATCTGATTAGAGGCTTGAAATATCATTTAAAATTATAAAAAGGACATTTCAATGGTATCAGAGCTATGATCTCACCAGCCTGAGGGTTTGTAGAAGTTTGCATGTCAGTTTTGACAACTACCCAAATCTTGCATGTCAAAATTTATGGTTGCATGTTGCTTCTAATCAGCTGCATGTCAAAATTTATGGTTGCATGCTACTTATAATCAATTGCATATTAATTCTTGGTGAATTTTGTGGTTGTATGTTGCTTCTAATCAGTTGCATGTCAAAATCTATGGTTGCATGCTACTTCTAATCATTTGCATGTTAGTTCTTGGTGAATTTGGTGGTTGCATGTTGCTTCTAATCAGCTGCATGTCAAAATCTATGGTTGCATGCTACTTCTAATCATTTTCATGTTAGTTCTTGGTGTTTGAAGAATTTATAACCTATTAGGGTTACACTCTACTTTATCTAGAATGGACAAGTATAGTACAGAGTCTCAGAGGACATAATCTTGGACAATTGATATCCAGAGTCAGAATAGTAGAAAGGATGGTTATTTAGACATTCGAGATAAACTTATGAAAATAAGCCATGACATGTTTGAACAGTTGGTTGAGCACCACCGTATGATGAATGACATGTTGTCTGACCCAGCTAAGGTGGATAAGTTGACTGGATTTCTATTTGGCAGATTTTCTCACAAGGCAGATGACACAATTACCAAGAACTTGCATGAGGAGTTTGAGAAACTAGTTTATAGCCAGGAAGAGGTCTCAGATTCTACTCTGCCATAGGAGGTAGTGGGTTTATACGATGATTATGAGGATGTTGTTATGCATGATGGTGAGATACCTGGTAGAGATGAGTAGACATTGAGCATTCATGACTTTGCTGAGAAAGAGTACCAGGCATAGTTAGATGCTTCATCACATGAGGTTGAGGTAGGTAGTACTTCACATGATTTGTCCAGCCAGATGAAGGTGAACAAAGATAGTATTTTGACTTCATTATCTCATCATGACAAGATGCGAGATATGATAGAGGATCACATTCAGATGATTCAGTTATAGGGTAGACATAAGGGAGTTCAGGCAAAGTCTCCTTGTGTTGACTTACAAGCGATTAGGGAAGGAATGGGAATGATGAGGTTAAGTTATTTACATCTTCTATCAGATCATGACAATCTTCTTAGCCTTTTCGGAGACTATTCAGATGCCTTGAGGAGGAAGGAGGAGGAAGTTGACAGGCTTTCTCACGAGCTTGAGGACACTCGATCTTCTTTGGTGAATACTCCATTGGCATTACAAGACTGGGAGAGACATGGGGATAAGCATGGCATGGAATTGAGTTCAGTTTCATCTTGCACTCCTAATACTCAGCTTTCTGCGAACAGTAGATCATATGTGGACATTGATAATGTTGCTAGTTCATCTTGCATTCACATCCAGGATATAGGGACAATGTCAGATAGGTATGTGGAATTAGTTAGTATTGGTCATATTACTCAGGTGAGGAGTTTTCTTGAGTTACCAGTTGATTATATTTTATGGATATGGTCTCGAGATTGTTATATTGGCATTTGGGATTCAGTTGACTAGAAATCTTTAACACTTTTTGGTAGCAGTGATTGTTTGGGTACTATCGTGGATTTGATTAGCGGATTGCATGGTGTTGTCTTTTCTTGTGCCAGGAGCTTATCCGATGTTCGTATTAGTTTTTATACACCGGTGTTGGGCTTTGTTCATATATCCAGTCGACCATACTTGTTGGAATGTGTTGACGATCTGTCATATTTGGCAGTGTGTACAGATGAGTCCCAGGATCATATTGGCATTGATGACATCCAGGAGGATGCAGTGGGCAGTTTTGAAGACTTAGTTTCCTTGGGTACAGAGGAGTTGGACAGCAGTGCTACAATTTTTGATATTCCGTATGTTGATATGAGCTTTAGAGTTGATTCACAGGATATGGATGGTAATAATCTAGAGACTAGTAACTTTGAGGATACTCCTCTAGACAGTGCATCAGAGGAGGTTTTTAGGAGACAATCAAGCCAGTTCCATCATGTGTCTAATCAATTGAGAGTTAGTGACCAAGCCATTGCTATCACTTGCCAACATTTCGATGCTGCTCATCAGTTGTTAGCAGTTTATGGATGGGGTTCTCCTACTAGTGATGAGCAGGAAGGCAGCTATCTTTCCTTGATAGAGATCCACTATTTATGGGAGGCTATTTATATTTTGAGACAGAATTATATGCAGTTGGTAGTCGATAGAGATTATCTTACGGAGTGGGGGAGTACAACATATGATGCATTATTGGCCAAGGAAGATGAGGTGAGTGAGCTTACTCAGCAACTTGAGGTGACTTCTGAGATTCTTGAGAGTACACAGTTGGCTTTCAAGGAGTCACAATTTCATTTGGCTAAGGTGACCATGGAGCTAGAGCAACTACAGTCTTTACCAGATTCTATACAGTCACAAGCTATGGTGTCTGGTGATCTGAGGATGTCCATGGTCGAGATTGTCAATGACAGTGGAGATGGGGATGCATCCATCCTTGATACTAACATTGGCATATTGGGTTTGTCCCCACTAGAGTCAGGATTAGTTGAGTTGGGTGCTGTAGCAGATTGTTGTGGTATGCCTGACATGGTGGTGACCTCTAGTACTAATGGCATGAAGACTAGAGATGTTGTATCAAAGACCATGTGTGATGTTGGTGAGCTGACAGTTGGCATGGTTCCTGCTAGTAATACTACTCCCTTGGCAATGTCTTCAGAGTTAGTAGTCAGTTCCAACTTGATTAGTGATCAATTGCAGTTAGTTACATCTAGATTGCAGTCTGAGCCACTAACTAAGATTGGCGCATTCTATCGACATTACATTGTGAGGTATGGTCATCAATTTACCTTTGATGACCATGTTGGTGAGATGTTGATACAAAGATGTACTTTGGTTCCTAGTGCTTATCATTAGTTATGGGATAGTTTGATGCCTCGGGATGAGAGTTGTGATGGGCATGACATGGCAATAGGTTCTGGGTAAAAGCACAAATCTGTGTCACCATTTGTGATATCAAAACTTGTTTTGGTCAAATTTCATTTTTCTATCAAAACTTAATTTTATTCAAAAACTAAAAATACCCTTTTATAGATCTTAGATTCAATATCATCATTATATAAATTTTTGAGTGTTTTGATTAGTTATAATATGTTAGAATTTAAAAATATTATAAGTCGATATTTCAACATTTCAGAAGATGCTCACTTAAAAAATGGAAAAAAATAGTAAATCATACCAAAAAAAAATAAAAATTATATTTATCTCTAGAGGAGACAGTCATCTTCATGAATATGTAATTTTTTCTCAAGAAGGTGTAGATTTGATTGGGAAGTTTTGACGGGAGGAAAAAATTGTTAGCATCTTAGAAGGTCGAGCTTGAGTACTTATAACAAAAAAAATATAGATAAAAAATAATTATTTCTTTTTTTATGCACTAGATATACATGTCATCTATAAGATATCTTCAAATCAAAACAAAAAAAGATAATTTGCATGTTTTTTTTTTTGACGGGAACTACACCCTATATTTTTTATAGTTAAAAAAGGGACTTCAAAATGAAAGAAATGAATAAATTCTTACTCAAAAAAAATTAAAAAAATGATAGGCATAAAGATCATCCAATTCTACACATTTCATCAGTTTATATAATTTTCAAATTCTAAACACAAATACCATTTTTTTTGTCATTAATGTTGAACTGTCGCATTCTAATATCACGTTTCTTCATAAAAGGTGACATAGGTTTATGCTTTTACCCTTCTGCAGTTGATAGCTTGATAATACATGACTTAGAGCAGGAGTTTTGGAGTGATGCTTCAGTGGGTGTTGTTATTGATTCTACTCCTTTGGCTATGACATCTCCTGACTTAGCTGGTGATCAATCACAGTGGGTTGTATCACTTGTTCATGGTGAGCTGTTGACTGAGGTTGGTTTTTTTTATCAACATTATATTGTAGGGTATGTACATCAGTTAGCATTTGATCCTTGTTTTGAGGAGTTGATGGCAGACAAATTTGGTTTGGGTTCCATTTCTTGTTGTTTATCTTGTGATGGCTTTTCACCATTAGGGGTGCATGAGAGTTATGGTTGTGAGATAGTGGTCAGTGATCTGCAAAGTTGTGTTGACTGCAGGAGTTGTACAGTGTGTGGATTCTCCATACATGGTACAATTTCATTCGGGAGCATTCACCATTGTTGCAGAGTTGGATTGTACATTCCGTATAGGCCAGTGGGATGCGTTGATGGTATTTACTATGTTGGTAGTTTAATTTGTCCACTTTACTTGGGTTTTGATGTTCTAAGAGTTTGTGTCTCATGGGTTTCTGACTGTGGAAGTTGTGACTTTGGAGTTTGGTTGAGTAGTAATTGTCAGTTTGATTATGGATTCCTCTTGGTTATATTGTAGAGGATATTGCAAGAGCCTGTGTTAATTGACAATAGTATAGTTCATGACTACATTTGGGATCCAGGTGGATTGATTGGTTAATTGTTCAGCCATTGCTTGAGGAAAAGCAATATTTGGAAGGGGAGGACTTGTCATGTCCCCTTTTCAAATAATTAAAAATAATAATCTTTTCTAAGGCAAGCAGGCCCAAAAAGGTGAAGTTTCAGAAAAAGGGGATAATCTTTGGAAGCTAATGGGCTAATAAATAAAAAATTATTATTAAAATAAGTTTTATTAACCCCTCTTGGATGTGAGTTATGGTTATGCCCTCTTTTAAGAGGTTTGTAGGCATTTTGAGCTCATTCCAGAACTTGATTTTTGCTCATTTCTTTGTTATTCTTCAGAGGCTACCAAACCTGTAGAGAAGGAGACCCAAGAATGGGAGTTTGCAGGTTTCCAAGAAGTCTAAGGATGGGAGTTTGAAGCCATTCCATGTGCATGCTCATGCAGAGTTTTTCTTTGTGCTGAACAATGTAGATTTGTGGTTTTTCGAGTGTGTTTTTTTGTAAGAGTTTGGTGTTTTCGGTTGAGTATTTCATATCAGTTTGGGTTGCTACTATATTTAAGACTTTTAGATGTTAAAATAGAGCTGAATATATGTATTTGGTCATGATTATACTTTTGTGATATATTATTAGTGTTTTTGTGGTATTTCCGGGCTATTCTATGTTGTTTTCAAGAGCCCGATGAGCATTGTTTTTATCCTCCATTTGGGAGCTGCTGTGTAAATGTTATACAGATCTGAAAGTGTCATTTTTTAGGCTTTTATGCTGCTAAAATTTCTATAGAAATGTCCACTTTCATATTTACTAATAATATGTGAAGCTATGAAGTTTTTGGCACTATTTTCGGCATACCCGATTTGGGGTTTATTGAGAAATTGGTGGATCTTTGAAAGATTGATTGTTTGATCTTAAAGATCTGATTAGAGGCTTGAAATATCATTTAAAATTAGAAAAGGGACATTTCAAAATATTAGCCCCAAGCTCGTCCAGTCCCATCGAGCGCTTGAACATTCTCGGGCATGTTGAACTGAAATGTCCCTAAGGGTCACTAAATGCCATAGGGTAGCAATCTTTGATGGTGCATATCTTATAGCTCATGCAAGGCATGGATAAAACTCTAGGTCCTATAGGACCATGTTGTGGAGACCTACAATAACCTCTCTTGATTTTTGGAGATCTTACTCCATTTTGATTTTGCAATGCCATCTCAGCTGATGCTAAAACTCATAGTGTTGGCTAGTACAAAGTTGCGAACTACCAAATCTCCCTCACCATTTTTCATGGGATCAAACTGTCTATTCTATTAGCTTTAGATGGCTAGCTAAACTCTATCGCCAACCTTCCCTCATCCTATTGAGTGCTTCAACATTCTTAGGCACATTGAACCAAAATGTTCCTAAGGGTCACTAAATGCCATAGGGCAGCAATCTTTTATGGGGCATATCTCAGAGCTCGTGTGAAGTATGGATGTGATTCTAGGTGTTATAGGACTATGTTATGGAGGCCTACAATAAAATCTCTCACTTTTTAGAGATCTTCCTCTGTTTTGATTTTGCAATGTCATCTCAAGTGATGTTGAAACTCATAGTGTTGGCTAATACAAAGTTGCCAACTACTAAATCTCCCTCACTATTCATCATGGGATTGAAATGTCTATTTTTTTAGCTCCAAGTGGATGGAAAAACCCTACCCCCAAGCTCATCCTATCCCATTAAGCACTTGAACATTCTCAGGCACGCTGAACTGAAATGTCCCTAAGGGTCACTAAATGCCATAGGGCAGTGATCTTTGATGGGGCATATCTTAGAGCTCATGCAAGGTATGGATATGATTCTAGGTGCTATAGGACCATGTTGCAGAGATCTACAATAACCTATCTTTTTTTTGGTGATCTTACTCCATTTTGATTTTGTGATACCATCTCAAGTGATGCTGAAACTGATAGTGTTGGCCATTACAAAGTTGCTAACTGCCAAATCTCCCTCACCATTCGTTGTGAGATCAAACTATCTATTTTATTAGCTCTGGGTGGTTGGGTAAACCCTAGCTCCAAGCTTGTTCAATCTCATTGACTGCTTGAACATTCTCAGGATTTCTAAACCAAAATGTCCCTAAGGGTCACTAAATGCCATAGGGTAGTGATCATTGATGAGTCATATCTTAGAGCTCGTACGAGGTATGGGTGCGATTCTAGGTGCTATAGGACCATGTTGAAGAGACCTATAATAATATCTCTCACTTTTTGGTGATCTTAGTCCATTTTGATTTTGTGATGCCATCTCAAGTGATGCTAAAACTTGTAGTGTTGGCTACTACAAAGTTGCCAACTACCAAATCTCTCTCACCTTTTGTCATGGGATCAAACTATTTGTTTCATCAGCTCTAGGTGGCTAGGTAAACACTAGCCCCAAGCTCATCGTATCTTGTTGAGAACTCAAATGTTCTTAGGCATACCAAATTGAATTGTCCCTAAGAGTCACTAAATGCAATAAGCAATGATCTTTGATTGTGGCAACTGGATATGTCATCTCATCCAATGATGGAGACTCATGATAGAAGGTAAAGGGGTGATCATACACATCATTTTGAACATGTTATTTTTTATGGTAATAAGGTATTCCTTGTTTGTAAGGTCAAGGAACTTGAGGTCACCTATAAACCCAAATTGTCTTAGTCTTAACGATTTTCCTTTTTTTGTTGTTTTTTTTAATAAGTTGACTCAATAAGTGTTTTAGAGTCATTAAAACTTATATAGCTGCATGTTATCACTAAATGGAGTTAGTGGAAGATGTTAATGATATTCTTGATTATCTTAATAGTCATTTCATGGGTTTGAAACATAACCACTTCTGTTTGTGAAGAGTTGTCTGAAAATCAACAAATTACATGTTGTTGGAAAGAAAATATAGTCATAGGATGTTGGAAGATTGTTTTCACTCATAGGATGTTAAAGAATCTCTTGGAAGGTGGTGCAAGAGAACCATTTCAAGGCTCCCACCATATCATTTTTGGTGTGATGAACTTCTCTGAAGAAGTATTTGAATACAATAAGGACATTTAGTCATGCTTGTGTATCCAAGCTAGTATAGGTCTCAAAGTTTCCTCTTTGGTCTCTATTGAGAATGGTATGTTGACTTTGGGTTGCTATCCTTCTTAGCTCTTTGTTGGGGGAAGGTTGATTTAGGAGTTTTTATTGCATTTAGGCATGGGTGTGCATTAAAAGAACCTTCCAAGGTGGACTACTTGTTTAGAAGATGAAAGTGCATGAACAATGCAATGTTATGTAGATATGCCACCTTATGGAAGGGATGTTATTATGAGTTTGAGGATTCTTAGGTGAAGTAAGATTGTGAAATTTTCACTCCCAAGGATTTTTTGGGAAGGCATAGCATAGTCCTAAAATGTGAGTCAAAACAAGACTACCCGAGCAATAAAAATTGCCCCAAAATTACTTGCAATTTTTAAAAGTTGCTGAGCAACTTTTTCCAATTGTTGCTAAAAGACCTACTTTGTAAAGAAGCTTTGAAAAAGCCCTAAAACCTATATCTACCATGAGTAGCAACCTATTTATTCTTGGAGGAACCCTAATTATAGGTTGACAACTCATTTCTTGTACAAATCTGTACTGTTGGAATGTATGCAGCAGACTGTGACTATTTTAGCACATATTTTACTGATTTTTAATCTTGTTTGGAGGAAAATCACGTGGATATTATCATTTTGTTGCATGTTGTAGTTGTCTTTTTTTTTCTTTTTCTATTTTCAATGCATTAGTTATAGTTTGTGACCAAGTTTTAAAAGTTTTTGTAAATTTCTTCAAAGAAACCCGTCTTCTGCCAGGTTTGGAGTTGTATATCATGAAAGGGCTATAAGTATTGTCTCCATTGTCAAAATTCCATGGTCTTCTAGATTTCAAGGCTATAGACCCTAATGTATCATATTATGCAATAAAGGGCCCTAAAAGTGAGTGCAAATAATTCTTTGACCAAGCCTTAGGTGAGCTAGGCAATGCCCGGCTAGGGACTGTCAACAAAGAAAGAGCTCTCGAGAACAAAGCTTGAAGAATGAAGACTTTCCCTTCTAAGGGATTGAAGATGGATATGAGGAGGTTATAACTTGTGGAGGAGGAGTCTTGATGAAGTGTGGAAGGTGTCTTAAAATTGGGGACATTAGGAAGTTGAGAAAACCCTACAAAACCCTCAATTTTTCTATTTTTGTTGTACGACCTATAGGAACCCTAAGACCCTAAAAATTATTGAGCATGGGTCCTATGCATTAGTTTTTCTTAAGGATAGAGGTGTTGAAACTCTAATAAAAGGGAGCTATTGACCCTAGAAATCTGGGTGAAGGCCTAATTAGGGACTCTCCTTATAGCCCTTTTGTGAAGAAATCTTGAAATTAGGTACAAACCCATTGTTGTTATCCATTCAATCATAGTAAAAGTGTTCCAATAACACCTTAGGACATCATGTAAACCTTGGTTGGACTGGGGAGTGTTGTGGTACCTTGGCAAACCTATAAAACCTTTGGAGTGATAGTGTTCCTAGAAGAGTAAGGGAGTGATGCTGCAAGTTTGGATTAGTTAACCTAGTGAGGAGGTTGGGCAAGGTCAAGGGAAGGCTTTTTTAGAAATGTTCAAGACTATACTAGGTTATTGAGAAGGGAGGGGTGAATAAGTAACCTTAAATTTTTTTAACAAATTCAGACCTTAATTATAATAACCCAAAAATCATTTAACTCATTAACTCAGATCTAATTGTATGCATGAGAAATTGAAAACATAAACATTCATGAAACATGAACACAATGATTTGGTGACCTAGAAACCTTCCAAATAGAAAGTAAAACTGGGGTGGGGATGATACCCATAAAACTTCAATACTGCACTATAAAGTTGGCTTGTTAAGATTTACAATGATCACTTCTAATGATCTTCCCTATTAGGAGCAATTAGGACTGCTAGGTCCACCTTGTTAGAGGATTTGCAAACATATAATGAAGTATGCACTCGATAAAGAGATTTGATGAAAGATTGGAAAGTTGACCTTTTTAGAGGATTTTGGAGCTGATTCACTTGTTAAGATGAAACAATAGATCTCTTACTTGCAACTAATTTGCTGATAGAGATTCTTTGAAGTACTAATCACCTCTATGTGATAGATATAACTTTGCTGCTCCCGATATGGCCTTATAATATACTTTTCTCTACTACTGATTCACATTTTCATGCATACATTTCATTCACATATCTCATAAATCCATTCTACTACTTCTTCTTCATTGGATATGATATAATACATTACATATATATCAATCCAATTTGCAAAATTACAAAGTTGGCCAATGTACAAGTTAAGACCAATATTACAAAGTTGGCTCAAATGAAGACACTCAGGTTTTGAAGACTAACTTGGTGAAGTTCTAATACATGGTGTCCACTATCATTAATCAAAATCATCATGCATTCAGTAGAAGTGGAAGCTTAGTCCATACTAAACATCTCAAAGTAGTCTCGAACTCCGTTTATACCGACAACTCGGTAGATACTGTACAACTTGGTAGAAACTAAAATCCACATTTACCATACCTGAACTTGGTAAACACTAATAATCTCATTACTTGGTTAGCACTAACTTCATTTCGCATGAACTAATGGCTTGGTAGAAACTACAAAGCTTGGTAACCACTAAACTGCTTGGTAGGAATTGTACTGCCTAAATTTACTTGGTAACCACTGGAATGCTTGGTAGGAACTGTGAAGCTTGGTGGCTACTGAATTACATGGCAAACACTATAGACTATTCAATGAGCTCAGTAACCATACAAAATCTGAATAAGTGTTGTCACTAATAAGAAACTTGACTTAATGTAAAAAATCTCTCCCTATGGCATTAGTGACAAAAACACTTATAAGCCAAAACTTATATACATTATAGTGAGATACTGGCTCGGTACTAGAATATTATTTTTTTTGAGATTTTTTAAAATTTATCTTTGTAAGTATGTACTTTCCTTTGCTTTGCATATTCTCCCCCATACAATATAAATATTACGTGTTTCTCCTCATTTATACATATAGACTCACATAGAATATATTCTATTTCTCCCCCTTTTTGATAACAATGCCAAAGATTTACTCAAAACTTATCTACATAGATACACCAATGTAAGAAAGAAACTCATAATGTACCTTAAGTATGAGAACTAAAGTCTTGTCCCAATTTTCTTGTAAAACTTTGCACATTTGTAGAGCAACTTGCACTTCTACATAGAGCTCAATCATGTGATCTATAATTGGGAAATTATTGTCATGGATCAATGTTTTGGAATTGGCAATGTGCTTCTACATTGTATCAAAGATGGGAAGGATCATATTCTAAATATCTATTAGTGAAGACTGGATCCTTGCTTCCTCTCTTAACAATTCTACCTGCATATCTTACAAGAATATGATTTTCATATGATGTGTAGAGCTTGAACTGGGGTCAAGTTGCAACTATTGTGCACTAGCCTTTAGATCTTCATCAATTTTATTCAATTTTCTCTTTATTTCCTTAGTATGCTTGGTGATATCACATAACTTAGCAAATAGTGATGTAACATTTGTGCAAGAATTTTCAAGATTGGTCAAAATTGAGGAAAGCTCCACTTGCTAAATAGCAATTTGTTGAGCAATGTGCTCAAGCACTTTGTTATCAAATTTCTTCTTTGCTTTCTCAATCAATTTCTCTTGACCAATAGAGTCCTCATTAAAATTTTGAACTACTTCTTCCAATTGAAATAGAATGTGTTGAGAAGTATCAACTTCAACACTTATTACCTCAGTCAAAATATCCTTGGCACTCTCTATGATTTTATATTCTTTGTCTCTTTCTTCTCTTAATTTCTTCTACTTGGCTTTCTTTTGGAGGAGCTGACTAGTTAATTGCATTTGATCTACAATGGCATTATCAAAATCCCACTTTGGAATTTCAATTTCATCATCTAAATCAATATCTTCCTCTATCTCCTTTCCACTCAAAAGTCTTGTACAAGGTTGAGCCTTGAGTTCAACTACCTTAGTAGAAACTACCTTAGAATCTAGAATGGAAACAATAGTAGAGATAGTAGGACTAGCAGTAAAAACTGACATAGCACTAATAGATTGAATAGTGACTAGAATGCTTACTGAATCCAAAACTAATATACTTATAGAAGTATCCAAAGCTATAGAAAACAAAACTATAGAATCCAAAATTGTAGAACTCAAAACTATACTTACTACTAAAGAACACAAAATTGTATAACATGTTGTACATACTACTAAAGAACCTAACTTGGGAACTAAAGAAGAGGGAGGCTATATCTCAGTAGATGAAGTGGTAGACACTTCCATTAGTGATACACTAAGATGAGAGGGAGTGAAGTGTGATTGGACATTTGATGTTTCTATTGTGGTCACTATCAAACTTGCTGAAGCTGACTTTGAATTTTATGTAGTTGTTGATTTGCTTGGAGAATGAGGAAGTGAGGCAATGACTGCTACAACTATCTTCATAGGATCACTCTCCTCATTATCTTCTTTGAATTCCTCAATAGCTTCTTCCTCTTTATCTTCTTCAACTCCTTCATTGTCAAATTGAATTGTTTCAAAATTTGTTTCTTCTTCCTCATCATCATTGTTATCATCCTTGACTTCTATTAAAGAGTCACTTGGTGGGATACAAAAAAATTTAAAAAAATTACTGTAAATTTCACTTGAAATCACTTGATCGCTCTGCAATTTTCTTGATCTCAATAACACTTTAAGATCTTTGTGAAAAATGATTTCAATTTCTTGCCCTTTTGATAACATTTTTCCATTAATGCTTGATACGAAAGTAGCTATGATGATATCATTATGCATGATAGGCTACCATCCACTAACTGCTTAGATTGCTTGGTGAATACTTAATAACTCAGCAACCAAACATGTGTGACTAGTTACTCCTGACCTTGCTTGGTAGAGTCCATGACCCAACCTTACTTGGTGATTACTGATACTATTCTTTTTGTGATCCCTTGTATCTCAAATACTAATTTGGATCTTTGTTTCCTTTTCAATTCTAGAACTATTTTAGATGTGACCATGATAATGCAGTTCCAGTTCTTACTTAAGAACTTAGTTGGAAATGGTGGAGTCACCCACTTCTTGAGTGACATGACCATCATTGCTTGGACTAACTCCCTTAGTGGATTTAGGAATCCATTGCTACCTCATTTTCTTTTTGATGTTATCTACTTTTTCCTTCTTTTCATCTTCAATTCTACCTCTATTCATGTAATTTTTGGCTAGATGACCAAGTTCTATACAAGTGTAACATCTTATGGTGGTATCTCTCTTCCTTGTGTGATGTTTAACATAGTTCATGCAAATGTGTCCATACTCTCCATAGTAATGACATCTGCACTAGGTGTTATAGTCCCAACCAAATAATGCTTTCACCATTTTCTCTACTAGATTGAATGACTTGGTTTTGCAATTTGATGCCTTGTGACCTTGTTTCTTGCATTTGTGAGATTTTCTTTCGAATTTTGGTTTCTCTTTGCATTCATTAGCCTTGTGACCATGCTGATTGTGATTGTAACATTTACCATTGAATTTTTATTTTCCATTACTCCAAAATTTATTTGATGTATGACCTATCTTACCATAGTGATTACAAGTAGGTCTTTGATTCCTTTAAGCACCTCGTTTGGAGGTTTCACCTTCTTCTTTGTATCCAAGTCTTGCCTTACCCATTTTCCTATAAAGATTCTGCTCACTTTGCTTATTCAATTGATCCATGTCTTCTTGGGATTTCATTATTCTTTCATTGAGTTTCTTTTCAAAATTTAGATCAATTTTCATCCTTTCATTGATTTGCCTTTCAGTGTTTAAGTCATTCCTTAACCTTTCATTTTTAGATCCCAGACTCATGATTTCTTCATTTGCATTGGAGAGTTGATTAATAAGATTTTCTTGCTGAAGGGATTGATTTTGAATTTCATTGTTCATTTCATCCAAGTCTTCTTTTTCATTATTTTTTTTTTTTGAGATTTCACACAATCTTATTGACTAAATTTCTTGTTCTCTTTTCAATTTTCTTAATTTTTCTTGCAAGGAACCATTCTTTTCTAGGAGTTCTTTGACTACATCATTTTATTCATCTAAACTACTTGAAGGGAAAAAATCTTCAATATTTTTTTTAGTGTACTGATGATCATTCATTTGATTTGCAAGTTCCTTCCTTCTTTTCAAAGATTGAGAAAGTTTCTCCTTAGCTTTCTTGAGTTGTGCAATGGCCATTTCTAGATCTAGCTTTTCATTGTCAATTACGTTATCAAGTCTAAAAATTTCCAATGTCCTTGATCTTTTCTCAAGCCATCAAGCTTTATCTTGAGAACCACAAAGCTCTGATAGCAATTGTTGGAAATATTCAAGACTATGCAAGGTTAGTGAGAGGGGAGGGGTGAATCAGTAACCTTAATTTTTTTTAACAAATTCAAAACTTAAATGCAATAAATCAATAATCATTTAACTCATTAACTCAGATATAATTGTATGCATGAGAAACTGAAAACATAAACATTCATGACACATGAGCACAATGATTTGGTGACCCAAAAACCTTCCAAATAGAAAGTAAAATTGGGGTGGGGATGGTACCCACAAAACTTCAATATTGTAGCATAAAGTTGACCTGTTAAGGCTTACAATGATCACTTCTAATGATCTTCCTTGTTAGGAGCAATTAGGACTGCTAGGTCCACCTTGTTAGAGGATTTACAAACATACAATGAAGTATGCACTTGATAAAGAGATTTGACAAAAGATTGTTAAGTCTACCTTGTTAGAGGATTTTGGAGCTGATTCACCTAGTAGGATGAAACAATAGATCTTTGACTTGCAACTAATTTTTTGATAGAGATTCTTTGAAGTACTAATCACCTCTATGTGATAGATATAACTTTGCTACTCTTGATATGGCCTTACAATACACTTTGCTCTATTACTGATTCACATTTGCATGCGTACATTTCATTCACATATCTCATCAATCCATTCTACTAATTCTTCTTCATTGGATATGATATAATACATTACATATATATCAATCTAATTTACAAATTACAAAGTTGGCCAATTTACAAGTTAAGACCAATGTTACAAAGTCCGCTCAAATGAAGACACTTAGGTTCTGAAGATTGACTTGGTGAAGTTCTGATACATGGCATTCACTATCATTAATCAACATCATCATGCATTCAGTAGAAGTAGAAGCTTAGTCCATACTGAACATCTCAAAGTAGTCTCAAACTTGGTCTATATTGGCAACTCGGTAGATACTATACAACTTGGTAGAAACTAAATTCCACATTTACCATACCTGAACTTGGTAAACACTAATAATCTCATTACTTGGTTAGCACTAACTTCATTTCACATGAACTAATGGCTTGGTAGAAACTACGAAGCTTGGTAAACACTAAACTACTCAGTAGGAACCATGCTGCCTAAATTTACTTGGTAACCACGGGAATGCTGGGTAGGAACTGTGAAGCTTGGTGGCTACTAAATTACATGGAAAACACTATAGACTATTCAATGAGCTCAGTAACTATACAAAATTTGAATAAGTTTTGTCACTAATAACAAACTTGACTTAATGCCAATAGTTCTAAGTAGCAAGAGATCCAATAGACCACATAGGTGTAGAGAAAACACCAAGATCCTATTGTTGGATGAGAAGCATAGACTAGCTATTCTATCCTAGCCTACCCCATTAGAAGGATGGAATAGATGAAAAACTAAAGTTTGTGAGATAGCTATTAGGTGTTTCTTGAAGTGGCTAAGATATTAGTTTGAAGCAAGAAGTTGATTATGATCCATTTCTCAAATTTTCTCATTTTTCTCTTATTGCTTCCCAAGTCTTGAATAGTTAAAGTGATCAAGTAGTTTTGTGATGTCAAGTAGAAGTTCGTTCAATATTGTAACCAAGTTGGAAAGAGTCTTGAAGGACACTTATGAAGGTGGGTACCTTAAAAGTGTTCTTGCTAGGAATCCACTAGCTTTTAATTTGAGCACTCTACATCATTTTGGATGCAATTTACATAAAAATTAAAAACATGAAATGTACTTAAAATGTAAAAAATAAAAACAAGATATATATTATGATAATCAGTAATGTCATACATGAATAGACATATAATATACAAGGTTGCATGGGGACAAGGGTACTTGGGGTATGGGTATGGGTATGGGTACAACTATTTTTTATAATAGAGGACGGGGGCACTTGGGTATTTCAAACTTTATTTTTAATTATACTTTTATATTTATAGAAAACCTGAATTTATGAGTCATGATAGTGATTTTTCAAATCAAGAAAAATGATAAAGTTTGCAAATGTAATGTATTGTTTTCAGTTTCAGATTTGTTATATGTTTGTAATAATAATTTATGATAAATTTTTAGATGCATAATATAGAAGGAAGACTTTAAACATAAACAAGAAGATCATAAATCATATGACAATGACATATTGTAAATGATAAATTTCTAGCTTTAGCACTGATAAAGTTTATTGTTAATCAATATTGTATCAAAGTTTCAAACTAATTAGGTATTGAATTAAGCTTGATAAACAAACAATAGTGAAGGAAAACTTTAAACATGAACAAGATCATAAATCATATGATGATGACATATTGCAAATGATAAAACTTATGCTTGAAAACTGATAAATTTTATTGTTAATCAATATATTGAATTAAGCTTAATAAACAATGAGTTGATACACAACAAAAAATTGAAAAAAAAATTAGAAATCTCAATCGAGGTCCTTAGCTATGATGTTGTCCACTGAGTACTCGGTGCTTTGGATATGTGTACTCAGTACTTGGGATACATGTACCTAGTACTTAGGTACATGGGTAAGAGTACCAGGGATATGGGTACAAGTACCCATGTAACCTCATAATATATTATGATAACCAATAATGTCATACATGAATGAACATATAATATATTATGATAACCAATAATGTCATGCATGAACGAACATATAATATATTATAATAACCAATAATGTCATACATGAACAAACATATAATATAAAATTATAACCAATAATGTCATACATTAACAAACACATAATATATTATGATAACCAATTATGTCATACATGAACAAACATATCATATGTTAACCAATAATGTCATAAGTCTAATAATGTCATGCATCAAATATATGTCATACATCAAATATAAAATGTCATATGTACATCAAATGTATATCAAATAGGTCCATTGACATAAAATCCAACATATATGTCCACTGATGCCTATACATATGTGTCTATCAACTATATCTTCTCCTTTCCATGAGGGGAAGGAAACAAATCCTTAGAGATCTTCGGTTGTTGTTTGGAGGGAGATGATGGGGTCTTCCTCACACGCTTGCTCATCCTCTTGTTTAGGCTCTTCTCTAACTCAAGCTGATACAAACAAAGTAGATATGAATAAATAATTATTATACATTGAAATCAAATATATGTACACATAAAATTAATCATTTTCTTCCTGCCATCAAATAGTCACTCTGCAAGACCACCTCAAAGGCTCGTGGATGACTGAGTGTAACAAGACCCTACAAAAATTCAATCAATATAATCACTTATAAATAACATTAGAAATTTTGATACTAACTATTATAAACAACAACTAAAATCAAGAAAATTCTTTCATATATCAATCAATGGCTCTGAACTAACCATCATTGCAACAACTCCACAATCGATGGACTGCTAAAGATGAGGAGTCTTAGATGTCAAGAGCTACATGTCATACAATACATGTTACATGTAACATGAAACATGAAACACATATAATCAAATGAATTAAATTAACATGAAACAAATCAACCTCTACAAAGCTTGTATCACACCTAGGCTCGAAGTTCCTAATGAATGTTGATGGTCCAGTAGAGAATTGATGCACATGCATAATTTTTTTTGTCAACCCTTCATATGATTACATAATAAATATATGTATTAATTTAAATGATTAAATCAATACATACCTCTAGACTCATCAACGGGATGAAAATGGGGCTGGGGGATCTCTACTAGGGTTGCGAATACTCTGATCCTGAATTTTGAACAATGTCAATACATGTTAATTAATTAGTCATTCACTATACATATGAAATTTGATCAAATTAGTTTATTATAATTGTAATTTACCTATGTGTCAATGCCAAATGTCTCATTTAGGAACTGATCAATGACTAGCTTATCATCCATACTATCTCCAACATGACTGCTAAATGTGCATAAGGATCCACATGATGTGCACATGTGACTGTGATGCACAGAAGGCTCCTCCTCAACTAATGAACTCATGCAATGAATGAGGGTTTGCATCAAAACATTAATAATCCCTAGAGTGCTGGTCTCTACATGTTTACAATTGAAGGAATAATCACATGCTCACCTTGTATCTTGAAAATAGGTGCCCTAACTACATTAGGCTCACAATGTGCCCCCGACCTCTCAAATGATGACCCCCACCTCTACCCTAAGATTCTAATATATCAAAATAATTGGGGATCTCCCCAAGGACAAATTCACAATACAATTTCCTTAAGAAATACAGTGGGACCTTGTGATTATTACAAGGAAGGGCATCAAAGACCATCCACTATCTATCCCAAAAATTATTTCTAATACCATCATGTATGCACCAATGGATGGGAAACTATTTAGTTGTCTCTCTAATAGTATTTTGTTCACCAGGCTTTCTAAACAATGCAAAAATGATACCTTTTGGTATATCTTTCTTTTTTTTTACATCTTGATATGATAATTTGTTTGCATAATATCTTTTTTGTCCCTCCCTCAACTAACCACTAACAGAAGCTACATGGGTCATAATAGACTCAAGGGAGGATTCCAATTGTGCTCTCATTGGATTGGTTTGTCCAGAATATTTCAACCTACCAATGAGTGTTTCTAATTCATTTTTCCCTCTTTCTATTTTATTTATTATGTTGTCTTGTATGCTAGGAGGAGATTTTCTAATCAGTGCAGCTTGCAAAATTTCTTGTTCTTGTTGTGGAGGGTTTTGATTTTCATCTTGTGGAGGGTTTTCATTTGGATCTTGTGGAGGGTTTTGGTTTTGATCTTATTGGGGATTTTTCAATTCATTTGATCACATTTCTTGATAAGAAACCAATTGCAATCTAAATAAATAAACAAATTTAAAGAATTTTTTTAAAAAAAAACTACAAAACAATGCAAAAACATATAAAACAATGTAAAAAAAAGGGTATAAAACATACGCCATGATCTTGATCTTGAACTTTGGTGACAAGGAGGCATTTTGAGGAGGTGGGTGGCAAAATTCTTCAATTCCTTCAACAAGTGTATGTGTTGTGAGGAGAAAATCTTGCAAATTGAAGTTAAAATAAATGGGCTGTGGGTTTGTAGCCCATTTATATTTTTTTTTGTTTTTTACAAAGCACGTACGTGCTATAGTGTGCTGCCCAAGCCATAGTGCATGTGTGCTATAGCACGTATGTGCTATAGTACATACACACTTTGTAAAACTAGAAAAAAAGGTGTCATCTTTTTGGCACCACAACTTGGTGCACTTACCCAATTTATTTTATTAAAAAAGTTATGTTCAAATATGCACCATAATATTCGATACATGATTAGATTTGATTCATCTAAATATTATATATTATTGGAGAAATTAAAATAAATTCACCAATAATTATCATAATTATTAGTTATTTAAGGGATATATCACCAATATTTAGTTTTCATTATTGATTTAAAATATAATATAATGTATCCTTATAATAATCAATGAGTTAAAAATATTCAATTTTCATTTTTAATATTCTATGGTGGTTAATGAAATTTCTATTTTTATTGAGATTCACCAATATTTTCCATACAAAAATTATGCTTTCAAAATAATTGCCAATATAAATAACATTTAAAATAAAAAATTTGAAAGATTCGTGAATAATTTTATTATTATTATAAAATAATGAAAGATTCACCAAAATTTTATATCTTTTTCTAGAGGGGGGTTTCATAAAGATTACCCTATTACAGATTTTGTTTTCTTTAGAGTGTGCAAGCAAGCTATGACTTTTATTTTGAAAGACAAAGATGTATTAAAAAATTGGTTGGAGAGATTTCTAAAAAAACTTTAAATTCACTAATATTAACTGGTATGTTTCCATGCTAAAGAATTATCCAAAAAACTGATAGAGTGCTTGTGAACAAACTCAGTGATGTAATCATCAATGGGCTTTAACTACCCACCACCATCACTAGAGAAGAAAAGGCTGTTGAGAACTATAATTATTGTATGAATGTAACTGTTCCTACACAATTTCACTTTGTGGGTATGATATGAATTTAATTGTTTATATAATCACGAGTACAATGAATGTTAATCGGTATATTGATGTCATTGACCCTTTAGCAAAATTTTTCTTAAAACAAAAATGTTGTTTTTTATTGTGTGGCTTTGTATTTTTTTATAATTGAAACTGTTGGTCTTAGAATGGTCTTGACATTCGAGTGTCAACATAATTAACCAATTCCACCATATATGCCGAGTATGTATGCTAAGTGAGTTATAGTAGTTGCCAAGTCAGAATCTTATTAGGTGCCGAGCAAGATAGAGCGTAGTATGTGCCAAGCAACATAGAGTATAATAGGTGTCGATCAATCTAGAAATGTAACATGTGTCGAGCAACATAGGAACATTCATGTGCCAAGCATCAACAATATAGTATGTGCCAAGTAACATAGAATCAACATATGAGTTTGTGCCCTCACAAACTCAGATGTAAACTACTTTTGGAGCCAACATAGAGAGATTTTGAAAATAAAAAGGATAAGGATGAATCATTTACATTCCCTATGCAATCTGCATGCAGCCAATCAGAAAAATGGAGAAGACATGCAACCAACGAGAAAAATGCAAGTAGGAATTTGAGATTTAATGTGGATCATAGATCCATACCTAATCCTAAGTCTTCACAATCTTTAAAAGGAGGTCAAAAAATCCATTAGGTAAGAGGTAGAGAATAGTGTATGGGGAGATTATAGCAAAATTTCAGTGTGAAGAAGGAAAGACTTAGAGGAACAATGCAGAAATTTCATATCTAGTTGATTAGAAGAGAACAAGGGACACATACAAAGATTAGATCAAGCAAGGATCAGAATAGGAAGAGTAGATCTAGTACCTAAACCCAAAAATTGAGGATTTCACTCTATTAGGTCAAATGTTCTAATACATTCTCACCATTGTATTAGATGCTAAAATCCTATATTGATAGGTTAGCTTAATAGCTAGGTAGGAAAACCTTTGGAGAAGGTGATGAAAACCTATGTATTAGATGGGTTTAACAACCTATTGTAAATTCTTTAATAGGGTGAAACTTCATGCAAAGTGTTTATAAATCCTCTATCCAAGTCACTATTGACACATTGTAATACCTTTAACAGGGTAGGCCTTTAATAGGGTAGACCATTAGAAGTGGTTGAACATATTGCTGCAGTAATTTTTATGGGTGTCATCCCCACCCCAGTTTTACCTTCGTATTCTTGGAGGGTTTTTGGGTTACCAAATCACTTGTGTCATGTGTTGATGCATGCTTTCATTTCATGTTTGTTTATATGTTTACATGCATGTACTTTACTTTCATTTATGTGATTAATGAAGGTTTAAAAGGATAAAAACTAGTTACTTATGATTCACCCCCCCTCTCAGAAGGACTCTTCCCATTTGAGCATTCCAATAATTGGTATTAGAGCATTGGTTCTCACAAGGAGAAGCCTAATAGCTTGGAGAAAAACATTAGAAGATGGAAGTCTTCAAACTTGGGAAGATTATTAACAATCAAGTGATTGATGTGCATCTCACTCCTCACAAAGTAGAAGAAGTCAAAGAGGAACTGGGAAAATCCTTAAAGATAAGAAAGGAGATAGCCATAGCTGAGAATGACATACACTACAAGGAGATTGATACCACACAAGTATTTGCCAATGGATATTCCAAGGAGTTTGATGTAGCAATAGTAGAACTGATAGAGAAAAATAGAGCTCAAGCAGAACTGATAAGATCTCTTAAAATGGAACAAGAATCACAAGCCATAATGTTATGTGAAATAAATGAACAAAAGAAGAGAGCAATTGAGGATAGAGCCATTCTTGAAGATGACAAGAGAAATCTCACCAATAGACTAGGTGAGAAGACAATTAAGTTTGGAAAGATCTCAAACATGTAGCTAGACACCTTAAGCCTAATGATGAATGCTCATCATGAGCTAAACATGAAGGACATTGAGATCTCCACCTTGAAGATGCAAAATGAAAAATTATAGAATGAATTGAAGAGAGAAAAGGAGATAGCAAAAAGATACAACAAACCAAATGAGGCTATCAGGTACTTTGAACAATTACTAAAATCACCAAGGGCTAGTAATGATATTTCAGGACTTGGTTACACTAGCACTGAACAAGGAGAATCATTCAAGACTGCACTAGAAAGGATTAACAAAGGTAAGAACACTAAACCCACTTGTCATTTCTATAATAAAAAGGGGCACACTACTAATGTTTGCAGGAGTAGAAAGACCAATCAGTAGGACATCCAAAACAAAGGTTATTGTCACAAGTGTAACATGCAAGGACACTCAACACAAGACTACAAAACCAAAACTATGAGGACACCAAGATTTGAAGTTCACTGCTACAACTGCAAAAAGTATGAACATAGAGCTTTTGAGTGTAGATCAAAGCCTATGTGGACAAACAATCAGCCTGCAAGGAGAAACAACTATGCACACCACTACAATTGGGATTACAACACCAGGAAAAGTTGTCACTACTGTCAAGAATATGGTCATGTCCCTCAAAACTGCATAAGAACACACTTCAAGGGAAATTACATCAGATGGTTAAGCCAAACCACATGTTTTAGTTTCTTGAAGACAAGACATGTCAGCAGGAACTATCCAACAAAGGCTAAAGCAACCAAGTCAGAAGTCAACAAGGGTAAAGAAAAAGTTGATGTGGAACACATTAGGATAGAAATGAAAAATTCATGGCAAAGAAGAGATTGATCAAGTACGTCCAATGGAGGGATCACTTCACCAAAGAGGTCAAGTGATCACACTTCATCTAATTAAGCACAAGACAGATACATGGGACTGATATATATAAAGATATATCATACATCAGCCCAAAAGAACAAATAACTGCTGCCAAGAAGAAATCTACATGAGAAAAGATGTCAAGTTAAAAATTAAATTTTTTATAGAAGATGTCGAGATACCCTTGGATGCTGAGTAATACTCCAGTATATGCTAAGCTGGAAAGTATAGTTGATGCTGAATGCGATATTAGTGGAAGCCAAGTAAATGAATTACAATGGGAGCCGAGTTATATTGAAACCTTTAAGTGCCGAGTGTACAATTGTAAGCACTATGCAATAAATGCTAGGTTTTGAACCTAATAGAGTTGAAAATCACTCATTTTCAAGCCATTCGAACACAAAGGAAAAATGAGAAGACCAAAGATGTGACCAAACAACGATTTGCACTGATCCCAACAACAATTCAACTCAAACTCTTTGATTCAAAGGCATTTCATCAAGTGCTGAGCTACATAGTATTTAAAAGTTTATTTAATATTAAACCCTAATTCAGTCAAGATGGCATCTAGGTCTAAAACCACAAAGGGAAAGGATGATCATGAGATTCAACTTGTTAGCAATGAAGTTAAACAACCTAAATTTAGGCCAATACCCGAAGTTGCCTATAAAAATGACCCAGTTGGTGCTTTGTCAGTCATTCCAAACAAAGTTATAATGGTCCAAGACATTAGGAAGTGTTATAACTATAAGATTGGAGCCATAGGTGACCTAGAAATTTTCAATGCCTTTGATAAGCTATGTGACAAGGGTATATTGAAGGACGAGTTTCAAATTGTTGAGAAGAAGGGTTTAACTAAAGCCCTAGTTTTCCCCATTGTATTTAAGACTGAATGGATTTGTATAGTGTTAAGCTAAATTCATGATGGATCATTTTGGTTAGAAACAAGGGCAGTGAAGATCACAAAGAAAATTGTTCATAGGGTTACTAGATTCCCAACCCTAGATCGGCCTAAGACCCTGACAAGTTACAAAAAGGAGGCCATAGAGAAGAAAACTGGTACCATCACTGATCCCCTACTTGATTTTGTTGTCAGAGTGGTATTTCATAAATTCTATCAATCAAGTAGATTGAATAGTGTTCCATGCATAGCAGTAGATGTTGCATACAAAATTGTGAAGAAGGACCACACTTATGATCTAGCAGAGCTCATGCTACAACAAATTAATGAAAATTTGGGAGCCATAAGGAAATCTAAAGGAGCTCAATGCAAATTTGGATCAGTGTTAGTTTGCATATTTTTCTATGTCATGAAAGAATTTCCTTCAGTTGGAAAGGTAAGATGGGACCCTAACAAGACAATTTTTACACAAGTCAATGAGTTTATTGAGCAAATGGGAGATGATTTTGATGCTCATATGACAAGCTACTTTGAGGACTTCAAGAAGTCCATGAAACAAAGGATGAGGATACTAGTATCACTAGTTGAGCAACATGTAAATAATATTTGTTTCTTGGTTGACATATATTACACCTACATCCAAGCCATGATACTAGAGTAAGATGGCTTAGGCCACCTAGATATGAGCTTGATGTAGACCAAGCTTCAACTGCAATCACTGCTTTACTTCCAGAAGAAATTGACAAGGATGCTCCTCATTTTGGAACTTATGATATTGTCAAATCCAGGGTGGTAAAAAATTTAAAGAAAACCTCTACAGTGAAGATGAAAGATAAAATGGTAAGAAAAAAGAAGAAGACATTTGGGGCAGATATTGAAGGTGAAGCAGGTGAAGAAGAAGTACAAGAAGTAGAAGGTGACAGTGAAGAAGAAGGTGAGAAAAGGCAAGAGCCAAAAGAATTGACGCAAGACCTAGAAGAGGACAAAGAAGAAGGTGCTAAGGAAGAAGAAGCCAAGGAAGCACCCACTAAAGCCAAAGCCACCAAAAGGAGAGCCAAAACTTAGCCTGCACCTCAGCCCAAGGCAAAGAAAGGGACAAAGCCCATTGAAGTCAAAGTAAAGAAGCCTACTACAAGGGCTACCACTAGGGTTGCAACTGAAAAGGCAAGAGATGAAGCCAAAGAGAAGAAGAAAGCCACAAAGTAGACTGGTGAAGAACAAGGGAAGAGAAGAAAATATGTTTCCTAGCTAGACTCAGATGAAGAAAGAACAGAGTCAGATGATATCAGCTAGTTTAAAGTGGTAAGTCATCCCACAAAGTTAGCCATTAACAAGTTATGTGTAAATATTAGAAAAGAAAACTTGAGTGGTTTAAAGACTATACACTTTAATAAGCTCAATAAAGAAGAGAAAAATAAAATAGAGGAATTGGTGTATGCAATGATGGCTGAATACAAACACACACCTCTAGAGTTAGATAGTACAATGCCCAAGGAGCTATACAAGATAGTTGCAGATAAGTGGCATTTTTGTTTGCAAATAGAAAATGAGATAAGAGAATCAACCCTAGCTAGAATACTGCTAGACCTAACTAAAGGTCAAATAGTTAAGGCAAATAAAAGGCATAATAGAAAATTTTCTCCTAAAAATAAAGCATTTTTCATTCTCCAAAATAAGATAGAGGATGTTGTAAATAAATCCACAAAATTGTGGAAATCAATATACAAGTCAATTGATGATGTATTTGATGAGGAATATAAGGTCGAGGCTAGCTCAAAGAGAAGAGAAGAAAAAGAAACAAGAAAGAAAGAGGAGAATATAGGTGAGGAAGGAAGAGTAGAAATGGAAGCAAATAATGAGCAAGAAGAGGAGAATATAGCTAAAGGAGAAGAAAAGGCATTAGATGAACATGAAGAAAAAAATGTGAAAAACACACAAATGCCACCTCCTAGCCCTCCTCATGCCACTATCACACTTGCAAAGATCATAAAAATAAAGGATGTTATTGACACTTCATGTCAAAAAATCAATCCTTTAACTATAGAGGATCTCTCAGAGATCCTTCACCAATCTACTCTATAGGCATAGTTGTGTACAAACCCTATATTGGTGAGTGTAGATGAATTACAAAAAGTAGTAGCAGCACCTTAAAGAGAAAAGATGAATTCAAAGGAACAACCTTTTACATACACTACTACTAAAATCCTATTACTTCCACCACCATCTCCACCAAAAGTAGTAAGTGATACACTTCAGATGTCATGTCCCCTTTTCAAATAATTAAAAATAATAATCTTTTCTAAGGCAGGTAGACCCAAAAAGGTGAAGTTTCAGAAAAAGGGGATAATCTTTGGAAGCTAATGGACTAATAAATGAAAATTATTATTAAAATATGTTTTATTAACCCCTCTTGGATGTGAGTTAGGGTTATGCCCTCTTTTAAGGGGTTTGGAGGCGTTTTGTGCTCATTCCAGAAATTGATTTTTGCCCATTTCTTTGTTGTTCTTCAGAGGCTGCCAAACCTATGGAGAAGGAGACCCAAGAATGGAAGTTTGCAGGTTTCTAGGATGGCTAAGGATGGGAGTTTGAAGCCATTCCATGTGCATGCTCATATAGAGTTTTCCTTTGTGCTAAACAGTGCAGATTTGTGAGTTTTCGGGTGTGTTTTTTTTTTGTAAGAGTTTGGTGTTTTAGGTTGAGTATTTCATATCAGTTTGGGTTGTTTCTGTATTTCAGACTTTAAGATGTTAAAATAAATCTGATTATATGTATTGAGATGTGGTTAAACTTCTGAGATAGATTATTAGTGTTTTTGAACATTTTTGTGCTAATTTTGGGAGCCCGATGAGCATGGTTTTTGTCCTACATTTGGGAGCTGTTGTGTAAATGGTATATAGATCTAGAAATGTCATTTTTTAGGCTGTTATGCTGCTAAAATTTCTGTAAAAATGTCCATTTTCATATTTATTAATAATATGTGAAGTTGTGAAGTTTTTGGCACTATTTCAGACATACCCGATTTGGGGTTTATTGAGAAATTGGTAGATCTTTGTAATATTGGTTGTTTGATTTTGAAAATCTGATTAGAGGCTTGAAATATCATATAAAATCAGAAAAGGGACATTTCAGTGGTATCAGAGCTATGATCTTGCCAGCCTGAGATTTTGTAAAAGTTTGCATGTCAGTTTTGACAACTACCCAAATCTTGCATGTCATAATTTATGGTTGCATGTCGCTTCCAATCAGCTGCATGTCAAAATTTATGGTTGCATGCTACTTTTAATCATTTGCATGTTATTTCTTGGTGAATTTGATGGTTGCATGTTGCTTCTAATCAGCTGCATGTCAAAATCTATGGTTGCATGCTACTTCTAATCATTTGCATGTTAGTTCTTGGTGAATTTGGTGGTTGCATGTTGCTTCTAATCAGCTGCATGTCAAAATCTATGGTTGCATGCTACTTCTAATCATTTTCATGTTAGTTCTTGGTGTTTGAAGAAGTTATAACCTATTGGGGTTACACTCTACTTTATCCAAAATGGACACGTATAGTATAGAGTCTCTGAGGACACGATCTTGAACAGTTGATATCCAGAGTCAGAACAGTAGAAAGGATGGTTATTTAGACATTCGAGATAAACTTAGGAAAATAAGCCATGACATGTCTAAATAGTTGGTTGAGCACCACCGTATGATGAATGAGATGTTGTTCGACCCAGCTAAGGTGGATAAGTTGACCAGATTTCTATTTGGAAGATTTTCTCACAAGGCAGGTGACACAATTACCAAGAACTTGCATGAGGAGTTTGAGAAAATAGCTTATAGCTAGGCAGAGGTCTCAGGTTCTACTCCACCACAAGAGGTAGTGAGAAAGGATATTATGCAGATTGATAGTAATGGTCAACTTGATACTCAAATTGAGACAATTGTATACAGGTCATTAAAGGGTGATATCACAAGTATTCAGGATGGTATTGTTACAACAGGTAGTGACTATAGTGTAGTGGGTTCAAATGATGATTATGAGGATGTTGTTGTGCATGATGGTGAGATACCTTGTGGAGATGAGCAGACATTGAGCATTCATGACTTTGCTAAGAAAGAGTACCAAGCACAGTTAGATGCTTCGTCACATGAGGTTAAGGCTGGTAGTACTTCACATGATTTGTCCAGCCAGCTAAAAGTGAACAAAGACAGTATTATGACTTCATTATCTCATCATGACAGGTATATGGAGTTAGTTGGTATTGGCCATATTACTCAAGTGAGGATTTTGCTTGGGTTACCAGCTGATTCTAGTTTACAGATATGGACTCGAGATTGTTATATTGGCATTTGGGATTCAGTTGACTGGAGATCTTTAACACTTTTTGGTAGCAGTGCTTGTTTGTGTGCTATCATGGATTTGATTAGCAGATTGCACGGTGTTGTCTTTTCTTGTGCTAGTAGCTTGTTCAATGTTGGTATTAGTTTTTATACACTGGTGCTGGGCTTTGTTCATATATCCAGTCGACCATACTTGCTGGAATGTGTTGATGATCTTTTTATATTTGGCAGTGTGTACAGATGAGTCCCAGGATCATATTGGCATTGATGAAATCCAGGAGGATGCAGTGGGTAGTTTTGAAGACTTAGTTTCCTTGGGTACAAAGGAGTTGGACAGTAGTGCTACAATTTTTGATACTCTGTATGTTGATATGAGCTTTAGAGTTGATTCACAGGATATGGATGGTAATACTCTAGAGACTAGTAACTTTGAGGATACTACTTTAGACAGTGCATCAGAGGAGGAGATAGTCAAGCCAATGCCATCATGTGTCTAATCAGTTGAGAGTTAGTGAGCGAGATATTGCTATCGCTTGCCAACATTTCAATGCTACTCGTCAATTGTTAGCAGTTTATGGATGGGGTTCTCCTACTAGTGATGAGCAGGGAGGCATTTATCTTTCCTTGACAGAGTTCCACTCTTTATGGGAGGCTATCCAAATTCTGAGATAGGATTATATGCAGTTGGTAGCCGACAGAGATTATCTTATGGAGTGGGGCAGTACAACATATGATGCATTTTTGTCCAAGGAAGATGAGGTGAGTGAGCTTACTGAGTAGCTTGAAGTAACTTTTGAGATTATTGAGAGTACACAGTTGGCTTTCAAGGAGTCATAGTTTCATTTGGCTAAGGTGATCATGGAGTTAGAGAAACTACAGTCTTTACTAGATTCTATACAGTCACAAGTTGTGGTGTCTGATGATCCGAGGATGTCCATGGTTTAGATTGTCAAAGATAGTGGAGATGGGGATGCATCCATCCTTGATACTAAAATTGGCATATCGGGTTCATCCCCACTAGAGTCAGGTTCAGTTGAGTTGGGTGCTACAACAGATTGTTGTGGTATGCCTACCAAGGTGGTGACCTCTAGCACTAATGGCACAAAGACTAGAGATGTTGTATCAAAGATCATGTGTGATGTTGGTGAGCCAACAGTTGGCATGGTTCCTGCTAGTAATACTACTCCCTTGGTGATGTCTTCAGAGGTAGTAGTTAGTTCCAACTTGGTTAGTGATTGATTCTAGTTAGTTACATCTAGATTGCAGTCTGAGCCACTAACTGAGATTGGCGCATTCTATCGACATTACATTGTGAGGTATGCTCATCAATTCACCTTTGATGACCATTTGGATGAGATGATGATACAGATATGTACTCTAGTTCCTAGTGCTTATCATCAGTTATGGAATAGTTTGACACCTCAGGATGAGAGTTGTGATGTGCACGACATGGCAATAGGTTTTGTAGTTGACAACTTGATAATACATGACTTAGAGCAGGAGTTTTGGAGTGTTGCTTCAACAAGTGTTGTTATTGATTCTACTCCTTTGGCTATGACATCTCCTGACTTAGTTGGTGATCAGTCACAGTGGGTTGTATCACTTGTTCATGGTGAGCTTTTGACTGAGGTTAGTTTTTTTTATCAACATTATATTGCAAGGTATGTACATCAGTTAGCATTTGATCCTTTTTTATGAGGAGTTGATGGCAGGAAAATTTGGTTTGGGTTCCATTTCTTGCTGTTTATCTTGTGATGGCTTTTCACCACTAGGGGTGCATGGGAGTTATGGTTATGAGATATTGGCTGGTGATCTACAGAGCTATGTTGACTGCAAGAGTTGTACAGTGTGTGGATTCTTCATACTTGGTACAGTTTCATTTGGGAGCATTCACCATTGTTGCAGAGTTGGATTGTACATTCCGTATAGGCCAATGGAATGTGTTGATAGTATTTACTATGTTGGCTGTTTGATTTTTTCACTTTACTTGGGTTTTGATGTTCTAAGAGTTTGTTTCTCATGGGCTTTTGACTATGGAATTTGTGACTTTGGAGTTTGGTTGAGCAGTAATTGTCAGTTTGATTATGGATTCCTCTTGGTTATAATGCAGAGGATATTGCAGGAGACTGTGTTAATTGACAATAGTATAGTTCATGACTACATTTGGGATCCAGGTGGATTGATTGGTTTATTATTCAGTCATTTCTTGAGGACAAGCAATATTTGGAAGGGGAGGACTTGTCATGTCCCCTTTTCAAATAATTAAAAATAATAATCTTTTCTAAGGCAGGAAGGCCCAAAAAGGTGAAGTTTCAGAAAAAAGGGATAATCTTTGGAAGCTAATGGACTAATAAATGAAAATTATTATTAAAATATTTTTTATTAACCCCTCTTGGACGTGAGTTAGGGTTATGCCCTCTTTTAAGGGGTTTGGAGGCATTTTGGGCTCATTCCAGAACTTGATTTTTGCTCATTCCTTTGTTGTTCTTCAGAGGCTGCCAAACCTATGGAGAAGGAGACCCAAGAATGGGAGTTTGTAGGTTTCTAGGAAGGCTAAGGATGGGAGTTTGAAGCCATTCCATGTGCATGCTCATATAGAGTTTTCTTTTGTACTGAACAGTGCAGATTTGTGGGTTTTCGGGTGTGTTTTTTTTTGTAAGAGTTTGGTGTTTCAGGTTGAGTATTTCATATCAGTTTGGGTTGCTTCTATATTTCAGACTTTAAGATGTTAAAATAAATCTGATTATATGTATTGGGACGTGGTTAAACTTTTGAGATAGATTATTAGTGTTTTTTTGGTGTTTCTAGGCGTTTTTGTGCTAATTTTGGGAGCCCAATGAGCATGGTTTTTGTCCTACATTTGGGAGCTGTTGTGTAAATGCTATATAGATCTAGAAATGTCATTTTTAGGCCATTATGCTGCTGAAATTTCTGTAAAAATGTCCATTTTCAGATTTATTAATAATATGTGAAGTTGTGAAGTTTTTGGCACTATTTTGGACATACCCGATTTGGGGTTTATTGAGAAATTGGTAGATCTTTGTAATATTGGTTGTTTGATTTTGAAAATCTGATTAGAGGCTTGAAATATCATATAAAATCATAAAAGGTACATTTCATCAGATGTTGAGTGTAGAAATAGGGGAAGATACAGGAAAACAAGAATAGTCAACAGGTTCACCCCCAACAATTGTCAGTGATAAAGGGAAATCATAAGAAAAGAAGGAGGAAACAAGAGATGAGGAGCAAGCTACAATACATACATTGGTTGAATTACCAAAAATTGGTACTCCCACTCAGACTCTTCAAGAGCTAAGCACAGAAATGATATCAATGCAAGTTCAAACACTAGACTCGAGCTCTAAAAAGGTAGCTAGGATACTTCACTATGGAGATTCTAAACTTGATGAAGAGATCATCATTCCCTCCTACAAATCCAACACCCTCACCATAGAAAAGATAAATTAAATACAAGGTACACTAGATAGGAGAAAGAGACAAGAAGTATTGAGAATAGAATACAAGTATAGGCAAGCATTGAATGAGATAAAGGATATCTTCATGGATGCCTTCAACTTGCAATCTCTAGATGAAACAAGGCCTATAGTAGAACAACTATTAGATATAGTTGACCAGGTGACTAATGAAGAGCATGTTACAAATGTAAAATTAATGGAATGGTTAGAAAGAAAATTCCAAGGAAAAGTAAATGAGAAAATATCAAATGACATAGCATTAGCACAAGTTGAATTGGCTAAGAAACTAGAAAGAGTGAAAATTGTACTTGGGAACACTTTCTCATTGTACACCAAACTATGTGATTTTTTCAACATCACACAAGAGAATAGCCAAAGAATAATGAGCTTAGAAAGAAATCTCAAAATTTCTAGCATGCAACTTCCAACAATCCAGCTTAGAGTGAGAAGTATTTTGCACAAACGCTTCACACACAAAGGGAATTAGTTGTGTTAACAACAAAGGAGGCAAACATAAAGGAAAAATTGATGCAAATCTGATCCTCCATAACCCCACACTTAGAGGTCCTCCACAAGGAGCAAGCATATGCCAAAATAGATCCTAAAGAAAGATCCAAATCTTTCTACCCTAGATGGACTTGTACACCTTGCTCTAGAGACTACCATCTAGCACAAGTCACTTGACATTGCATTGGAAAATTGGGATGCAGCTCTGAAGATACTCCTGTTGGTAAATAATACATTTCTAGCTAAGTAAGGTATTACTCCTTAGAACCCTTTGATATCAGTGTCAAAAAAGGGGGAGATATATAAAAGGGGGAGATATATATACATTAGGAGGAGATATGTATATATGGAGATATATGGAGAAATACCAAATTTTGATAATTTTGATTACATACATTCTTTCATTCATTTTGAGAATAAAGTGGAAAGTTTGTAGATAGGAAAAAAAAGGGGGAATGACAAGAAATAAGACAAAGTGAGGGGGAGATGCAAAAGTTTGACAAGCATGTGGAAGCCAGATCTAAAATAGGGAACATGAATAGGTCAAAGGATAGAGAGAATCAGGCACATCAGCACAGAATTTCAAGTCTCAAGAATGGACTAGGAATAATCAACTCAAAGGGAGTCATAAGGTATAATGTTGGTCACAAAATTTTGAACAATTTTTGAAATTTTGCATGTATATCGAGCAAGAATAAAGATTGTACTCAATCAAATCAGTTCATTAGTGCATAGTTAAGTATTTTTGACACTCATGTCAAAGGGAGAGATTGTTGGTCTTAGAATGGTCTTGATATTCAAGTGTCAACACACTTAACCAATTCCACCATATATGCCAAGTACACTATGTATGCCAAGTGAGTTATAGTAGTTGCTGAGTCATAATCTTATAAGGTGCCAAGTAACTTTAGGTGCCAAGCAAGTAATAGATGTCGATCAAGATAGAGCGTAGTATGTGCCGAGCAACACAGAGTATAATAGGTGCCGAGCAATCCAAAAATGTAACATGTGTTGAGCAATATAGGAACATTCATGTGCCAAGCATCAACAATATAGTATGTGTCGAGTAACATAGAATCAACATATGAGTTTGTGCCCTCACAAACTCAGATGTAAACCACTTTTGGAGCTGACATAAGGAGATTTTGAAAAGGAAAAGGAAAAGGATGAATCATTTACATTCCCTATGCGATCTGCATGTAGCCAATTAGAAAAATATAGAAGGCATGCAACCAATGAGAAAAAATGCAAGGTATGAGCAGGAATTTCATATTCAATGTGGATCATAGATCCATACCTAATCCTAAGTCTTTGAAATATTTAAAAGGAGGTTGAAAACTCCATTAGGTAAGAGGTAGAGAACAATGTATAGGGAGATTATAATGAAATTTTAGTGTGAAGAAGGAATGACTTAGAGGAATAGTGCAACAGTTTCAAATCTAGTTGATCAGAATAGAACGGGGGACTCATAAAAATATCAGATCAAGAAAGGATCAGAATAGGAAGAGTAGATCTAGTACCTAAACCTAGCAATTGAGTATTGCACTCTATCGGGTCAAATGTTCTAATACTTTCTCACCATTATGTTAGATGCTGAAATCCTATATTGATAGGTTAGCTTAACAGCTAGGTAGGAAAACCTTTGGAGAAGGTGATGAAAACCTATGTATTAGGTGGGTTTAACAACCTATTGTAAATCCTTTTATAGGGAGACACTCATGCAAAATGTTTGTAAATCCTCTAACCAGGTCACTATTGACACTGTGTAATGCCTTTAATAGGACAGACCATTAGAAGTGGTTGAACATATTGTTGCAGTAATTTTTGTGGGTCCCATCCCTACCCCAGTTTTACCTTCTTATTCTTGGAGGGTTTCTGTGTTACCAAATCACTTGTGTCGTGTTGATGCATTCTTTCATTTCATGTTTGTTTATATGTTTACATGCATGTACTTTACTTTCAGTTATGTGATTAATGAAGGTTTAAAAGGATAAAAACTAGTTACTTCTGATTCACCACCCGCTCTTAGGAGTACTCTTCCCATTTGAACATTCCAACAGAAATAGATTTGAAGTTCCACCATTTGATAGTGAAAATTCACAATCTAATGCTGAAATTAAAATGTAAAAATCCCTATCTAATGTGGAAAAGGGAATGTATTTCCACTATGAAAAAAAACCATGATATAAAATTCGAAGGTCATGATATGATAAGGAAGGAAGTTGTTCCACTCACAAGAAAATTGGTATCCCAAATGCAGTGTTTCAAATGATAAAAATCACAATTTCATGTTGATGTTTAACCAAGCAACAGGCTCCAAGAGTATCAACTGAGCAATAGCTAAGGAAGGATTTTGTTGACAATAGAAAAGAAATCATACTTCATTAGGGGCCAAGGATAAAGGTAAGGGAAATATTGCTAATGATTTTGATCTTGATGAAGAGATTGTGATTCCAAATTGGGACCAAACTAATCTATCGACTAAGAAAATGGACATATTGGGAGAACTATGGAAGAAAAGAGCCAAGCAATAGATGCTAAGGGTAGAAAGGCACAAAAGAAAAGTCCTTAAGGATATAAAAGAAATATTTGTGGATGCACTATCTATTGAGGTAAATGAAAAAACTCCTATCATTGAACAACTAGATGAAATTGTACATAAGTTTAATTAAGATATAAATGGATAGGGAAAACTTCTTAAGAAGGCTGAAAGGAAGTTTGAAAATAAAATGCTAGAAAATGTAGCAAAGAAAATAGTTATTGGTCAAGTAGAATTGTCTACTTTAATTTCTACTTTATAAAATGTTGTGAATAATGTTGTATCTTTATTTGTGAAGTTGAGTGATACAACAAATTTTACCAAGGAAATCAAGGATAAACTAGCTAAGAGTGATATGGACTTGAAGGGTAGTGCTAGTCAATTAGCACTCAACCCAAGTTTAGGTTACATAAGTTATATTTTTGACATATCTTCAGGTAATAATATTAAGAGAAGAGGTGAGAATAAGACCAAACTTGGTAGATATTAAGATTATGATGCTTCCCCATATGGATATTATGCAGAAGAGAATTGATCATGCAAAGACACTAGTTAAAGACACAAACCTTTCAATGGCAAAAAACATGATGGAGTTATTAGCTAAGCTTCATATTAATATGCACATATTAGAGGTGCTACAAGATAGTTGGGATAAGACCATGTCTTTAATTTGAAGGTACATCATTATTTTCTCTCTCAATTTGGCATAACCTCGTAAACTTTTGGCATTTGTAGCAAAAACAAGGGGGAAAGTATATATTATGCATATAAGGAGAGATATGTATGATGGAGGAAATATGTACAACATAAAAATATATAAAAAGAAGATAAACATAAACAATTTTGAAAAATCAAAAATCAACTTTTTAGTTTAAACTGAGTTGCAGAGTTTTCAGTTCAAACCAAGCTATAGAATAGAGCACACTCAAAGGGGAGTTTGACTAAAGGATTTTGATTTCAGATTTTGTGAGTGATAAGTGTTTTTGGCACTAATGTCAAATGGGGACATTGTTAACCATATGGAAAGACATATTGTCAATTAGTGCCAAAACTGTTAGTCATTATGAGAAGTCAGTAGTGACTGAGCTACCAGATAGAAGTAGTAACCAAGCTCATGTGTGACCCAAGTTAACATTGTTAACTAAGTAAGAAAAAAGTTGTAGTGTCAACCGAGTTGATAGTATCTACTAAGATATAGTGTCAACTAAGTTGAAAACATTTACTAAGATCCAGTATAAACTAGGTCATCTTAGCTCTCTTATTTTAGAATGATAACTAAGTAGGTAGAGCGGTGTGAAATAAGTCAACTAATTTTGTTAAGTAATTAGTATGAACCAAGCTCCCAATATCAACCAAGTGCCAAAGTTATCAGAGTTGACAATCTTGCTCGAGTGTTTGTAGTATCACTAAAGAAAGCTATTAGACCTGAGTCTTAGCACAAAGCCGACTTGGTAATTATTTCTAAAACTATTGAAGTTGTAGCTAACTTTTTAATGCAATTATTTGGATGGATATAAATATTTGTTACTTTGATTATCCAAATAATGAACTATCAATAGAAGATTGAATAGAAGATAATATGAAAGAGTAAAGTATTTAGAAGGCTACAAGAAGCATAAAGGAAAGGTAGTGATTCACTGATTCATTCTAACAAGCACATGTGTCCTAAATAATTTAACATGGTGGACCTAATAGCTCTTTGGAGAAACTCCTGACAAAGTACATACTTAATTGTATTTTATAAATCCTTTCACAAGGTGGACCTAACGGTCTTTCTTACTCTTAACCTAGTAGATCACCAAAATTGATCAATTGTAAGCTCTAACAAGCCAAATTTATTGCTACAGTAGTGAAGCATTGTGGGTGTCATCCCCACCCCAATTTTATATTCTACTTGGATGGTCTCTAGGTTAACAATCACTAATACATTTGGTACCAAATTGCAACAGCAGTGTCATTGCAATTTTTCTATCACAACCTTGTTGTCGTCGCAATTGCGATGGTCTATCATCGCAATTGCGACAACAACAAGGTTGTGACAAAAAAACTGCAACGACACTGCCATTGCAATTTGGTACCAAATGTATTAGTGAATCTTGTGTCAAAGTGTTATGATGTTTTTACTTTACTAATTTATGTTCATGCATGCAAGTAGACTATATAATATAATAAAGTGGATTTAGAGAAAGAAGTTTTAATTGGTTTCTAATTCACCTCTCCCTCTCAATCACCTCTCTTGCATTACATTTCCAACATTAAGTTTATTTTATTATGTTAGGACTATCCATGAAATATTTAGATAATTCATGTCTAGAATGCCAAGGTTGGTGAAAAGTCTCATCATGTAATATTTGTGAGAGGTTACAAACCAAGGGTGTAAAGGTAGGCGTTCAATCTTCATGATAGTTCAAATAGTTTGAAACTATAAACTATAATATAAAAGGTTTTCAATGGTTAGTTTTGGTCATGCTGATTAGGTTGGAGGAGAGGGTTCATAGGATATATAATTTGTAACTCTAATTGTCACTCATCCTGTAGGTTCATGGTGATAGTGATAAAGGTTTTAGCATCCAAACTAGAATGGATTTTCATGTACTAATGGTGGAAGCTTGGGGAATGCAAATAGACACCAATAAATAAAATTTTAACATATTTTATTGAGAAGTGAATAAAAATCTTGATGTTTTAAATTGAATAAGTAGACAATTAATATTTGGAGACACATTTCATACTATTTCTTTGCATTTTCCTTTAGGTAAATGTATCATTTCATATCTGAAATTTTGATTTAATTTAAGGGAAAATGAGTTAGGTTTCATTTAAGTCTATTATTTCACTTTTCTATGACATATATTAAAAGATCAAAGAGATTCTCTATAAATTACTTCCAAACCCTTAGTTACATAGTCAATTACAAGGGTTTGGTAATATCTTGAAGGTTACCTTATGAAAAAATATAACTACTGGTTTCTCTTAAAGTAGACTCATATACATTTAAATGCATTTGATCTTGCATGAAATAAGTATGTTATGTTTGAATAAGTTGATGCCCTACCCAGATCTAAATTTGAATTTCTTTGCATTTTTATAGTATATTGAATTGTATTGATTATTATCTAAGTTAAAATGTCTCTATTGGTCTAGGAAGGTGAAGACAAAGTTGGATAGGTTCAACAACTTTATTAAGTGTGCATGTTAAAGCAATCCATGTATTTGAATAATGGATTGCATGTTAGTGTTTTGAGTGTCATGATAATGATAGTCACACAAATGAAGGATAACTTTATTGTTTGATTATCCAAAATAAATACGTTTTGAATAAGAGTGGATGCATGTCTATTATGGTTCTATTAAACATGAGAATAAAGTATGAAGTATTTTCATTGGAAAGGATTTTTAATGTTATGATCAAACCTTTCTATGACCTTTAATGCAAATAGTGACAAAGTTGTCATTAGGAGGTGACATGACCTTGGAATTCAAGGATAGTGAACTAATGTAAATTGATCATGATTAATGGACATGAATTTGTTATAAGATGAACACAACTTATAGGTTCGATTGATAATAGGGTATTAAAAGGATGTGTTTAATGATTATATGTAAAAAAATATAAATGAGGATAAAAATTTGAGAAGTCTGGCAAATATCAGATAAAGGATAAAATGGAGGACTCTTATAAGGTAAGAAATAATAGGTTTTGTTAATGATTGACATTGTCACTAAATTGGCCTTGAGGTCTAAATATTGTGATAAAGATCAAGTTGTAAATGTGACCTTGAATTTGGTTATTAAGGTGTTGCAATGAATTGTGTTACTAATTATGTATTTGAGATGCCTTGAAAAAGAATGTTGCTTTGGATCCTACAATGATATAGAGTCCCAATGATGGATTAAAGACACTTGAGTGGTGAAAGAAGGTTGATAATTTAATTCATGCCTTTAATATAAAATTTATCAATAATTGTATGATGGATTTAAAATTGTGTTCAATTTTGATGAAGAGGTTGGGTTTGGATCAACATGCTATTGAAATTACAATCAAGTTTGTTATTAGTGATACACACTTACTCAGAAAGTTAATATCTACCAAGCATATTATACAATTAATAGTGTTAATTAAGCATTTTAGACACTACTGAGTTCTACAGTAGCTACTGAGTTCAAGGAACAATATTTAGTTTGTGCCAAGCAGTTTCTACCAAGTTGGTAAATAACAATATAAACCAAGCATCTTAGTTATGCCAAGTTTCTCAGTGTAAATTAAGTTGTGCAGTGCTTACTGAGTTTTTAGTTAGAGTGACATAAATCTAGTGTTGACTGAGCCCCTCAGTGTTAACCAAGTGATTTAGTTTATACTAAGCTTGTAGTGATAGAATTAATTGAGCTATGTAGTGTGAATCAAGTGATTTAGTTTATATGCCAAGTTTCACAGTGTTCACCAAGTCACCAGTGCAGATTGACCTCAAACTATTTGGAAGTGATTAGTATGGACTTAACTTCTATATTTACCAAATTCATGATGATTTCAGGCACTAATAGTGGATGCCAAGTATTATAACCTTACCGAGCTAATCTTCAAAAATTGAGTTCCTATAGTTGGGCCGACTTTGTGTATCTTGTGTAAACATGCATTGAAGTTGACTTTGTTGAATTATAATTTGGATTGATATATATGTAATGTTCCATATCACATCCAAAGGCATGAACATGATGCATAATGAAGATATGACAAGAAGTATAATGTGAATTTGAAGAGAAGTGCGAAGTGAAAAGGCTATAGTAGTATAAGGAGCAACACAGATTTATCTATCATAACAAGGTGATCAATACACTCAAAAGAATATCATTCAACAAATAAAGTTGTAGATTAGAGATCAACCACTATTTCATCCTAATAGATGAATTAGTTAAATGCCTTCACAAGGTAGACTTAATAGTCTATTGTAAATCACTTTATCAAGTACATACTTCACTGTATGTTTGTAAATCCTTTTGCAAGGTGGACCTAATAGTCCTTATTGCTCCTAACATAGTAGATCATCAGAAGTGATCATTGTAAGCCTTAACATGCCAACTTTATACTGCAGTACTAAAGATTGTGGATATCATCCCCACCCTAGTTTTACTTTCTATTTGGAAGGTTTCTGGGTCACCATATTCTGTACCAAAGTGGTATGAATGTTTTAATGCTTTTATTTTTTCATGCATCTAAGTATATCTAAATACACATGAAAGATTAATTGGTAATAAAGGATTACATTTTATAAGTTACTAATTCACCCCTCTCCTATCAGTAACTTAGCCTATCATATATATTTTCAACAATTGGTATTAGAGCTTTTTGGTTCTTAGGAAATAAGTCTAACAACTTAAGCAAAGATCAGAGGCTATGGAGATATTCAGACTTGACAAGGATATTGATAATGAAAAGTTGGATTTGGAATTAGCTATTGGACAACTCAAGAAAGAAAAGAAGTGACTTTCTCAGTCCTTGAAAAGATGAAAAGATCTTACAATTTAGATGAATGACACACTCTACATATAAGAAAGAATTGAAGACATCTATTTAGAAAGAAATTCTGTTGAAGCTAATGAAGCAATCAAAGAACTATTAGAAAAGAATGGTACACTTCAAGAAGAAGTAAAAAAGTTGAAAAGAGAACAAGAAATTCAGTCAACAAGATTGTGTGAAGTCATGGAACAAAAAAACAAGATAAAAGAAGAGATAGAAGGAAATAATAATGAAATTTATCAACTATCCCTTCACTAGGAAAACTTCATTAATCGGCTCACCAATGCAAATGAAGAAATCATGAATCTAAATCTCAAGCATACATGGTGTTTGATACAATTGATTAATTGTGTATTATCTTTGATGTTACACAAATGTCATATCATCATCAATCAATGCATGTTGAGCTCACTCGGGTAGTGAATTTTTTTTTTTGTGCCTAAATGAGCATTCCTATGTTTGCCTAGTTTAGAAGGTAGTGTCTATCGAGTTCACTTGGGTGTTAAAGGGAAGCTTATAGAAGATAAGTGTTAACCGGGTTTACTCAGTTAATGAAGCAAATGTTGGATGGAACCAGTGTTAACTAAGTTCACTTAGTTACCAAAGGATCTTCATAAATATGTGGTTTTAATTGAGTTCACTTGGTTAACATAGGAAAATTGTTTCTAAGTTAGTGTTTACTGAGCAGGGTTGGCTAATGAAAAGTTTTCTTATTTTGGCATATTGAGTTTAATTGATTGGTCTATTAGTTCTAGCTAACTGAGGTGATGAATATTAGTTATTCTAAGTTGTATATGAGCCAACCTGACAATATGAATGATATAAGTATAAGGTCAAGTTGAGAATTTGAAAGTGTGCAAGAGTGCGAGTGCATGGAAGATTTTGAAGATCTAATGATGTAGTAAGGAAGTGAATTAGAAGGATAAGAAAAATATCCCTATGGAGCTGAGAATATATATTCAATTAGGAAGGATCAAGTACAAGCTAGAATAGAGATCTGTAATTAGAAATTTAGTTGCATTTGAAATTAGGTCATCTCATTGTTACTCTCTAACCATTGTAGCAGTAATCTAAATCTCTTAACAAAGTTGGCTTAACAAATATTTGTAAAGCCTCTAACAAGGTGATAGTTCTATTAAATTTTTTAAAGACCTCTAACAAGGCCACTCCTAATAGGGTGATTAAATTCTTTAATAGGGTCACACCTAATAGTGTGTTTTATAACCTTTAATAGGGTTTTCTCCTAACAAGGCTCACTTCAGAAGAGTGAAAATAGTAACTAGTTGCAATTGGTGGTTTTTCCCAAATTGGGTTTCCACATTAAATCCTCATGTCAAATGTGTTCATGCTATTTTCTTTTATGTTTTTGTATCTAAGTTAAAATAATGATAATCAAAGATAACATAGTAAGATTTTCATGTTAAGTACTTACTAGGCATATTTAGCATTTATCAAGTTAACACATTTTATTTGTGTTTGCCAATCATCAACAGTATTCAATTTTCAGAGTTTATTTTGTATTGACATCTAAAGTGATCTGGGATTTATTTTTGTGGTAATTGATTCAACCCTCCCCTCTTAGTTACTCCTCTTATATTTCCAACAATTGGTATCAAAGCTTTTGGTGCTTGCATAGAAGGTTTCAAGGACCTAAGCTAAAGATTAGCTTACATATTAGAGATTCCCAAGCTGAACAAAGACAATTTTGTAGCATGAAAAGGACTTATGAGGTTACATTTTTCTACCATTAGTGATTCAAGTTGGAAATATCTTGATGCTAAATACAAGACTCCCACTAGAACATTATCAGTTGAAGATATTATTGAAAAGAAGGATTATAACATCATGATGATTGATATTGCATTAGCTCTCAGTTATGTTGAATTTGATGAAGTAAAAGATTGCCAAATTGCTCATGAAATGTGGACCAAAATGAAAGACATTTATGGAGGAGATGACAATGTAAGAAGATCTAAGGATGAAAGTTTTAGAGGTCATTTTGATCAAATGAAAATGAGAGAATATGAGAACATTGCAAAATATGTGGAAAGAATCAAAGCAAGTGTGAGCACAATCAAAGCATCAGGAGGAGACATTGAAGAAAAAATAGTTGTAAGCAAGGTTCTTAAAAATATTCTTCCTATTTATGCAATTAGAGTATTTTCTATTCAAGAGATGAGATGTGATCCAAATAGTAAAATATCTTTGGATGCTCTAGTTGAAAGATTGACAACTTTTGAGTTAGATAAATTTGATAACTATGTTCCTAGCTCAAAAGGTATTGAGTCTACATTTGAAGCTATACTCTCACTCAAGAAAAAAAGTAAGAAATCAAAGTCTAGTTAATCAAAAGTGAAGAAGAAGAATCAAAAGAGAGCTTAGATAGTGATCTAGAAGTTGCTGAAGCCCTACTTGCAAGAAGGTATTCCAAAGGCAGAGGAAAGTACAAAAGTAAAGTTCCTTTGATATGCTTTTCTTGTAAAAAAGTTGGTCACATTGCTACAAGGTGTCCAAATAGAGAAAACAAAGATGAAAAGAAAAGCAAGAAGCACAAAGGCAAGAAAGATTTCAAAAATTACAAAGATAAAGGTAAGAAATCTTGTTTTATGGTTAAAGATTCTGATAACAGTGAAGATGAAATGGTATATATTGCTATAAAAGATGAATCTGATGATGAAGGAGATAAAATGGCACTTATCTCTCATGTTAGCAAAAATGACACATGGATTATTGATAGTGGCTATTCACATCATATGATTAGAGATAAAACAAAATTTGAGCACAAAGAATATTATGATGGTGGCAGTGTGAGATTTAGAAATAATGAACCTATTTGGATAAGGTGACTTAACCCTACATTGTTTAATGCTTTATTTGTGCTTTCTTGGAAAGTTGCTATATGAAGCTGGATTCTTCCCCAAGAAAAGATTTCAAGTAGAAAAATAGAAAGCTTATATTCTTTGGTGATTTATTTTCTTATGCTTTGTTTTTATGCAAGGGTTGTGCATAAGGAAGTTTCTAAAATAATTTGTAGATGCATTGAATGTAGACGCTTTAAAAATTGTTTTCTCTTGTATGAAAACTCTATAAGTACAAAGCATTTTTGTAGAGAATGTAGAGAGAGATGAGAAGTTATTTGCACAAGGTTATGCGATTGAATTTTCTGTAGAATGGAGCATGATGTAAATCTCCATGTGAAGGCTGAAAATGTATTGTAACTTGTTGCTGAATAATACATTAGTTTGATGGTTTGGAGGGTGGGGTTTTTACCTAGAAAGGTTTTCCCCATGTATATCTATGTTCTCTATTCTATCTCATTCTTCTAGTTTCATGACTGTAGAATAATAATCAATATGTCATAATGCTACTAGAATTTATTTATATTGGTAAATTACAATCACTTTCCTTTAAGGTTTTAATTGTGGAAAATCAACCATGTCTATTTTTCGCTTTTATGGCATAGTAGTATGCACTTGTATTTTCTTATTAGAAGTTGTACAAGGAACTATTGTATATAGGATGTGCATATTGATCTCATATGACTTTCTAGGGTGCTCTCATTTCCCTTCAATTGGTATCAGAGCTCAATTTTGTGAATTACATGTTGCTTGCATGTGAGGATTCATAGGTTTTCTAGTTCTAGGTATTTCTTCTATTAAGATTTCTTAGCTTGTAGAGATTGAAGAAGTTTGTTTTGAAGAAACTGACTAATAATTACTTCTTTGATGAGTGGAAGTCTTGCAGTTGATTTATTCTTTCAGGAGACAGTAGGCATTTCTTGAAGGATGGTGAAGATAGAGAAAATAGAGTTGGTCATGTTGAAATGACATTGATTTGGAGCTCTTGGTTGACAACAAAATAATTCTTCATGCATGGGTATTTGAAGGTGTCTCTTTTGTTTCCTAGAATGCATAGAGGCTATGGAGTTGATCAATGGATGATTTGAAAGCTTCTAGATAGCCTATCTCTCTCAGATGCATGTACTAGTAGTGGTTGTGGAATTGGTCTACAAGTGGGCTTGGAGTTCTAGTACTATATTTTCCCCTTGGATGTTTATACATGCATGACTTGGATTCTTGTTCATTGGATCTAAGGGGTTTATAGATTTTTCTTTAAAGAAATTTATGGTGATGTTCATCTATGATAATCCATTATTTTGGGTTCAATTGTTTGGTATTTTATTCAGATTTTGAGTCTTCTAGATGAGAAGTGGGTGTGGACATGCATGGGTGTTCTTAAACACAATGTTTTTGCAAGTTTTGTATGCAAAAATTAAAACTTGTAGTTTTTTGTGGATCTACTAAAGAGCTATTTTCTAGACTCTTGTTCCTTTAGAGTGGTACCAAATGAGATAGTTATAGTTCTACATACATGCATTCTTTGTCCTTGGTGAGAGGAGATTTTTTTTTCTTTGTCTGCATGGAGATGTTGGTATGTGATCAATCACTCAACATTTCTATGGTGATTCTTTGTTAGATTCCTAGACTATGGTGCTTGATGTGGAAATAATTGGCAAATCAGATTTGTGCTTGATCTGGTGTTTGAGTCATGTTTTCTACATGATTACTATATTTGATCTCATTTTCATATCTCACTAATGTGATAGTGGGTTTCCATGTTGCAATGATTGGATCTACAAGTTATGTAGTTAGGTGGGTAGGCCACCCATTTAATTGTAGTGGGATAACTTGGATGTGGACTATCTATATCCACCAGATTTGATTTGGTGTTGGTGCAAACTTTTTAGCTAGCCTTGTTTGTGGTCACTTGTACATTTGTGTGGTTGCTTTGAGATAAGAGGATGGATGATATTTGAGTACTTGGATAGTCAGTTATGGAGTTCTAAAGCATGACCATTTTCCTTAGTGTGGAGATCTTAGTTTCACCCAATGTGATGTGTGGGCCTGGATGATTTTAGATTTGGAGGATGGTGTATCATATGCTTGGAGAGCTTGGTATCATAATTTAGTGGGAGCTTTAGTAGTGTTGTATTTTTCCATCATATGGTGATGGATGATCTTATTTAATGTTGCAGATGTTGGAGGATGCCTTAGATCTTGTTGCTACAGAAGGTTCTTTCACATTTGTTGGTTCACTAGTTGGAGATGGTATCTTCATGTGATTGGAGATGTTGACATCTTTAGGATTCAAGGAGTCCTTGGTAGAGATGTTGTTTATGCCTTTTTTTGATATGTTATCATGGTGGGTTTTATGTCATGGTTCTCTCTTTATTACTAGTTTAGAGTTGTGACATGACATAGTTATTTGATATGATCACATGAAGCATGTTATCTCTTTGGAGGAGATGGTTTAGATCATGATGTCATGTTTATTTTCATAATTCCATGGTTGGAGCTTTGACATTGATCTTGGTTTAGTTTCTTGGTATTGAGTACTTTGATCATTTACATGATACTTCATGATAGTGCTATGTTGTAGTAGAGTTTTGCATGGAGTGATTGATTACAGGTGCTTGTGGATACTTGGAGACTTAGGTGAGGCTAGAGTTCTTTTGAGATGAGAGGCATGTTGTTATGATGTATACTCCTGATGAAATTTCAACAAAAAGTCTGAGGAGCCTAGACCTTTGTTGGACACGAGTTCAATATAGACCTATGAGGAGATTGTTCTTGGATATGTCACAAGGTGACTTGCATATCTTGGAGGAGCATTCTCATTCCCTTCTCTTGGTCTACTTAGTAGTTTATCACTTAAAAGGTATTGCCCAATGTTACTTTCAAGTGTTTTATCTTTTCATTCATATTCATGGATCTTGAGCTATAGTTAAATGGTTTTGGAGGATTCATTGTGGGAGATGGATAACAATATTATCTCCTTGAGGTGTAATTTCATTTATGATGACAATAGGAGATGGTAGTGGGCTGATTTCCTAAAATGGGAAATGGGGTTGTTTGATCTTCTTTGAGAGCCTTACATCCATGTAGATTCATGATATCATATTATGTTTAAACTCTTGAGGTTGAACAGTTTTGGATGTTGTTGTGAATTTTCTCTTAGGGTTGTGAAGGAGATCATACTTGGCACAGTTGACATTTAGAAGTGTCTGTAGAAGGACATGCTACATGCTTATGATTTGTAGTTTCTTTCTTTGGTCTTGGTTATCTTCTTAGATGTTTTGGTTCACATAACATTATTTTTGAGATCTATTGGAGCTATGGTGGTCACTCTTTTGTGCCCATTCATTATCACTTGCACTTCATTATTTTTATGATCACATGGTGGTTCCTTTATCTCTTTTCTTTGTTGGATGTGGAGAACATGGGAGAGTTGTGGAGACTAGATGAAAGAGATGTTTCTTGCAGTGCTTTTGCTATAGGATTTGCATATCTTTGTGGATGGTCCTGGGTACTACATGATTGCACTTTCTTTGTGTTGTTATTAGTAGACTTAGTATGCTTTTTATTTTTCAGATTTGACATTACCCATGTAGTGGGAGTTCTTGTATGCATTTGGTCTTCATCGACTGGTTTGCACATAAAGCTTGAGGTTGCCATTTATGGGTTAGTTATGTTGTTGGCATATTTTTTTGGTGTTGGATGCCTTTGAGGTATGGGTGATTGGATGGGTTAGCATTTACTATGCATGTTATTTTCAATCTCATGAGTTTATTAGTTGGATTGGAAAAATTAGTTTGGTTTTTGTTTTGGTTGATGTTTTATCTTGTTTTCTGGAGGATGACTTCATAGTTTTTTTGTGATAAGAGGTTGATGTTTTTTCTTCTTCTATGTAGCTCATGAGCATAGTTGAGTGGTGGTAGTGTGTGTAGCCTTTGTTATCACATGGATCTTATGCTTGTGTTATTTGGATAGGTGTTTAGTTGGAGCACGAGAGCATATATTATGATTAATGTTGTTCATGGATGGCTGTGATGATATAGTTTCATTAGTTTGAATCTTGTGAGGTCTTCGTCAAGTGGGAGATTGTTGGGATAAGGTGACTCAACCTTACCATGTTTTATTTCTTTATTTGTGCTTTCTTGGAAAGTTGCTAAATGAAGCTAGATTCTTCTACAAGAAAAGACTTGGAGTAGAAAAATAGAAATCATCTATTTTTTGGTGATTTATTCTCTTATGCTATTTTTTTTATGCAAGGGTTGTGCATAAGGAAGTTTCTAAAATAATTTGTAGATGCATTAAATGTAGACACTTTAGAAACCGTTTCCTCTTGTATAAAAACTCTATAAGTACAAAGCATTATTGTAGAGAATGTAGAGATAGGTGAGAAGTTATTTACACAAGGTTATGCTACCAGATTTTCTCTAGAATGGAGCAAGATGTAAATCTCCATGAGAAGGCTGAAAATTTATTGTAATTTGTTGCTGAATAATACATTAGCTTGAAGGTTTGGAGGGTGGGGTTTTTACCTAGAAAGGTTTTCCCCATGTATATTTGTGTTCTCTATTGTGTCTCATTGTTCTAGTTTCATGATTGTAGAATAATAATATGTATGTCATAATGCCACTAGAATTTATTTAGATCGGTAAATTGCAATCACTTTCCTTTAAGGTTTTAATTGTGGAAAATAAACTATGTCTGTTTCTGCTTTTATGGCATAGCAGTATGTACTTGTATTTTCTTATTAGAAGTTGTACAAGGAACTATTATATATAGGATATGCATATTGATCTCAGACTAATTTTTGGGGTGCTCTCATTTCCCTTCAGAATCTTTTAGCATAAAAGGAAAATGATGTATTTCTTTGACAAAGGAACTTGTATGTGACAATGCTTATTTGGTTAAAGGATTAAAGCATAATCTACTAAGTGTGGCATAGTTAAATAAAATTGGATTCAAGGTAGAATTCATGGATGGAAAGGCCAAACTAATGGATGGAAGAAATTTGGTTGGATTTGACAAGCAAACAAAAGGTAATCTATTTTATCTTGATCTTAGTGAAAGTTCATATTTTATTGCTCAAGTAGAAGAAAGTTGGTCATGGAACAAAAGATTATGTCATGTAAACTTTGATAGTCTAGTTAAGACAAGCAAACATAAAAGAGTAAGAGGTATTCCTAGTTTGAAGAAGCATGATATGGGTCTATATGCAAAAATTGCCAAATTGGTAAGATGGGAAAGAGTAGTTTCAAAAGTAAAAACTATTAGTCAAAAGAAATCTTAGAACTTGTGCATATAGACTTATATGGACCTATTGGAATAGAGAGTTACAGTGGAGAAATTTTTTTCATTCTTTTTGTTGATGATTATTCTAGAATGATGACTATAATGTATCTAAAAGAAAAATTAAAAGATTTTCAAAATCTCAAATGGTATCTAGCAAGAGTGAAATGTCTCTTTTCTGATTATTTTATGATATTTCAAGCTTCTAATCAGATCTTTAAAATCAAAAAACCAGTATTTCAAAGATCCACCAATTTCTCAATAAACCCCAAATCGGGTATGTCCGAAATAGTGCATAAAACTTCACAGCTTCACATATTATTAATAAATCTGAAAGTGGACATTCTTATAGAAATTTCAGTAGCATAATAGCCTAAAAATTAACATTTCTAGATCTGTATAACATTTACACAACAACTCCCAAATGGAGGATAAAAATAATGCTCATCGGGCTCCCGAAAACAACATAGAATAGTCCAAAAACACCACAAAAACACTAATAATCTATCACATAAGTATAATCATGACCAAATAAATATATTCAGCTCTATTTTAACATCTTAAAGTCTAAAATACAGCATCAAACCAAACTGATATGAAATACTCAATCGAAAACACCAAATTCTTACAAAAAACACACCCAAAAAACCCACAAATCTGCATTGTTCAGCACAAAGGAAAACTATGCATGAGCATGCACATAGAATGGATTCAAAATCCCATTCTTAGCCTTCTTAAAAATCTGCAAACTCCCATTCTTGGGTCTCCTTCTCCACAAGTTTGGCAACCTCTGAAGAACAACAAAAAAATGAGCAAAAATCAAGTTCTGGAATAAGCCCAAAATGCCTCCAAAACCCCTTAAAAGAGGGCATAACCCTAACTCACGTCCAAGAGGGGTTAATAAAATATAATTTAACAATAATTTTTATTTATTAGTCCATTGGTTTCCAAATATTAACCTCTTTTTCCGAAACTTCACCTTTTTGGAGCCTGCCTGCCTTAGCAAAGTTTATTATTTTTAGTTATTTGAAAAAGGGACATGACAAGTCCTCCCCTCTCAAATATTGCTTGTCCTCAAGAAATTAAGGTTGGAATTTTCAAGAATATGTGCTCCTTCTCAAGTTGCATCCTCTAGTGTAATCCTTTCCATTTGACCAAATGCTCTATGACGCTCCTGTTTCTCAATCTTTTCTCTCTTGTATCCACAATCTCTTCTGGTATCAAAACTAATTTTCCTTCATCATCAAGAGGTGGTAATTCTATAGATACTATGGTTTTCTGGCCTAGAACCTTCTTTAGGCAAGATACATGGAAAATATTATGTATTTTGCTGCTTGGTGGGAGCTCTAATTCATAAGCTACCTCTCCTACCTTCTTGATGATCTTATAAGGCCCATAGAACCTTGGCTTTAGTTTCTCTGCCCCACTCCTCTTCAAGGTGCTTTGCTTATATGGCTGCAACCTAAAAAATACCAAATCTCCCACCTCAAAAAATCTTTCAATCCTTTTCCTATCAGCATATAACTTTTGTTGGTTCTATGCATGTTGTAGATTATCCTTGAGAGACCTTATTATGTCTTGGCTTTGCTTGACGAAATCACTTGCTGCAGGTACTCTTCTATCGAAAAGTATTAGATCAACAAAGAAAAGGGCATCATAACCATAAAGAGCATGAAAAAGAGGCATACCAATAGACATTTGATGAGATGTATTATAACAATACTCCCCTAGGTGTAACCATTTCACCCAAGCATGTTGTTGATTTGAAACATAGTTCCTCAAATATCCCTCTATCCATTTATTAACTATCTCTATTTGCCCATCTATTTGAGGGTGATAGTTAGTACTAGGAGTGAGTTTAGTTCCTACCAAATGAAAGAGCTCCTTCCAAAAAGAGTTGAGGAATATACTGTCTCGGTCACTAACAATGTTTCTAGGAAAGCCATGTAATCTAAAAATTTTCTTGAAGAACAATTCGACCACTTGTGATGCCTTGAAATCAGATGTGATAGGAAAGAAATGTGCATAATTAGTTAGTCTATCTACCACCACATATATGGAATCCTTACCTTGAACTTTGGGCAACCCAATGATGAAGTCCATGGAAATACTTTTCCATTTTTGTTCAGGAATAGGAAGTGGCTGCAACAACCCTACAAGAAAATTTTGCTCACTCTTGCTTTGTTGGCATACCATACATTCCTTAATGTATTTAAGGACATCCTCCTTCATACCTTTCCATGAAAACCACTCTCAAATTTTCCTGTATGTCTTGAAGTATCCCTGATGACCAGCCAAAGGTGTGTCATGAAAGGCCCTCAATATCCTCTCCTTAGTTTTTGATCCTGGCACTAAGAAGATCCTATTCTTGTAATAAATCAATTCATCAACAACCTTGTACCTATTATCATCCACTAACTTATCCAAAATCTTGGTGGCAAAGGAATCTTTAGCATTCTTTGAAATTATGGAGACTTTCCAATCAGCAGAGATAGATGTTAAGGAACACAAAGTGGGCTTTCTTGAGAGAGCATCATCAACCACATTATTCTTTCCTTTCATATATTCAATATCAAAATCATAAGCTTGCAATTTGCTTACCCATTTTTGTTGACGATCATTCAAATCCCTTTGGTTCAAGAAGAACCTGAGGCTATTATGGTCTGTCTTTACAATGAATCTCTCACATACCAAATATTGTCTAAACTTATGAAGTGCATGCATGATTGTCAACATTTCCTTATCATAGATGGAGTAACCTTTCTCTGATTGATTTAATTTTCTACTCTCAAATGCTATTGGATGTCCCCTTTGAGTTAGGACAGCTGCTATACCTTCTCTAGAAGCATCACATTCAACAACAAAAGGTAAAGAGAAATTTGAAATTGCAAGCACAGGGCATGAACTCATTACTTCCTTAAGCTTATCAAATGTTTTTTGTGCCTCTTCTGTCCAAAAAAAAGCTCCTTTCTTTGTCAAATCAGTCAAGGGGGTAGCAAGCTGAGAAAATCCTTTGGCAAATCTCCTATAGTAGCTACACAACCCGAAGAAACCCCTCAACTGTGTAAGATTAGTAGGTGGGGGCCAATCCAAAATTGCTTGGATTTTTTGTTGATCAACTTGTACTCATTTAGAACTTATAATATGTCCCAAATATAGGATCTTTGTCAAACCAAACTCACATTTAGATAGCTTAGCATAGAAGGATTGCTGCTCAAAGATTCCCAAAATAGTGTCTATGTGCTTAAGATGCTCTTCCCATGTTTTATTGTAAATCAAGATATCATCAAAAAATACCAAAACAAATTTTCAAAGATGCTGGTTGAATACCTTATTCATTCAAGATTGGAATGTTACAGGTGCATTAGTGAGGCCAAATGGCATAACAAGAAATTCAAAGTGCCCATAGTGACATCTGAAAGCAGTCTTTTCCACATCTTCACTCCTCATTCGGATTTGATGGTACCCTGATCTGAAGTCAATTTTTGAGAAGTATACAACACCATCTAACTCATCAATGAGTTCATCTATGCGTGGTATGGGATACCTATTTTTTATGGTCTTCTTGTTTAGAGCCCTGTAGTCTATACACATTCTCATTGTACCATCCTTTTTCTTGACAAGTACCACAGATGACGCAAATGGACTAGAGATAGGCCTTATGAATCCCATGTCCAGGAGTTCTTTAATAGTTTTTTCAATTTCTTCCTTATAACCTCTTGGATGGTGGTATGGGGTTGTTATAACTAGTTTGGCACCCTGTTCTAACTCTATAACATGCTCAAAACCTCTATCTGGTGGTAATCCTGGAGGCAAGTCATTGAAAACTATACTATGCTTATCAAGAATATTTTGAATTTCAAAATGAAAATTACCTTGATTCTTTGGAGAGCTTGTTGGATGGATTATGACTCCTACTGCCCATGCTACTTGCCCTCTTCAAAAAGTCCTCTCCATCCTCTTTGCAGAGACCGCCTTAGGTGCTCCATTCGATAAGCCTCTCAATATGACTTCTTTCTCATTGGAATGAAATTTAAACTCCATAGTTTGATGGTTCATGTAATAGCCTCCAATAGAGTGCAACCATTGAACACCTAATACAAGATCTGTCTCCCCAATACCAACCACATAAAAGTCATCACATAACTCATAATCTCATAAGGTCATCTTGAGTTGTTTCACCACCCGTGTGCAAGGCATAGTGAATCCATCAGCTACAGTAACATTGAATCCCTTAAAATCTTCTGCTTTAAGCCCTCTTTTCATGACAAATCCCTCATCAATAAAGTTGTGAGTTGCCCCACTATCAAGAAGAACTGTCAACCTTTGCCTTGCTAGTACCCCTTGAATTCGAAAGGGATGGTATCTTGGGACTCCTGATAATGCTACTAAAGTGCCATCCTTTCTGATTTCTTTTTCTTTCTCTTCTTCTACCTCCTCCTTAGTGTGATGAAATTCCTCATGCTCATTTGAATCAAATTCTGAAACAACTTCAATAAAGTGCACTTGACCTTTCCCCAAACATCTGTGTCTTGGAACCCATGGTTCTCTACAAGTAAAAAAAAGCTTTTTCCTTCGTAATTCACTCTTAGTCTCTTTATCTACCTTTTCTTTTGCCACATTTATCACATCTTTTGGTGCTAGTGTTGGGAAAGTCTTTTTCTAAAAATTTCGCTTATGTTGCCAAAGATTTGAGGGTTTTTGATTAGTGACTAGTTTCATAGGCACGCAAGTTTCAAGTTGCAAGCTTCTTTTGATAACTTCCTGTAAGGTTGAGGGTGAGAAAGCCTTAACCAAACCCTTAACATAATCTTCTAAACCATCAAGAAAAAGATAAACAATCCTCTTTTCACTCATATTAGGTACCATAACAACCACTTTTTGAAGCTCTTCTATATACTCATTAACTGATTTGGTTTGCTTTAACTTTGACAATTCTTTAAAGTACTCTTCATCATCCTTGAGGTCAAATCTATCTATCACGCTTTGGCTGAAATCATCAAATATAGTTACCTGATCATGACCTTGAGTAGTCATTCAGTGATACCACCAATCATAGGCTACATCTTCCAAGTGTAGACTTGCAAATTGAACAACATCACTCTCCTTCATAGGGTTAAGTGTGGAGAAAGTATGTAATTTTTGTAGCCATGCTCTAGCTGAAATTTTATTTGTTCCATCAAAAGTAGGTGTTGTAAACTTGCTTATTTTATTTTTGAGCTCTCTTCCACTTATGTCATTCTCCCTCCTATTCTCTTTTTTGGGCATCAAAGTGTTCATCATATTCACATATTCTCTAAAAGGAACCGAACTATGAAAGTCATCATCTAAGCTATTGTAAGTAGCTCTTAATGCAATCAAGTTACCTGTAACCTCTTCCACGGGATTAATAGCTGGATTTGGTAGTGGTGGCTCATCTGCAGGCAAGAAAATAGTTTTGGTTGATTTAGATGGTGTGGATTTCAAATTTCTTGACTCCTCTAAAGTGCTCCCTTTCTCATTAATAGATGCAACTCCTTGTAGTTTTTCTGTCAATATTCGCAAAGCCTCTCTAGTTTCTACCAAACTATCCACTGTTTGCTTCTGAGTATTTTGGATGTCTTGGAAGAATTTCTTTGCCATCTCATCTAGATCAGCCATACTTTTTCCTTCCTTGTATTTTGTACTTTTACTTTCAACTGGAGGTTTGATCAAAATTTCTTTATTATTTTCTCGCTGCAAATATCTTTTTTCTCTTTCACTTAGTTGCATGCAACCATAAATTTTGACATGCAGCTGATTAGAAGCAACATGCAACCACAAAATTCACCAAGAACAAACATGCAAATGATTAGAAGTATCATGCAACCATAAATTTTTACATACAACTGATTAGAAGCAACATGCAACCATAAATTATGACATGCAAGATTTGGGTAGTTGTCAAAACTGACATGCAAACTTCTACAAACCCTCAGGCTGGCAAGATCATAGCTCTGATACCACTGAAATGTCCCTTTTCTATTTTTTTTATGATATTTCAAGCCTCTAATCAGATCTTTAAAATCAAACAACCAATATTTCAAAGACCCACCAATTTCTCAATAAACCCCAAATCGGGTATGCCCAAAATAGTGCCAAAAACTTCATAGCTTCAAATATTATTAATAAATCTAAAAGTGGAAATTATTATAGAAATTTTAGTAGCATAATAGCCTAAAAAATAAAATTTCTAGATCTGTATAACATTTACACAACAGCTCCCAAACGGAGGATAAAAACAATACTCATCAGGCTCCCAAAAACAACATAGAATAGCCCGGAAACACCACAAAAACACTAATAATCTATCACAGAAGTATAATCATGACCAAATACATTTATTTAGTTCTATTTTAATATCTTAAAGTCTGAAATATAGCAGCAACCCAAACTGATATGAAGTACTCAATCGGAAACACCAAAATCTTACAAAAAACACACCCGAAAAACTCACAAATCTGCACTGTTCAGCACAAAGGCAAACTCTGCATGAGAATGTACATGGAATGGATTCAAACTCCCATCCTTATCCTTTCTAAAAACCTAAAAACTCTCATTCTTGGGTCTCCTTCTCCACAGGTTTGGCAGCCTCTGAAGAATAACAAAGAAATGAGCATAAATCAAGTTCTGGAATGAGTCCAAAATGCCTCCAAAACCCCTTAAAAGAGGGCATAACCCTAACTCACGTCCAAGAGGGGTTAATAAAATATAATTTAATAGTAATTTTTATTTATTAGTCCATTGGTTTCCAAAGATTAGCCCCTTTTTCCAAAACTTCACCTTTTTGGAGCTTGCCTGCCTTAGCAAAGTTTATTATTTTTAATTATTTGAAAAGGGGACATGACAAAGAGTAGAAAAAGAAACTAGAAAGAACTTAAAATGTTTAAGATAAAAAAAAGGTGGTGAATTCATATCCAATGAGTTCAATGATTTCTACATTGACAGGAGGATCAAAAGATAGGTATCAGCTCCTAGTACACCTCAGCAGAATGGTATAGTTGAAAGAAAAAATATATCCATCATGGATTGTGCAAGAACATTGATGATTAAAAAGAATGTTGCAATCAAATACTAGAAGGAAGCTATTAGAACTGCATTTCATACCTTGAATAGAGTACATCTGAAGAAAGATTCAAACCAAACTCCTTATCAACTATGGTATGGCTACAGAACTAATGTAAGTTACTTGAAAGTATTTGGTAGAAAATGTTATATCTTGAAAGAATCTAGAAAAAGAAAATTTGATGTCAAAGGTGATGAATGCATATTTTTAGGATACTCTTGCAAATACAAATATTTGAATTTGTTTACTCATAAAATCATAGAAAGTGCACATGTGAGAATTGACGAGTTTAGAAAAAAGAGTGAAGATGAAAGCAATAAAGAGTAAGAGGATTAAAAAAGATTTATTTACTATGAACCTGATACCCTACCAAATCTATCTAAGAGAAGGGAAGCTTCACCCCCTGAGTCCCCAAAATCTCCAATAGTTACTGAGTTGTAGACTGTTGGAAATAGAAATGGAGTAACTGAGAAGGGAGGGGTGAATCAGTTACCACAAAAATAAATCCACAGATCCTTAGATATCTTAAAATATAGTTGCTGTTGATACTCAGTAATCACACAAATAAATGCTGAAACTTGATAGATGTTCTATTAGCTTATTAAGCATTTAAAGTGATTAACATGTATGCATAAAGAAATAATATGAACACAAGAGACACCAGATTTAATGTGGAAACCAAATTTGGGAAAAACCACCAAGTAACTAATTACCAATTTTCACTCTTCTAAAGTGAGCCCTATTAGGAGCCAACCCTATTAAAGATTACAAAACACACTGTTAGGTGTGACCCTGTTAGAGGATTTAATCACCCTGTTAGAAGTGGCCTTGTTAGAGGTCTTTAGAACAATTCAACTAAATTGTCACCTTGTTAGAGGATTTACAAAATGGCTATTAAACCAACTCTGTTAAGAGATTTTAAATCACTGTTACAATGATTAGAAAGCAACAATGAAGTGATTTGAAATATATGCAACTTATTTTTGCTGAATACAGATCTCTTTTCTGCTTCACTAGATCCTCACTGATCGAATACAACTTTGTAGCTCCATAAGCATATCTAATCCTTCTTCAACATTCACTCATATATTCAATATTCACTCATTCCATATCCATACATTCACACTCTTATGTATCCAAACTCTTACATCTTATGAATTCACAACTTGACCTTTCATATATACCTTACAGATTGTCAAGTCGGCTCAATTACAAGTTACAACAACTAAAAAAAACATTAAACCAATCAGCTGCAAACATTGCACAAAACAATTAATCTTGATTCTTTAGAACCATAAAGTTCTTCGTTGCCTGACCTAGCTTGGTGACCACTGCTCCAAAATAGTTTCCCCAATGTTAACCAAGTGAGGCTCAGTAAACACTGAAAACCTTGCAACTTCCTTTGAAGACCAAGTTAACTCGGTAAACACTGACCTTCCTTCGTTTACCTAGTGAGCTTGGTAAAAGCTAACTTTCTCTTTGGTGACTGAGTCAACTCGGTAGACATTGTCTTTCCTTTTGTTAACCTTGAGAGCTTGGTTAATATTAACTTTATGCTACAGAATCTTTTGATGCCCGAGTGAGCTCGATAAGAGCTAACTTTCCTTTGTGCTATTCAAAAATATTCGGTAGACACTGTAAATTGCTTTGCTGACTGTCTGAGCTTGGTAGACTCTGTCTGATGGCTAATATGACATTTGTGTAACATCAAAGATAATACACAATTAACAATTGTATCCAACAATCTTCTTCTTTGGCATTGATGGAAACACAACATGTCATAGCAAAATGAATTTTGAAAACAAGTCTTTCTCATTAGAATTCTCCCTCTAAGATAGAAAACTCTCCCTCTTATAGTAATCTTTCTCTATGAAGGAATTACATGGCAAAGTCTTTATCTTAAACAAATTTCAAAGAGATATGATATTAAAACTCTCCCTCTTTGACAACACATGCCAAAGACAACTCAACTCAAATGAATTTCAGTGTACCTTTAGTATTGATTCATATGCAATATTTCCTGGTTATGCTGCATCAACTAATAGATCTTCAACCTGGTATGAGTTGATGCATCACTAAAACTTTATTTTAGTGAACTTCAGATAGGGGAGTGACCCCTAACTTACCTCTTAGATATAGAAATGCATCCTTAGGTAATAGTTTTGTGAATATGTCAGCAATTTGTTCCTTTGTATGAACATATTCCAATCTGATCTCCTTATCTTGCACCAATTCTGTAACAAAATGATATTTTATTGCAATGTGCTTGGTTTTGGAATGCATCACTAGATTCTTAGATATGTTGATTGCACTTGTATTATCATAGAACATAATAACTGGTTCTTTGATTTCCATCTTCATGCCTTCCAACAACTGTTTAAAACAAACAATATTAGAACAGTTTACTGCTGTAGCAACATACTCTACCTCTGCTGTAGATTGAGATGTACAATTCTGCTTTTTGCTTGTCCAAAAAACCAACCTCTTTCCAAGAAAGAATGCACCCCCACTTGTACTTTTTCTATCATCAAGGTTTCATGCCCAATCAGAATCAGTAAACACTTTCAAATCCAAATTACCTCCAAACTTATACCATAAACCATACTCTTTAGTCCCTTTCAAATATCTCATTATTCTTTTGATTGCCATAATGTTATTTTCTCTTGGTTTTGCTGAAAATCTTGCTACAATACTAACTGCAAGGGCAATATCTGGCCTAGTATGAACTACATATTGCAAATTTCCAACCATAGATCTATACAATGTTTGATCTACTTCTTTTGATTTATCTTCCTTGGTAAGTTTTAATCCGGTACACATAGGAGTCCCAACTGGTTTACAATCTTCCATTCCAAACTTTTTCAATATCTCCTTGATGTATTTTGATTGAGTGATGTAGATACCATTTTTATTTTGTTGAATTTGAAGATGAACAAATAATTTGATCTCACCAAACATAGACATTTCAAATTCCTTTTTCATTTGTTCTGAGAATTCTTTGCATAGATCATCATTCCCTATGAAAATAGTATCATCTACAAATATTTCTGCCAAGCCAATTTTATTATCTGATCCTTCCTTAATATACGAGCTACTATTATCATTAGTTCTTTTAAAACCAATCTGAATAAGATAGTTATGCAATCTTTCATACCATGCTCTAGGAGCCTGTTTCAGACCGTACAATGCCTTGTGTAATTTGCAGACCACGTTCTTCTTATCTAGATCAACAAAACCTTTAGGTTTTTCAATGTAAACTTCTTCATCCAGGATACCATTGAGGAATGTTGACTTGACATCCATCTGATAAACTTTGAATCCTTTGTGAGCAGCATATGCTAGTAAGGTTCTGACTCCTTCCAATCTTGCAATAGGAGCAAAATTTTCTCCATAGTCTATTCTTTCTTCTTGAGCATATCCTTTGCATACTAGTCTAGCTTTGTTTCTTGATACCTTACCATCTTCATCCAACTTGTTTCTGAATACCCACTTAGTTCCAATCACATTTTTGTCTTTAGGTCTGGGTACAAGAGTCCATGTCTTATTTTTCTCTATCTGCACTATCTCTTCATTCATAGCCTCAATCAAACTATCATTTTCCAATGCATCTTTGATATTTCTAAGTTCAAAACCAGCAAGTAAACAAGTACCTTTCAACTTATTTCTTGTCATGGTTCCTTCACATTTATCTCCAATGATCTGATCTATTGAATGATGTCTCCTGACATATTTAGCTAATACAGGTTCCTTGCCTTTTGAATGAATTTCATTATTATCTTCTTGCATTTCAACTTCAAGTTCTGTTTGCTAGGTAGATATTGGCTCGGGTCCTTTAGACTCGGTAGACACTTGCTCGGTAGGCACTTGCTCGATTTGAACCTCCTGTAACTCGGTTACAAATAACTTGGGAGTAGAAGATTCCTAATTCTTTGATGTAACTAGTACTGTATCAGGTTCAATGAAGACAAACCTTCTATAATCTTCTAGTTCTCTTTTGCTTTCTTCTTCAGTCCTTTCTGCAAACTCATCAACTTTCACATGTGCACTTTCTATGACTTTGTGAGTAGACAAGTTCAAACATCTATATGCCTTACTTTTGCATGAGTATCCAAAGAATATACCTTCATCACCTTTCACATCAAATTTTCCTTTTCTAGATTCTTTCAAAATGTAACATTTACTTCCAAATACTTTAAGGTAACTTACATTAGGTTTATAGCCATACCATAACTCATAGGGGGTTTTGAATGAGTCTTTCTTCAGCTGTACTCAGTTCAGGGTATAAACTGCAGTGCTGATAGCTTCCTTCCAGTATTTGATAGAAATGCTCTTTTCAATCATTAAAGTTCTTGCACAATCCATGATGGATCTATTCCTTCTTTCAGCTATTCCATTTTTCTGGGGTGTTCCAGGGGCTAATACCTATCTTTTGATTCATTTTTCAATGCAAAAGTTATTAAAATCATGTGAAATGAATTCTCCACTTCTATTTGACCTCAAACATTTTAATCTTTTCCCTGTTTCCTTTTCTACTCTGGCCAAATACCATTTGAACTTTTCAAATGCTTTTGATTTGTTTCTTAGATACATGACTATCATCATTCTTGAGTAATCATCAAAAAAAAGAATGAAGAACTTTTCCCTAGTATAGCTTTCAATTCCAATGGGTCTACATAAATCAGTATGCACAATTTCTAATATATCTTCAGACTGATAGTTTTTACTTTTAAAACTAGTCTTTCCCATCTTTTCAATTTGACAATTTTTGCATAGACCGACCTCAGGTTTCTTTATGTTAGGAATGCCTCTTACTTTCTTGAATTTTCTTATCTTTACCAGATTATCAAAGTTCACATGACACAAACTTTTATGCCATAACCAACTTTCTTCTACTTGAGCAATGAAACATGGACATTCACCTAGTTAAAGATAGAACAAGTTACCTTTAGTTTGCGTACCTGATCCAATCAGCTTTCTTGTGCCATCTAGCAGTTTTTCTTTACGATGCATCAATTCTACTTTAAATCCATTATTGAGTAACTGTGCCACACTTAACAAATTATGCTTTAGTCCTTCTACCCAATAGGCATTATCGCATATAAGTTCCTTGGTTAGAGAGATTCTTCCTCTTCCTTTTATACAACAAGGTTCATTGTTACCAAATCTTACACTGCCACCATCGTAGTCTTCAAAGTATTCAAACTTAGTTTTGTTGCTAGTCATGTGATGAGAAAAACCACTATCTATGATCCATGTATCATTTTTGCTCATATGAGAAATGAGTGCCATTTCTTCATCATTATCAGATTCATCTTTTACAGTAATGTAGACAATTTCATCTTCTTCTTCATCATTAGAATCATTAGAATTTTTAGCCATAAAACATGTTTTCTTACCTTTATCCTTGAATGATTTGAAATCTTTCTTGCCATTCCATTTGTGATCTTTCTTTTCATCTTTATTTTGCTTGTTTGGACACCTAGCAGCAATATGACCAACTTCTTCAAATGAAAAATAGATTAGGGGTACTTTACCTTTGTATTTTCCTCTGCCTCGAGAATATTTTCTTGCTAGAAGGGCTTCAATTACTTCAAGATCACTGTTTGAAATTTGGTTTGATTCATCTTCACTTTCTAACTGAGATTTCTTTTTGCCTTTCTCCTTGAGTGAAATTTTGGCTTCAAATGCTGATTCAATGTTCTTGGAAGCTGGAACATAGTTATCAAAGTTGTCTAGTTCAAATGTAGTCAATCTTCCAACTATAGCCTCTAGATTTATCTTATGATTTGCTTCACATCTTCTTTCTTGAATTGCAGAAACTCTGATTGCATAAATGGGAAGTAGAGTTCTGAGAACTTTACTTATAATTGTCGCTTCCTTGATATCCCCTCCAGATGCTTTGATTGCACTGACACATGCTTTGACTCTTTCAACATATTTTGCAATGTTTTCATCCTCTCTCATCCTCATTTGATCAAATTGTCCTCTCAGACTTTCTGCTTTGGCTCTTCTAACATTATCATCTCCACCATAGATCTCTTTCATCTTTTTCCACATTTCAAAAGTAGATTTGCAGTCCTTGATAACATCAAATTCTTCATAACTTAGAGCAGATGCTATATCTATCATCATAATGTTGTGGGTCTTCTTTTTAGCAATATCATTGATAGATAGTGTACCAGTTGGTTCTGCATATTTTTCATCAAGGTATTTGAGTCCTGCATCTCCAATAGAAGCTAGATGAAGTCTCATCAACCCTTGCCATGCTGAGAAGTTGTCCCTGTTAAGTCTTTAAATTTCCCTCTTATAAGACATCATGATTTTTAGCTTAGATCCTTGAAGTATTATCCTGCAAGCACTAAGAGTTTTGATAGCAATTGTTGAAAATAGAAATGGAGTAACTGAGAGGGGAGGGGTGAATCAGTTACCACAAAAATAAATCCATAGATCCTTATATGTCTTAAAATATAGTTGTTGCTGATACTCGGTAATAACACAAATAAATGCTGAAACTTGATAGATGTTCTATTAGCTTATTAAACATTTAAAGTGATTAACATGCATGCATAAAGAAATAACATGAACACAAGAGACACCAGATTTAACATGGAAACCCAATTTGGAAAAAACCACCAAGTAACTAGTTACCAATTTTTACTCTTCTAAAGTGAGCCCTGTTAGGAGCCAACCCTATTAAAGGTTACAAAACACACTGTTAGGTGTGACCCTATTAGAGGATTTAATCACCCTGTTATAAGTGGCCTTGTTAGAGGTCTTTAGAACAATTCAACTAAATTGTCACCTTGTTAGAGGATTTAAAAAATGGCTGTTAAACCAACTCTGTTAAGAGATTTTAAATCACTGTTATAATGATTAGAAAGCAACAATGAAGTGATCTGAAATATATGCAACTTATCTTTGTTGAATATAGATCTCTGTTCTACTTCACTAGATCCTCACTAATCGAATACAACTTTGTAGCTCCATAAGCATATCTAATCCTTCTTCAACATTACTCATATATTCAATATTCGCTCATTCCATATCCATACATTTGCACTCTTGTGTATCCAAACTCTTACATCTTATGAATTCACAACTTGACCTTTCATATATACCTTACAGATTGTCAAGTCAGCTCAATTACAAGTTACAACAACTAAAAAAGACATTAATTCAGTCGGTTGCAAACATTGCACAAAACAATTAAACTTGATTCTTTAGAACCATAAAGTTATTTGCTGCCCGACCTAGCTCCTTGATCACTGCTCCAAAATAGTTTCTCCAGTGTTAACCAAGTGAGGCTTGATAAACACTGCAAACCTTACAACTTCCTTCGGAGACCAAGTTAACTCGGTAAACACTAACCTTCCTTCATTTACTGAGTGAGCTTGGTAAAAGCTAACTTTCTCTTTGATGATTGAGTCAACTCGGTAGACATTGTCTTTCCTTTTGTTAACCTTGGGAGCTCAGTTAACATTAACTTTTTGCTACAAAATCCTTTGATGCCCGAGTGAGCTTGGTAAAAGCTAACTTTCCTTTGTGCTATTCAGAAACATTCGGTAGACACTGTAAATTGCTTTGCTAACCGTCTGAGCTCAGTAGACTCTATCTGATGGCTGATATGACATTTGTGTAACATCAAAGATAATACAAAATTAACAATTATATCCAATAGTAGACAATGCAACTCAAGTCATAGTCTGAAGGACCTGAGTCGCAATCAGAGGCTACCTAGTTAGTTCAAACTGAGTCTGATGGACCTGAGTCATAGATAGTGGGACCCAAGAAAGATACTAAAGTTCATGATGAAAATAGTGGAACTCATTCCAAATCTAAATAAACTATGTTAGCAAGATATGTCAGAAAGCATCATGCACCTAATTAGATCATTAGAGACAAATCTAATGGAATGATAACAAGAAAATTAAAAGGTACATGTCTACTTGCTGAATTTGAACTTAGAAATGTTAAAGATTCTCTAGATAATGAAAGTTGGGTTGAAGCAATGAATGAAGAAATAGAACAAATAGAGAAGAACAAAAATTGGACTCTTGTTCCTAGAATCAAGGATAAAAAATGTAATTAGCGCAAAGTGGGTGTTCAAAAATAAGCTGAATGAAGATGGAAAAGTTTCCAAAAACAAAGCAAGATTGGTGTGCAAAGGCTATTCTCAAGAAGAAGGTATTCATTATGGTGAAACTTTTTATCCTATTGCAAGATTAGAAGGTGTTAGAACTCTACTAGCATATACAACACACAAAGGATTTAAAGTGTATCAAATGGATGTTAAATCTGCATTCTTAAATGAAATTCTTGATGATGAAGTCTACATCGAACAACCAAAAGGTTTTGTAGATCCCAACAAAAGAGACATGGTTTAAAAATTACACAAGGCATTATATGGTCTCAAGTAAGCTCCCAAAGCTTGGTATGAAAGACTTTATTATTATTTGATACAGATTGGTTTTCAAAGAACAAATGATAACAATAGCCTATATATCAAAGCAGGACTAGACAAGAATATTGTGTTGGTAGAAATATTTATTGATGATACATTATTCATAGGAAATGATGACTTATGCAAGGCATTTTTAGAAGAAATGAATAAAGAATTTGAGATGTCTATGTTTGGAGAGATAAAATTCTTTGTTGGATTGCAGAATCAATAGAACAAAAATGGTATATACATTACTCAATCTAAGTATATCAAGGAGATACTAAAAAAATTTGGAATGGAAGATTCAAGACGAATTGGAACACCTATGTCTATTGGACATAAACTTTCAAAAAATGATGATTCAAAAGAGGTAGATTAGACCACATACAGATCAATAATTGAAAAATTGTAGCATGTAGTGCATACATGGCTTGATATTGCATTAGCAGTTGGTATGGTGGCAAGATTCTTAGCAAATCCTAGAAAAAATCACATGATGGCAATCAAGAGAATCATGAAATATCTAAAAGAGACTGAAGACTATGGCTTGTGGTATAACATAAGAGACAATTTGGACTTAAAAGTATTCACTGATGCTGATTGAGTAGGAAGTATTGATGATAGGGAGAGCACTAGTGGTGGAGAATCATTTATTGGTAAAAGACTAGTATCTTGGATAGGAAAGAAACAAAATTGCATCTCTCAATCCATAGTAGAGTTAAAATATGTGGTAGCAGCATTTAGTTGTTCTAACATTGTTTGGTTCAAACAATTGTTGGAAAGAATGAAGGTAGAGATCAAGGATCCAATAGTCATATACTGTAATAACACCAATGCAATCAATATATCAAAGAATCCTATGATGCATACCAAAACAAAGGACATTGTAATAAAATACCACTTCTTAAGAGAATTGGTGCAAGATAAAGAATTTAGATTGGAATATGTGAACACAAAAGAATAGATTGCAGACATTTTCACCAAGCCATTACATAAGGATGCATTTCTTTATCTAAGAGGTAAGCTAGGGGTCATTCCCCTATCTAAAGCTCACTAAATTAAGTTTAGTGATCCATCAACCATAACCTATGGGTGAATGCACAAAGTTGGGTCGCAATTTCGTGAAAGTCAAATCCGCAAGATGAGACCTCTTAGAAATGGGTACTCGATTTTAAAAAATAGGCACCCATTTTTGGCTTGGGTATTCGACCCTAAATTTAAAAAATGGGCACCTGTTATTTTTAAAAATTGGGTACCCATTTTTTATTTTCAAAAAATGGGTACCTGTTTCTCAAAAAATAAAAAATTTGAATTTTTAAGAAACGGGCACCCATTTTTTAAAAATAAAAAATGGGTACCCATTTTTTAAAAGTAAAAAACGGGTACCCGTTTCTTAAAAATTCATTTTTTAAACTTTTTGACGGATTTTGCACGGTGCTTTTAGCTTTTCAAAACGAGTACCCATTTTTTGAAATTCAAATAACAGGTGCCCATTTCTTACAACATGAGGTGAGATTTTTTTTCTTGCCTCGGATTTTGGTTTGGGACAGGCTTGGTGAGACCAAGCCTATGCCTTGGCCTCTCAAGATTTGGCTAAGGCATTGAACTGACAAATTCATGCCTTGCCATAATTTTTAGAGTGTCTTCTTGATCAAATTTTTTTACGAAACAAAAACCCATTAGAGCTCTCACTGTCTTGATTTCAGAAATATAAATTTTATAGAGTTATGATTTTATTTACTATTTTTTAATTATTTTTTAATCAAAAGTGGTACCTAAATGTAAAATAGCAACGTTCACTAAAACTTTAATAACTTTTTTATTTTATTATTTTTCTTAAATTAATTTATATGTCATCAATCTACATTCAATTCTTTTGAAGTTAAATTTTTTTTTTTGAAAAAAGTGAAATTTTGATCAAATTATGGTGTCCGTACACTAGAGGTTTTAAAATATTAATTTATAGCCAATTAAAAATTAATTTAAAAAAAAATATTCATTAAAAAATTCAAGAAAAATATTGTCATCAATCTTTGGTGTGTCAGGTAACTCCACTTAAAAGGATTCACAAAAATTCATTCATTTGTGTCAAATTATGGTGTCTATACATGAGGGTGGTATGGTCCTGAAACAAACATTTTGAAAAAATAGTTTTTAAAGATTCATACCAAAAAAATAATCTATCATATGGGTATACAAATAAATTACATATTCAAAAAGAAGATTCCAAGCACTACAATTTTTATTGCTGAAGTTTTTTTATATTCAATCTCTAAATGGCTCAAATTTTGGCATCAATTGACAAAATATTTCAAAAATAGAAAAAACACTTCCACTTTTTGGCCAAAAGTGAGACCCAACTTCTTGCACTGACCCCTATTTAAGATCAATTAGTTGGTGTAGTATTGACAAGGGCATATTGCAAATGAATCAATACTTAAGGTACATTGATATTAATAGAGTTGTTGTCTTTGGCATGTGTTGTCAAAGAGAGAGAATTTTACTATCATATCTCATAAGAAATTTTCATTATAAAGAAGAAGTTTTTTGTAAGAGGGAGAAGTGTGCTATCATAGAGATATCTAAAAGGGAGAATGAACTTGGTAGTAGTTATTATAGAAAGATTTTTTTTGACAGAGGGAGAAATTGAAGGTAGAAAGAGTTCATAATGATAGAGAAATTTCTCATAGATGTGAATTAGAATGAAACTAAGGATATGTTCCTTTATTCTTGTTCCAAAATTTTCATTGTGTTATGATATGTTGTGTCAACTGCCATCAATGCCAAAGAGGAAAATTGTTGGATACAATTGATTAATTGTGTATTGTCTTTGATGTTACACAAATGTCATATCATCATGAGTGAGTACATGCTAAGCTCACTCAAGTAGTGAAAGTATCTTTCTATGTCTACCAAGTGTTCCTATGTTTGCCTAGTTCAAAAGGTAGTGTCTACTAATTTCACTTGGGCATCAAAAGAAAGTTTATAGAAGATGGGTGTTAACCAAGCTCACTTATTTAATGAAGAAAATATTGGATGGAACTAGTGTTAATTGAGTTCACTTGGCTACGAAAGGATCTTCGTAAATATGGAGTGTTAACTAAGTTCACTTGGTTAACATAGGAAAGCCATTTCTTAGTTAGTGTCTACCAAGCAAGGTCAACTAATGAATGATTTTCTTATTTTGGCATATTGAGCTTAATTTATTTATCTATTGGTTCTAACCAACTGAGGTGATGAATATTAGTTATTCTAAGTTGTATATGAGCTGACTTAACAATATGAATGATATAAGTATAAGGTCAAGTTGAGAATTTGAAAGTGTGCAAGAGTGTGAATGCATGGAATATTTTGAAGATCTAATGATGCGGTAAGAAAGTGAATAAGAAGGATAAAAAAAAATCCTTGTGGAGCTAAACAGATGTATTTAATTAGGAAAGATCAAGTATAAGCCAAAATAGAGATCTATTATTAGAAATTTAATTGCATCGGAAATCATGTCATCTCATTGTTACTTTCTAACCATTGTAGCAATGATCTAAATCTCTTAATAGAGGTTGCTTAACAACTATTTGTAAAACCTTTAACAAGGTGATAGTTCTATTGAATTGTCTAAAGACCTCTAACAAGGCCACTCCTAACAGGGTGATTAAATCCTTTAATAGGGTCACACCTAATAGTGTGTTTTGTAACCTTCAACAAGGTTGGCTCCTAATAGGGCTCACTTCAGAAGACTGAAAATAGTAACTAGTTGCAATTGGTGGTTTTTCCCAAATTGGGTTTCCACATTAAATCCTAGTGTCAAATGTGTTTATGCTATTTTCTTTTATGTCTCAGCATCTAAGTTAAAGTAATGATAATAATAGATAACAACCTAATATTTTCATGTTAATTATTTATCAAGCATATTTAGTACTTACCGAGTTACAACATTTTATGTGTGTTTCCTGAGCATAAGTAGTATTCAGTTTTCAAAGTTTATTTTGTACTGACATTTAAAGAAATATGGGATTTATTTTTTTGGTAACTAATTCACCTCTCCCCTCTCAGTTAATCCTCTTATATTTTCTATAGATGGATCAACTAAATGAGAAAATCCAATACAGACAAAAGGGAAAAGCAAGAATTGGATATACAGAAGAAGGTGAATCATCCAAGCAAAGAGCTCAAAAGAATCAAAGAGCTACTTACAATCACTATGGTAAGATAGTTCATACATCAAACAAATGTTGGAGAAATGGGAAGGCTTAATTCAATGGAAAATACTACAATTATAATCAGCATGGTAATAGATCTATTGAATGCAAAAAGAAACCTAAGTTTGAAGGAAAATGTCACAAATATAAGAAGTATCAACACAAATATTTAGAATGCAAAACTAAGATATTGAACCAAGTAGAATAGATTTTTAAAGCTATATTTGGTTGGGACTATAACACTTGGTGCGGATATCATTACTATGGATAATTTGGACACATTGGAATGCATTGTGTAAAACATGACATGAGGACAAAAGACACCACCAAAAGATATTTCATTTGTATAGAACTTGGTCATCTTGCCAATAACTCTATGAATATTGGAAGAATTGAAGATGAAAAGAAGGTAAAAGCTAATAACATCAAAAAGTAGATGAGACAAAAATGCATTCCAGAATCTTCTGAGAATGCAAGTCCAAGAAATGAAGCAAATTTCACTCAAGAATTGGGTGATTCAAGTATTTCTACTTAATCTCTCACAAGGAGAACTAGAACTAGGATTTTGGAGCAGACATCTTACATCAGTTCTAGTCAGCAAAATGGAAAGATCTATATCAGTATTGAAGATGCAAAGGGATCATCGAGTGTTCAAAAAAATGGTAGTCATTATAGAGCAAGGTCAGGTTGCAAAACCCTACCGAGCAAGGTTGAGAGCTACTAAAATTCTTGTGTGGCATCGAGTCATGGATGACTTTTTCAAGCATTTAATGCAAGAAAAGTGGAAAAGAGTCTTTTATTTGAGAAAGCAATTGTACCAAGAATTTGTGGTGATCAAAAGGTGAAATTTCATAAAAGGGGAAAATCAAATTCATTTGATACTACAAATTTTCAAGAGCTATTTGTGTAGAGTGATTTCTGAAGCATCTGAATGATCATGCAAATTACTATTGAAGATTTTTGTATCTTTGCAAACCATACCAAGCAATGGAATCTTCTAGTAGCAAGACTAAGAAAGGGTTAGAGATGTTAGTTTGAGGCCTGGAATGGAAGGCACCAAAATTTAAGCTAAATCCGGTTGTTGAAGAAACCCTAGATCCAAGTGGAGCACAATCTTAGATTCCATCCAAGGTGCTATTGATTAATGACATTCATTTACATTTTTGATGTGCTATTCAAGATATTGGAACTCTGGAAATGGATGAGTGATTGGAGGGATTACATGTGAATAGTGCATTAAAACTAGAACATCAACACCTTGAAGCTAAAGGTTTGACTCATATTCCTCACATGCCACAAGATTTTCAAATTAAATGGATAATATTTATCCTTAGTCATGTGCATAATGGATGGTTGTGGCTAGATAAATCTATTGTGATAACTAAGAAGATGATCCGTAGGATCACTAGCCTTCCTGTGTTAACAAAATAAAAAATGACTAAAACCCTAAATCAAGTCAAACTAGAAAAGAAAACCCTTGAAAATTAGGATGGAAGGGGAATGAAGATCAGCTATATCATAGATATGGAATTGTAGTTTAGGATACATATCATTACACACAAAATATATAGCTCGATCAGACTGAACAATGTATCATGTGAAGCTATGGATCTTGCATACAAAGTGGTCAAGAATAATATGTCATTTTACCTTGCCAAGTTGATGTTGAATTAGTTCAATAAAAATATGGAGAGAATAAGAAATTCAAAGAAAAATCCTGGTAAGTTCAATTCACTCTTAACTTGTCTATTTTTCTTTGTGCAAAATTCTTTCCATCAAAATGTATAGTTATGTGGAGAAAGGATGTGCCTATTATGTATCAAACTAATGAGTATATAGTAGAAATGGGAGGAAACTATGTTAGTATAATGGAAAATTATTTTGATGCATTTAAGGGCAAGATGAATAAAAAATTCAAAGTTCCTAAGAAACTTGTTGAAGACTACAAAGATGATATTTGTTTCATGGTTGAGTATGATAAAGCGTGCATACAAGCAGTAAGACCAAGAATTGTATGGGTCAAGCCTCTAGGTTATGAGGTTAACATAGATGAAGCCAAGGATATCATTGAAGCCTTACTAAATGAGCCTATTGATCCACAAGCTACATACTTTAACACTTATGAGGAAGAAAAAGTAAGAATATAACTTGAGATAAAACTCTTTCAGGTGGTCAACAAAGGGAAAAAGAGAATAGAAAAGTTGAAACAAACCAACACCACTCTTTTGTTGACTAAAGGTAAAGGAGATGACATTGAGGAAGATGATGCAAAAGATGAGGAGAAGTTAGAAGAAGAAGAGCCTATAAAGAAGAAAGGTAAGGTTATTATAACCAAACCTAAAAAATCATCTATTGCAGTATTCATAAGGAGGACAACCATAAAGAAACTCAAGATTAGTGAAGAAGCAGAGGATATAATTTCCAAAAAACCTCCAGCCACCTTTTAGGAAAGATTGAAAGAAATAGATTTGGGAGCCAACATAAAAAACTTCAAAGAATTAAGGTATGAATCCAAAACTATAGAGGAGAAAAAGAAAGTTGAGGACATGGTCATGTATAAGATGGGAAAATGGAAATATTCTCTAGACCAACTTGCTCAGTAGATTCCAAATGAATTGATGGAAAAGATTTTACCAAGATGGGAGCATGCAAGGAAAGCTACTAAAGACATTTATGAGTAAACCCTAAGTCAACTCATGCTAAGCTTGAATGACAAGGAAGTTAAAGAATTCTTAAAGAAGAATGAAGAAAAGCTTACCTTGAAGTTTAACACTCATCTAATATTAATTAATAACATTGAATATGTAGTGAAGAATGCTACCAACACATAGAAATTTTTTTATAATCTTCATAAGAAAAGAATTTTTTTTGTTAATGTCAGTGACAAGGAAGATGATCATGAACATGAAAAAGATGAGGAAATTGATGATGAATAAATAACATGTTATGATAATATAGATGATGAGGAATAGGAATAGGAACATGAAGCTACTAAGGAAGATCTACCTAAAGTTTAGAACGTAGAGGAGACTAACCCCAAGAAAATTGTAGCAGTGGTCATAGCCTCACTTCCTCATTGTCTAAGTAAAGCATTGAAGATATCAAGCTTAGAAAAAGCTTCTATAGAATTGATTGTGTCAAAAAATTCTAGTACAAGCACTCAGTGAATTTTTGCATCTATTTAGCTTAGCACTTCATTGGTAGAAGTGACAAGTCCTTCATCTACTAAGAAATCAGCATTTCCTTCTTCATTAATTTTGGTAACACAAGGTATTTCTTCAATAAGTGCAATATCTATTTTTTCAGCTAGTCCTACTATTTCTATCATTATTTCCATTTTGAACAATCAATTAATAAGTACAAGGATAATTGAGACAAAAACTCTACCGAGTAAAAAAAAAATTGACTATGGGAAAAGAGAAGGAAGAAGAAATTAATCTTGATGAGGAGATAATTATCATGAATTGGGACATTTCCAATTTTAATCCTGATCAAATGCACATCATTGGAGAACTTCTTCAGAAGAAAGCCAAGCAACAAAGGCTTAGAGATGAAAAGAATACAGAATTTTAAGTGCTTGAAGATGCAAAGAATATTCTAGTAGAGGCACTCACATAGATATTGATACTTCTCAAAAAAATTTGGCTTAGTTAGTAGAGGTAGTCCAAAAATTCAATGAAGATTTGAATGGATGAGAAAAATTGTTGTAGAGAGATGAGAAGAAATTTGAGTTTGAAGTTTTGGAGCTAATTTCACAAAATATTGCAATCCATCAAGTAGACTTGTCTACTATTCTAAGATCATTGGAGACCTCTTGCAATAATATGACTTCATTATTTGGAAAACTTTGTGATACTTCAAATTTCACTAAAGAAATTAGAGATAAACTTTCTAAAATTGATGAAGATCTAAAGGAAAGTGCACAATAGTTGCAACTTGACCCGAGTTATAGCTCTGCCCACTATACAAAGATCAAATTCTTAACTAATATGTAGGTAAAATTGCTAAGAGAAGAAGCCAGGCTAAGAGATATACTAGTAGATATACAAGGCATGATTCTCCCAAACATGGATGCATCATAGAAACATATTGCACATGCTAAAATTCTCATCCATGATAACAAATTCTCCATTGTAGACCACATGATAGAACTTTTAGTGGAAGTTTAGGTTGCATTGCACACAAGTAAGTTGTTGCAAGAGAATTGGGACAAGATAATGGCACTGATTCTAAAAGTACATTCATATTTCTTGTCACATTTTGGCATTACTATATAGTGTATAGCATACACCTTTGGCATTAATGTCAAAAAGGGGGAGAAGATGTATATTGTAAAGGGGAGAAGATATAACATAAGATGTAGTATACATAAAGGGGGAGAAAATGTATATATCATATGTAAAAATGAGAAGATGTGAAAAGATGTAAAGTATATTGTATATATATGTAGGGGGGAGAAACATCATATTATATACATGTAAAAATATTTAGACAAATATCTCTTATACAAGAAAATTTGAAAAATCTCAAAAATAGAGTACTCTACTGAGTTGGAGACACAAGATGGAGAATAAAAAGTGTTTGAAAATTTTTAAATTTTTTGAGAATTTGGTTTTGATTGATTTAGTGTTTTTGTCAGTAATGCCAAAGGGGGAGATTTTTGACATTACAGTCAAGTTTGTTATTAGTGTCCACACACTTACTCAGACAATTAGTATCTACTGAGATCATTATATAGTTAATAGTGTTAACCAAGCATTTTAGAATCTACTGATTCCTACAATTGCTATCAAGTTCAAGGAATAGCATCCAGTTTGTGCCAAGTAGTTTCTACCAAGTTGGTAATTAGTAGTGTAAACAAAGAATCTTAGTGTATGCCAAGTTTCTCAATGCAAATTAAAATGTGTAGTGCTTATCGAGTTCATAGTTATAGTGATGTAAATCTAGTGTTGATTGAGCCCTTAGTGTTAACCAAGTGATTTAGTTTATATTGAGCTCATAGTGATAGCATTGGTTGAGCTATGAAGTGTGAATCAAGTGATTTAGTTTATATGCTAAGTTTTGTAGTATTCACTGAGTCACCAATGTAGACCGAGTTTAGACTACTTGGAAGTGATTAGTAAAGATCAAGCTTCTATGTCTATCAAAAGCATGATGATGTCGGGCATTGACAATGGATGCCAAGTATTAGAACCTCACTAAGCTAGTCTTCAGAACTTGTGTTCCTATAGTTGGGCTAACTTTGTGTATCTTGTGTAAACTTGTGTTGTAGCTAACTTTGTTGAATTATAATTTGGATTGGTATACATGTAATGTTTTGTATCACATCCAAAGGTATGAGCATGATGCATAATGAATATATGACAAGAAGTATAATATGAATTTGAAGAGAAGAAGTGTGAAGTAAAAGGGCTACAATAGTATAACGAGAAAAAATGATTTATCTATCATAGTAAGGTGATCATTACACTCAAAGGAATCTCATTTAGCAAATCAAGTTGCAGATTAGAGATCAACCACTATTTCATCCTAATAGGTGAATTAGTTAAATCCTTTCCCAAGGTAGACTTAATAGTCTATTGTAAATCTCTTTACCAAGTGCATACTTTATTGTATGTTTGTAAATCCTTTTGCAAGGTAGACCTAGTAGTACTTATTGCTCCTAATAGGGTAGATCATCATAAGTGATCATTGTAAGCCTTAACAGACCAACTTTATACTACATTACTAAAGCTTGTGGGTATCATCCCCACCCTAGTTTTACTTTCTATTTGGAAGGTTTCTGGGTCACCATATTGTGTATCAAAGTGTTATGAATGTTTTATTGCTTTCAATTCTTCATGCATGAAATTAGATCTAAATACATATGAAGGATTAATTGGTAATAAAGGATTAATTGGTAATAAAGGATTAAATTTTATAAGTTACTGATTTACCCCTCCCCTCTCAGTAACTCAAGCTATCATATATATTTCCAACACATGCTCCTAGGTGATTTGTTAGTTTCCATGATGCTCTACATTAAGAACCAACTAGCTTTCTAATATACAAAGCAAGGATAGCTTCACTAGAAAATTAGTTGAGGATATTGAGTAGGGAAAGAATGCCCATGACCTTTACTCAAGATTTATTTTTGTATGATAATGAGGCATCTTGACTCCAAAAAATGTTTTAATAGAAAAAAAAAATTGGTAATCCATATCTTGATGGGCCCATTTAACATAGTATAAGTTTCAAATTATTAGAACATGAGTTATGTGTAGATTCATATCCTTGTGTTGGAATGATGAGATCATTCAAAGATTCACAAGATTTTAAACATTTTTTGTAAACTTGAAAAATAAAATAAAAAGGAAACTGGTGGGATCTTTACATTCAAGAGAAGTGATCTCAAAACATAAATTTAAAACCTATACATTAAAGAATAATTAAACATGAAAAAATAAACAAGTTAAAATCATATACATATCAATGTTAATTGAAAATATAAATTGAAACTTCAAAGAACCATTTACTCACATTTCCTTATTTTGAGACCACATTGAAGTATATCTGATAGATGAAGGTTGTCCCTTCCACTCTACAAAGACAAGACTTAAACATAAAAATCTATAATAGGGATTCTCTACTCACCAACAATGTTGATTACAACATAAAAGACAAATATGTCATGTACTTTATCAAAATAAAAGCAATTTTCATTTATTTTAAAGCACGACCCTCTCAGCCTCTAAATAGATTAAACATCACACACAAAGGCTGGATTCCTAGACTAAAAGTGTTAAATAGTCAACATTGACATATTTTTCCAAGCTTAATTCTTGCTTAGTATCTAATATTTAAGGGTAGCCTTCAACCTCTCTCTACACATGCCTCTCTAACCTCAAACAATATTAAAAGACAACAATTTTCAAGATTCATATGTTGTGCACTACCCTCTCCAATTATTCCCACAACCTTATATTGCATTTTCAAATGGTTTCCCACCATTACTTATGTCTATCGATACCCTTTCACATTCTTTCCTTAATTTATTTCTTTTCCATTTAGCTTTTATTTTTTCCTTTCTTTCAACTTCTTCTACATTTTTTTTGTTTCCTCTTTTCTAAATTTATCATTTTATGATCTATGGTCTTTATCATTTAATGGTTGTTTGGTTTCCATACGCTTGACGCTCTCTCTCATTAGTCTCTAGTTTTTATAGGAAGTGATTCTTTATATGTTCAAATATCTATAATCTAATTGATATCACTCGTCTTCAAATTTATGGCTAAACAAGGAATTTATTAGTTATAATGGCTCTAGTTATTTTAAAGAAATTTTCATTTGTTTGAAAATTTTCGAAGGCTATCTGTTATAATTCTTTACAATAACTGAGAGGGGGGGAGGGGGTGGGGGGTGTGGGGGGTGAATCAGTTATCCAAGGTCCAATGATGTCCAATACAACTTTTTTTACAAATCCTTAATGAAACATAACTAAAATTATCATACATGCAATTGAACATTAAACAATCATGAAAAGTAAACATGCATCACACCATAACATTAAGGATTTGATAACCCAAAAACCCTCTAGGAATAAGAAGGTAAAACTGGAGTGGGGATAATACCCACAAAATAACTGCGCAATTGATTTCAACCACTTTTTATGGTTTGCCCTGTTAAAGGCTACAATACATTGTTAAATGTGACCTTGCTAAAGGATTTAAGAACATTCAACTTGGAATGTCACCCTGTTAAAGGATTTACATAGAGTTTTTAGGCTCACCCAAGTCTATGGAATTTACAGTCACCTACTAAAAGAATCTTTCATCCCTCACTAAGGATCTCCTATCCTCCTCCTAAGGATCTCTTTATCCTTCTCCTAAGGATCTCTTTATCCTTCTCCTAGGGATCTCTTTATCCTTTTCTTGAGGCTTATCCACCTAGTTGTTAAGCTAACCTAGCAATGTAGGGTTTCAATATCTAATACAATGGTAAGAAAGTATTAGAAGGGTTTTGACTTGATACAGATTGCAACTTCAACCTTGCAGATTTTAGATCGCTATTCAGTCCTTTTCTTTGCTTGGCTTTCCTCCCTTGCACTTCTAACAACTTGTTCACCCTTCAAGATCTATCTCCTTGAGTTCTTCCACTCATAACGCCAATGCTCTCTCTAGTTACTCGATCAATTCAAAGTCTTGATGCTCTATTCTTACTCATCTTGGCTTCTTCACATGATTACACTTATGACCAACTCCCTCTCATGCATGCGCATTTGATCTCTGACTTGTAGCTCCTTATAAAGAAGTTATGTTCTCAATTTCCTGCTCAAATCTTAATTTACTCTTGAGAAAATAGTATTGTTTTCCCTCCAAATTGTTTCTTCTAGAAACTTCATGATAAATCCATTAGCATTCACCTTGAAAATGGTTTGCATGGATTACATAGAATTCTATGACATCTATTCATCATCCCTATCATCCAACTAATTCACAAAATTTGATGTAACAAACTTATCGCTACTGATCTGGTGAATCTTTGACTTTAACAAATAATGCAACAACTCGGCATCATTGGTTTACTAATGCTCGACTCCTTCTATGTTACTCAACTTCTATTATTTTTTACTAGTGCTGAGCACCTATAGCATTTTTTGCTTTTCTTAGCACTTGAAGACTTACTCAGCATCCATTATCTTTTCCTCCTACTTGACACCTAAAGAATTTTGTGTTACTTGGCACCTGATCTTCACTCAACACCTGAAGACTGCTCGGCACCTGAAGATCACTTGGCACACACTAAGTTGAACTTGCTTGGCTTCAACTGAGAATATGTTTGGCACTAACTAGAACTTAGTTAATCCTTACATCTTTGATATGTCTTAGTGTGTCCATCCTCTGTGTCTTAGAGTATGTCATCAATACACTATTTCATCAATGGCTTAGGTGATCCTTATACTTCATTACAACATCATTACTTCAAGCTTTCTCTAGGTACTCTAGTTATATCTTATTGATTGCCACCTCCTTGTCAATCAACCAATTGATAGTATTTGGATCATTAAAGAAATTTTCATACCTACAAGTGGCAAGTTTGACATCAATGACAAAACAATGATTGAAAAAATTCTTTACCAATTCCATTATTCTTCATTCATGATCTTTTCAATCATCTCCAACAATCTCCCTCTTTGGCATTGATGGCAAACCAAACTGATCAATTGATTAAGCTGATCAACTTAGTTACCACCAAAATTACATATGTTTTCTTTTGCTAATACAAATTAAATCCTTTGTTCAGCTTCTCCCTCTGGACTACTACTTTTTTTTACTCTGTATCCCTAATCCTTCATATATATCTCCCCCTTTGTATTGATCAATTTCTCATATATCTCCCTCTTTGACATAAATGCTAAAGATGTAGCATCTTTAACATGCTAAATAGAGGCTTTGCATCTTCATGTTTTTCTCCCTCTGTCACCATACTTGTGATTGATCTAGATTTTCTTCTTCTGTTGTTATCCTCTGCATCATTCTTTTGACATTTCAATGATCTACTCTTGTTAATGTAGGGTAGATTCTATGTTGCTTTAGACTGTTCAGTTAGAGGCATTACCCCCAACTTGCCTCTAAGATATTCATAAGCATCCTTGGGTAATGGTTTGGTGAAGATATATGCAATTTTTTCCTTTGTGTGAATGTACTCCATCTTCACTTGTTTGCCTTCCACCAATTCTCTGACATAGTGATACTTGATTGCAATATGTTTGGTTTTTACATGCATTACTAGATTCTTGGATATGTTTATAGCACTTGTATTATCACAATACAATATCATAGGTTTAGTTACTTCTTCTTTCATTCCTTTTAATAAATGTTTGAGCCACACAATGTTTGTGCAATTGATTGCTACTACCACATATTTTGCTTCTACAGTGGACTGAGATGTGCATATTTGTTTCTTGCTAGTCCAAGTAACTAGCCTTTTACCTAAGAATAATGCTCCTCCACTTGTGCTTTTCCTATCATCAATGTTTCCTCCCTAATCTACATCTGTGTATGCATTGAGCTCAAACTTCTCAATCTTTTTGTAATATAGGCCAAAATCATCAGTTCCTTTTAGATACCTCATTATCCTTTTTACTACCATGAGATGATTTTCTCTAGGATTGGCAAAGAATCTAGCCACTATTCCAACTACTAGTGCTATGTCTAGTCTGCTATGTACAACATATTGTAGTTTTCTAGTCATGGATCTATACATTGTTTGATTGACTTCAATTGATTCATCATTTTTACTATTTCCATTGGTGTGCTGACAGGTTTGGAGTCTTCTAATCGAAACTTCTTGAGTATCTCCTTGATGTATTTTGATTATGTCAAAAATATACCATGTTTTAGTTGATGCACTTGCAATCCTACAAAGAACTTGATTTCTCCAAACATAGAGATTTCAAACTCATGTTTCATTTTGTCAGGAAAACTTTTGCACAGTGCTTCCTTTCCTCCAAAAACTATATCATCCACAAATATTTCAGATACAAGAATATCCTTACCTTCTTCTGATTTGATGTACATGTTTCTGTTATCATCAGTTCTTTCAAATCCTATTTGCACCAAATACTTGTGAAGTCTCTCATACCAAGCTCTAGGGGCTTGCTTCAATCCATATAGAGCCTTATGCAATTTACATAGCTTATTTTTGTTCTTTTCATCAACAAAACCTTCTGGTTGCTCTATGTAGACTTCTTCTTCAAGTATACCATTTAGAAATGTGGACTTTACATCTATCTGATAGACTTTAAATCCTTTGAAGGTTTCATATGCTAGTAAGGTCCTTACTCCTTCCATTCTAGCAACTGGAGCAAAAGTTTCTCCATAATCTAGTCCTTCTTCTTGTGCATATCCTTTGCAGGCTAATCTTGGCTTGTTTCTTGTGATTTCACCATTCTCATCTAACTTGTTTCTGAACACCAACTTGGTTCCAATCACATTCTTATCAATTGGTCTTGAGACTAAGGTCCATGTCTTGTTCTTCTCAATTTGTTCTATTTCTTCTTTCATAGCATTATACTAGTCATCATGTGTTATGGCTTAACTTACTATTTTTGGTTCCATTTTGCTGAGCAGGCATGTTTCATTTCTGAGTCTATTTCTTGTCATTAGTCCTGCTTCTTTCTTTCCAATAATTTGATCTACACAATGATGTCTTTTCACATACTTTGCCAATACAAGTTCTTTCCTTGTTTGCATGTTGTCTCTTTTAGAATCTATATCCTCATGCATATTTTCATCAAATATTTTTTCATTTTCTTCTTGTTGGCTGTTCTCAGAATCTGAATGAACATTTTTTGTATTTTGCAGCTCAGCTTCTGAATGTGTCTACTATTCGACATTCACTATTTGTGACTTGGTAGATACTAGATTTTGTTGTTGATTGTCATTCTGAGTTGCAATTTCACCATTATTAGATATACCTTCATAAAAGTATACAAATGTATTGTATTCTTCTGCTTTCTTGGTGTTCTCAACACTTTGAACTTTTGCAAGCTCATCAAATTTCACATTTGTGTTTTCTACTGCTTTGTTTTTAGATTAAGGTAAAAGAAGGTTTTGAAGGGGCCTTGAAACCCTTTACATCAAAAAGAAAGATATACCATGAACCTCTACCAGGTTTTAAATGGACCTGAAACCAATAGTACAATAAAACTAGGTCAAATAGGGACCTAAAACCAATAGATAAGTTTAGAAAGAGAAACTAGAGAGAAACTTGGAACCTGGAAATATAGACTAGAAAGCATAACAACTAGAGAATCCTCTCAGACTAGAAAAGAAAGGACTAAGATTTTGATTTCACTCCCTTTTTATGAGAGCGCAAATTCATATCAAATTGAGGAAGGGTCTTTTTAGATCTTTTTGTTGTCATAGGTATCCATCCCTCCTCAACCAATGCAGCCTTTGACTGCCACTTTTGAGGATCCAAAATATTTGGAAAATCATCCAAGCTATGGCAAGGCCCATATGCCATCACCACATCCTACAATTTGGAACTGCAACCTTGTTTACCAGTTCCAAAAATAGCATCAAAAGGACATCCATCCTTTTGACTAGGGCATTCTACCTTCCAAACATACACAAAATTGGGACCAGTAGTTTGATATCCAACTTTATCACTAAGATTAGATACTCTCCCTTTTTGTCCAGATTCAACACTCACATTATCTCGACCAAATTCTGAAACAAGAGTACCAAATTTAGCACCATGATTAGAGATTGAAGAAACAACATGCAACTTTCCCATAGCAGCCTCAGAGCAAGTATCTTGACTTAATTTTTCTATAGGACTCATAATACCATTAACTTGGCCAGAATTTGCACCAAGAGAACTAGAACTAACACCTTGGGCATCCACCTTGGAAGTAGAAGCAATCCCCAACACAGATCCAGAATCCCCATCTGCAAGAGAAGATTTGTAAACTATATAATGTTGTTCTAGAACACCCTTCCACTAGGAGGAGGGTTTTTTGTTTGAAGAATTCCTATACACACACTTAGCAGCCAAATGACTAGTATTGAAACAATTATTACACCTAAAAGGGAGGCCCTCATAATCAATCAATTGAGTCCAAGATCCTCTTGAATGATTTAAAAGAATCTCAGTTGGGAGACCCTTAGAAACATCAATATCCACTAGAATCCTAGCATAAGTAGAATGGTAGTGCTCAAAGGATCGGGGATCTACCATATGAAAATACCCTAAAGCCTCACCAATTTCCTTGAAAACAAAGTTAACCCAAAAATGAAGAGGAAGATTAGGCAGCCTTACCCAAGTCGAGATTTTGAAAGACTCATTTTGAGGATCAAAATCTGGATGCGATGGTTTAAACATTAAAGAAAAGTGGTGCTCCCAAAAAAAGATCCAATCACAAAGAATAAATATACTACTTTGTTAGTGTTACCATTCAAGGACTTATAAGCTTTGCTTCTAGTAGAATAACCAAGAAATGTGCCTTCCTCACTCCTTGCAACAAACTTTCCATTCCTAGACTCTTTATATATAAAGAATTTGCATCCAAATATTTTGAAATGTTTTACATTAGGAAAATGCCCATACCATTATTCAAATGGTTTTGCATTTGTACCTTTCTTGACTTGAACTCTATTGAGTGTGTAGACTGTAGTACTTATAGCTTCTCTCCAGTACTTGAGTGCAACATTTTTCTCCATCATTAAGGTCCTGGCACAGTTAATAATTGATCTATTCCTTCTCTCTACTATACCATTCTGAGGTGGAGTTTTGGGTGCTAATGTCTGCCTTTTAATTCCTCTTTCATTGCAGAACTCTTCAAATTCTCTTGATGTGAATTCACCTCCTCTATTAGATTTGAGACATTTTAGGCTCTTTCCAGTTTCTTTCTCAACTCTAGCTAAGTACCATTTGAACATTTGGAATGCATCTAATTTTTGTTTCAAGAACATGACTGTCATCATTCTTGAATAGTCATCTACAAATAGCATTATGCATTTGTCACCTTTGTAGCTTTGTACTTTAATAGGACCACACAAGTTAGTATGAACTAGCTCTAATACTTAATTTGAAGTATAAGTCTTGCTTTTGAAAGTTGACTTGGTTATCTTCCCTAGTTGGCATTGTTTGCACATGGTGTTATCAGGTTTCTTCAACTTTGATAGACCTCTAACTTTCTTCATTTTGCTGATGCTTATCAGATTGTCAAAATTTACATGACATAGCCTCTTGTGCCATAACCATACATCATCAGTTTGAACAATAAGACAAGAAGCATCTTCCATGTCTAGGTAAAAAAAATTACTCTTAGTCTGATCACCTTTTCCTAATAAACTTCCTTGAGAATCATAAATCTTAGAAACTCCTTTTTCCAATTCAACCTTACACCCTATGTTGCCTAACTATGAGACACTTAACATGCTATAATTTAGTCCTTCAACATAGTATGCATTATCACATGATATCTTTTTAGTAAGCTTGATACTACCTTTCACTTTGATCTAACATGGTGCATTGTTACCAAATCTAACACTATTTCCTTCATACTGAATAAAGGTAATGAACTTACTTTTGTCTCCACTCATGTGATGAGAGCATCCACTTTCTATGATCCATCTATCATTCTTATTCATGCAGGTTACCAGAGTAGCTACTTCATCTTTGTTTGATTCATCTTTCATAGTCACATAGACTACTTCATCATCATTCTTGTTAGAGTCTTCTTCAACAATATAGCATCTTTTGCCTTTACCTTTGTAGTCCTTGTTATCCTCTTTCTTGTTCTTGAAGTTGCCTCCATCCTTGTAATTTTTCTTTTGTGTGCATCTGGCTACAATGTGACCAACTTCATTACAATTGAAACAAATGATTGGTAGCTTACCTTTGAATTTGCCTCTTCCTCTATGAAATCTTCTTGCTAGTAATGCCTCCAATTGATCCACATCATCTTCATTAGTGCTTCTATCACTAGATACATAATTTTCTTTTCCATTCTTTTTCTTTGTTTGAACCTCCTCATTGTCTTTCATTGTCATCTTAGCTTTGAATGCAAATTCAAAACTTTTTGGCTTGTAGTTGTCAAAGTTGGATAGCTCAAAGGTAGTGAGTCTTCCAATTATTCCTTCAAATGTCACTTTGTTGCCTGGTACACACCTTAGCTCTTGGATGGCTGATATTCTTATAGCATAGATGGGAAGAAAAGTTCTCAAGTATTTGCTGCATACTATTTCTTCTGCTAACTATCCTCCTAGGCTTCTTATGGCACTGACTACTTCATTCTTGCACCATATTGAGCAGCATTCTAGATCCTTCTTCCATTTTCATATCATCAAATTTTCCTCTTAGGATTTCTCTTTTGGCTCTCTTGACATTATCATCTCCACCATAGATTCTTGATAATGTTTCCCACATCTGATGTGAAGTATCACATCCTTTGATGCCATCATACTTAGCATAGCTTAGTTCTGAAGCAATATCTAACATTGATTGATTTTGCTCCTTCTTCTTACTCATGTCATCTACAGTGAGGGGTCCTGCAGGGTCTACACGATCAACTCTAATTGAGGTTTGTGCATAGTCACCTATTGATCTGAGGTGTAGCTTCATCAGACTTTTCCATGAAACAAAGTTGTCTTTGATAAGCTTGGGAACTTCTCTCTTGAACATCTTGATCTTCCTACTACTAGTACCTTGAAACAAATCAGCAATGAGCTTTGATACCAATTGTTATAATTCTTTAGAATAACTGAGACGGTGGGGGGGGGTGTGGTGAATCCATTATCCAAGGTCCAATGATGTCCAATACAACTTTTTCTAAAAATCCTTAATGGCACATAACTGAAATTATCATGCATGTAATTGAGCATTAAACAATCATGAAAAGTAAACATGCATCATACCATAACACTAAGGATTTGATAACCCAGAAACCCTCTAGGAATAAGAAGGTAAAATTGGAGTGGGGATGATACCCACAAAATAACTACTTAATTGATTTCCATGAATTCTGATGGTCTGCCTTGTTAAAGGCCTACCCTATTAAAGGCTAGAACACATTGTTAAATGTGACCTTGTTAAAGGATTTAAGAACATTCAACTTGCAATGTCACCCTGTTAAAGGATTTACATAGAGCTGTTAGGCTCACCCAAGTCCATGGAATTTACAGTCACCTACTCAAAAGAATCTTTCATCCCTCACTAAGGATCTCCTATCCTCCTCCTAAGGATCTCTTTATCCTTCTCCTAAGGATCTCTTTATCCTTCTCCTGGGGATCTCTTTATCCTTTTCCTAAGGCTTATACACCTAGCTGTTAAGCTAACCTAGCAATGTAGGGTTTCAATATCTAATACAATGGTAAGAAAGTATTAGAAGGATTTTGACCTGATATAGATTGCAACTTCAACCTTGCAGATTTTAGATTGCTATTCAGTCCTTTTCTTTTCTTGGCTTTCCTCCCTTGTAGTTTTGATAGCTTGTTCACCCTTCAAGATCTATCTCCTTGAGTTCTTCCACTCATTATGCCAATGTTTTCTCTAGTTACTCAATTAATTTAGAGTCTTGATGCTCTATTCTTACTCCTCTTAGATTCTTCGCATGATTACACTTATGACCAACTCCCTCTCATGCATGCGCATTTGATCTCTAACCTGTAGCTACTTATAAAGAAGTTTTGTTCTCAAGTTCCCGCTCAAATCTTAATTTTCTCTTGAGAAAGTGGTATTATTTCCCTCCAAATTGTTTCTTCTAGAAACTTCATGATAAATTCATTAGCATTCACCTTGAAAATGGTTTGCATGGATTACATAGAATTCTATGAAATCTACTTATCATCCCTATCATCCAACTAATTCACAAAATTTGATGTAACAAACTTATCACTGCTGATCTGGTGAATCTTTGACTTTAACAAATAATGTAGCAACTCAGCATCATTGGTTTACTGATACTCAGCTCCTTCTATGTTACTCAACTTCTGTTATTATTTACTGGCGCTCGACACCTATAGCATTTTCTACTTTGCTCGGCACTTGAAGACTTACTCGTCATCTATTATCTTTTTCTACTACTTGACACCTAAAGAAATCTGTGTTACTCAACACTTAATCTTTACTCAGCACCTAAAGACTGCTCGACACCTAAAGATCACTCAGTACACACTAAGTTGAACTTTCTTGGCTTCAATTGAGAATCTGTTCGGCACTAACTAGAACTTAGTTAATCCTTACATCTTTGATATGTCTTAGTGTGTTCATCCTCTGTGTCTTAGAGTTTGTCATCAATACACTATTTCATCAATGGCTTAGCTGATCCTTATACTTCATTACAACATCATTACTTCAACTTTTCTCTAGGTAGTCTAGTTACATCTTATTGATTTCCACCTCCTTTTCAATCAACCAATTGATAGTATTTGGATCACTAAAGCAATTGTCATTCCTGCAAGTGGCAAGTTTGACATCAATGAAAAAAAAATGATTGAAAACATTCTTTACCAGTTCCATTATTCTTCATTCATGATCTTTTCAATCATTTCCAACACTATCAAATTAAAGTCATTTCCTATGTTATCTACAACATTTCTAGTTGTATGTCAATCTTGCTATGTTGATGTGTGTAGGGAATTATGTCTAAGGCTTTATTATTGCACCTTCTTCTCAAACTTTTTTTAATACCTTATTTAATGCAAACATCATTTCAAATGTTCCTCCATTTGTTGGATGTTGACTATTGCCCAAAAATTAGGCTACAAAGATTTGGAAATAATTGTAGACTTTGGCTTTATGTTTGTCCCTTTTTATTTTCAAAGCATGTCTGTAAAAGCCTGAATTGTACATTTCTTCTATCATTGCACTTGGACCACAACACTTTGAAACAAGGAGTTCACATGCCATATCCACCTTTCCAAATTTTTATACATTATATGAAAACTTCTGCAAAGCTTCAAAGTTGTCAAACCAATGGAGGCTAATCAAAATTGGAAGCTAATTATTTTGATGGTGCTAATTGCAAATACACTCAGATGCTCCTACAACAAATATTTTTTATTATAGAGAGAAAATTGTGAGTACAACTTACAAAATGGAGTTAATTTGGCCACCCTTAAATATCATACACTATGGAGAAAATTAAGCTTGGAAAGAAAAAGTTAGCTTTGACTATTTAACACTTTTAGCCTAAGAGAACTAAATCTTAGTGTGTGATGTTTAAGCCATCCAACCTTTTTAGATTGTGAGCAAGCTATAGAAAACTTCATTGCCAATGTAGATAGAGTTGGGTTCTTTGTCTATCTCTTCCATCACTTAGCTAGGACACCTTACATCCTCCTCCACCAATTGTGTATCACTCTCCTCTTTTTCCTCATGGCTTTACATCCACCATTTTTTGTCCTCCTCTATCAAAAGTACTCTCTTTTCTTCTCCCCTCCTTCAAGGGATGCAACTTTACCAATATCCTCTATTGCTACCACAAAAAACCAAGAAACCTTTTGACTTTAGTTTGTAATATGCACTTTTACTATTTCTCCAACGTCCATGCACTTGAATATATAATGTCTATAGGAAATCTAATGGGAAAGTAAGATATTGATAGGGGGTGCATGGTGAATTCAAGATCTAACAAAAAATTAACACTTCAAACATTAACCATAACTGATAACTTCACCATTAACCCTATACCATAGACCAAATCAAACATTTACTGCAATATATTATTAGTTCTAATATCTACTTTCATAAATAACACTCACAAAACATAAACAACTCATTACACATGACACAAATATTTTGTTACAAACAAACCCTCCAAGGTGAAGGTAAAATTATAGTGAGGATGATACCCACAAATTCTTCACTACTACATCAATAAGGTTTATCTATTAGAGCTACAATTTTGATCACTTCTGATGATCTACCCTGTGAGGGGTCTATAATGCCTACCCTGACTTGACTTTTCTTTTGTATTGTTGAATTCTTTTAGGTTAGCTTTCTGATTGTGTTTTATGATTATTGGTACTTAGTTACTAGACTTGACTACATATATATATATATATATATATATATATATATATATATATAGTTTCTTAGTCATTTCAGTTATCTCTTGATTATTTGATGATGATATATATGTTCATGTAGTGACTTTTATTTATTTAATGATGTTCATTAGATGAATGATTTATATGCATTTTCTACATATACTCACCCCATAATTGCATATGTATGGTCTACGGGTATGTTTTCTTTATGTTTGACATTTTTGATGTGGTTGAGGAAGGGAGTCATGGTCACTTGCTAGTCAGAATTTGCATGATGTACCACTTCCTCCTGCCATTTCCTATTTAGCTTAGAATATATGTGTTTGTACATGTATGGATTTTATGTATATTGCAGGTACCAGGTATTGACTTCCTTTAATTTCCAAGATGAGCGTATCATGTCGCAATATCTCAATGGTAAGAGAGGGGAGATAACTCTTGAGTTTGAATCCTATCCTTAAACCATTTGTCCTAAAAAGTAGGGCAAGAATTTGAGTCGTCTACCTTTCAAGTTTGTCATATGATGTAAATTTGTGATTACAACCCTTGAGTTTGATCTAGTATGTTGTATTTTGTGATGGGTTTTCATAGTTAATATTGTGGGTCTATGGTGATTTTTTTGTTAATTAAATCAAGTTAAAAAGAATGTTTCCTAATTTAATTTAATGGGAAATTATTAAGATAATTCAATATTTAATTATATTTAATTAATTGAGAAATTAATATAATAAAATAATTAAATTTAAAATTTTTATCAAAGTTCTAATTTAGGCATATTTATATTTATTTAATTTAATAATAATTACTTAGGAGTTTTATTTTAATAATAAACTCTAAATAATATTATTAGTTGAGTTAATAAATATAGTATTAAAGTGTCTTATGATTTAATAAGAGAGAGAAAATGTAAATTTAATAAATTTTATTTTAATTAAATTGCATAAAGCGTATGCATGAAACTAAAATATAATAAATTAATTAAAGGGAGAAACAAAATAAAATTACTAAAGATATTTTAAATTGGAAAAAGTGTTTATGAATTTAAAAGATATTAAAGTATAATAAAAAAAATTGATCAACGAGTTCCCCCATGTGATTGCACAATCAGAGCCCCAAATTAGGGGAGAATCTTTATTAGAGATCTAGAGCTCATTTTGTGAGGACACGGGTTTTGGAGGAGCAAATTTCTGAGAGGAGGGATTTTTGAAAGAAAAGGAATTGTTTGCAAGTTTGGTGCATTCATTGTTTTAGCATCAGATCCAAGTAGGATCTTGCAAGTTTGTGTAGTAGATGGTCATTCTTGTTTTTCTCCATCTTCTCGGTGTTTGTGAATCTATTTTTAGAATTGAATCAAATTTGAAACTCTTGTATGTGATTTTGTCATTATTTATTTGAGAAAATTTTGTATATGATTAAAAAATATCAAGCCCTTGTTTGTATTTTTATTGCACTTCATTTTCAAAAGCACCTGTAATGAATGGAGGGATTGAAACCCCTATTGTTAATTTGAGGATTCATATTTGGAATTATTAAAATTAGGATGTGGGTTTGGAAAAGATATCAAGATTTGAGTTATAAACATTGATTTGATATCCATATTTTTCGTATTAGATTTGTATTACAAAATTATTATTTAAAAAAAAATATATTGTAATAAAAATTACCATAGTAAAATAATTACTGTGATAATTTTTATCACATATCATAACATAAAATTAAAAATATTATGAATGCATATTTTGGGGGCAGGGGGGCTTTGAATCAGTTTATTTTAATTTTAAATAAATAGATAAATAAATAAATTAATTAAAAAAATTAATGTTTGGTGGGAGGCAGGTCACCATCCTTACCTCCCTACCCCCTTGCCTTCTCTCTTTGACATTGTACAATAACTACTAAGTAGCGTGCGACTATTATAAGCAAACCACAATTGCATATAATAGTGCATGGCTAATGGGCTTTTAAAAATGTGGTTATGTGATTTTTTAAAAGTTATTATTATTAAATTATATTTAATGAAATTTTATATTTTAGTTTTATAATAAGTAAGAAAATTATTATTAGTAATTTTAATATATGGTTATAATATTATTAAATTTAAATATTTATTATTATTAATAATTTAATATTAAAATATTACTTTATAAATAAGATAATAAATATTTTTAATTATTAATTAATAATTATCATTAAAATTATGATAGTAATATTTTATTATTTTGGTAAATGGATTATCAAGTTTAAACTTATGAGTTATATTTGGATTATTTAATTTTAAATATTGATTTAATCAAATGATCATTATGAAATTTTAGGTGTATTTTTAGGAATACATTTTTTGTAAATAAAAACTAAAACCCTGCTCATATGTCAAATCTTGTATTCTGAAAATAAATTGAATTATGAAAACAATGTTTAAACAATTTTCTTTATAATTTGTGTGGATGTTGAGACTTGCATGGACTCAAGAATGCTAGCAAATTTGTGACTTAAAATGAAATGAAAATGTAAACCTTGTATTATAAATAAAAAATATTATGAACTATTATATTTGGAAATGAAAATGAAAATTGAACTCTATTCGGAATTGAAAACTCTATAAACAATAATACTTGGAAAAAAAAATTGAAACCATGTTTGTTATTGAATCTTTGTGTTTTGAAAAGGAAAATGAAAACTTGGAATCCTATAGTGAAAATTAAACTATGTGTTTTCCAAAACCTTATGAATTATGAAAATGACTTAGCTTTGACCAGTTAGGATATTTATTGGAGGCTTGGGGGTTTGCTTTGTGATGTCATTTTGTATATGATCTTTCATACCCAACCATGGCGATGTGTCATGTGTCTTCTATGAGGAATTTGTTCAGGTTGTTGTTATTGCTTTCCAGTATCTCTTCTGTAGAACTAAATTATTCCTTCTATGAGTCAAATCTAAGGTTATCCTAGTAGCCTCATTGGACTCTATTCCCCTAGTGACACTATAAAACACTAGTATGCTTTTTTACTGACAAGTCATACTAGCGAAGCAAGGTCACAACCAAGCATCCTCTCTACTCCCATCCTAGCTTGTACTAGCACTTGAGGCATGGGTGAGGAAAAGAAATGAATCTTGTTAATTCATTTTAAACCCATTTAATGAAATATTATCACTTACTAAAAAAACTTACATTGGGTTACCCAGGTAACCTCTTTAGGGCTCTGACCTCCATTGCAAGCCACTTCCCAACATGACATATAGATAACCTACCCTAAGCTCAACAAAAGAAAAAGATCTCAAATGGCTATAAATCACATATTAGTTCTTAAACAAGCAACTAAAATGATATAGAAAACATCACTACTCAAAACATAGATTCCACCAATATGATCATCCTAATAGGACTGATCCAAAATCAATTACACATAAACCAAATCCATGCCATAATATGACATCACCAAAAATACATCATTTAATCACCTCAGTCCTATGTAAGTAATTGTGAAGCAATTAAGGATAGTTGATCAAAGACTCAAAAGGTTATATAGTCACCTACTTTTCCTATCTCACTTTTGATTTAATAGTTACCCCTTTTTCCTTTCCTATTAATATGGACTTGAGCGCTTTTGTTTAATATTTATTTTGATACTTTAAATGAAAATTTCCCTCCAATTCTATTACCTAGTCAACTAGTGAAACCTTGGTTGACCACATGACACATGTCACCCTATCATTGGATTATATGTCCTCATCATCTACTTCACAGGTGCCACATGGTAACTTCTTATTTGTTCTCAAATATTTGTCACTCTTCAGTCACCCAGTCAAGTCTTCACATGACATATAGCATTCCTCCATTGGTTCACTTTGTCTTGTCACCACATAGTTGACATCCCTTCAAGCACTAACCAACTCACCACCACATCATTTCCACATGACATACCATCACTAGCTCTTGGATCAGCCACCTCATCTCATCCACCTACTAAGCAACCTAGGCTCACCATGACACACATCTCCACTTTTCTTCTTTGCATCTCTGATACCCAACCTCATAAAAAAGAAAGATTGGACCATGTGTCCACCCATCCAGTCAACACCATCTAGTGCCACTGCCACATGATGCACTTCCACTTTCTCACAACACTAACATCTTCATCTCATGAAGATGTGAGTTTTTTTAGTGGGTCTATCTCTTTTCAACTAGCCTTCCTTAGAATTCATGCCAAGTATCATATTCCCATTTGTTTGTTACACACTTCATTACTAATTAGTCACCCTGGCTTCATAGACCCATGTTGGAATCTCAAGTTTTTCAATTGATTTGGGGTGAGTCACCCAAAAACCTAAGGAGAACACCCAAAATATCACCACATTTTACATGTTGATGTAATTTCTTACTACATCATTTGCCACATGACACATTCTTGTTTGCCAACACCACCATTTGGATTGCCAACTCATCTCACCCAGATATTGAGTGCCCCATAGACATGTGTGACAATATTTTTGCATTTCAAGTTATCTAGGTTGAGTCACCAAAAAATCTTAGAGGAAAACCCAAAATTGTGACACCTTTCATATGCTGATGTCATTTATTTCTATCTGCATGCCTCGTGGAGCTTTTTGATTTTCTCTTCTAGTCTAGTCAACATAGCTGAGTTGTCTGCACATTGGGTCAAAAATCACTCCTTATAGGTGCTAATCTATGCTTTACTTTATTGTGGGCCCAACTCAAGAAGTTCCCTCTGTCTCAAAGTGTATTGCATTAGACATTTATTCATTGTGTGGTTGCATATAAAAATAGCTTTGAATCTCTTTGTATTAGCAATGTGGGAAAATGAAAAAATATAATATTGATTCAAATTGGTAGATTAAAACTTGGGTTTTTGCAAAATTACCCTTTAAACTTGGGCTCTCCACACTCTAATGCTTCTTGTACTTATGCCTATGATTTTTCATTCCATATTCACCATGTGAATATCATAGGTCTTCTTAGATCTATGTAATACAAGTTGGTCTTTTTAATCTCAACCAAACTGATGCTCAAATGACATCCTTGTCGTATTCATCATTGATATGAGGCTCTCTTTCACCTTTTCTTTGTGTGTCTCCACTTACAAACTAAGGAACCTCCCAAAATGAGATCACATATTTCCAAGAGGAATCCACTACAAACTTTCATCCTTTTTGAGTTTGGCTTACAACATACTGTTCCTTGGAAGATTTTAGACAATGGTTGCATAAAACAAGGTTTTAGCAAAATTCACAAAATGGTATTCAAAATCCTCTCACAATTTTGAGTCCCATTATAGAAAAAAAAATATCACAAGAAGTGACCCTATAGAAAACTAGTTAACTAGAACCAATGACTAACAAAATAACTAAAAACCAAACAAAATAACCATGTTAGGTCAAAAAAAAATGCTTCTAATGGACTAAGCCACCACTAGCTAAAGAATAAAAGATTAAAAAAATTAATAAAATGAAGGTTTATAACATAATAAACTAGAAATCAACACCAAGAACCACCCCACACTAACCAACAAACACAAAGGAAAAAAGCCAACATTAGGAACTAGTAACACAAACTAGTTGCCTACTTTTGCAGCTCATTGAGCTGGTCTAGTAGGGAGAACTTGGGGTGAGAAAGTTTGAACTCACTAAACCCCTAAAAATTCTCCTTCTCATGTTCCTCTTTTCTTAGAGTCTCCTCCTTTTGTTTCCTCTTTTCTGCTCTCTCCTCCAAGCGAGCCTTCAAACTCTCAATTTATCCTTCCATCCTAGTTTTGGCCTAGATGCTCTGAGTAGCAAGATTTTTTTATTTCTTCACCCTGTTAGGCTTGCTCCTTTATAATAGACACCAAGGATTTCAATACCTCATTATTATCTTCCTTAGGGTGTACTTTTTTTATGTGCTCCACCTACTCCTCTAGTTTTCCCAAAAATTAAGCTTCTCTCCTAGCTCCCATCCCACTTCCCACCAGACCTCATACTTGCAACCAACCATCTGATCCATAGGTTTTCTCTCCACTTCGATGATGGCCTCCAGTATATTCATCTTCCTTCTAGCAATGTGCATTTGAAATAAGATCTAACTAGCCATTGCTTTCAGAGTAGGTTATGTGCAGGACCATGGTGTTCCAAAAGTAGTGATATGGAAAATGTGTAGTTTTAAAATGTCTAAAAGTATTTCAAAATCCATTCTAACTTTTTTCCCACCCATCCTAATACCAAATCAAAAAGGTCATACTTTACCTAATCGGGTATTTGATGTCATATCAAGTATCTAATATTATCGAGCACCTGATATGATATTGGATACCTAAAATCTACGTGTAGAAAAAAAACCTAAGAGCATCATTTTTATTGTTAATTTGGTTGTTTGGGCCCTTGTTTCATATATACGATCCCAAATCTAGTATCAGATCTATGTGTTTCTTCAATCTATAATTTTGATGTAAGGTAAGTTAATTTTTTTCATTTTTAAATTGTTTTCTATTTAAAAATAGGGTTTTTAATAGAAATCAATTATTTTTCTTTTTACTTATGAACTATGAATATAATTAGTAAATTTTGAGTTCTTTATAATTTAATAGGCATGGCTAACTCAAATGATGTTCATAACACTAGCCCATGAAATAATGTTCCTCGATACCCTTGCCAAATGTTCCTCAACCTTCACCAAATAATCCACTACCCCCTTAAAACCCTCATTGAATTAAAGATTTGATACAAGATAATCTTACCAAAGTTGAGGGGTTTCAAGCCACATATAACAATATACCTAAATTATCTCCCATGTTAACCACGTTAAACATCATAGTGAATAATATTTAGACACTTATTGAACAACAAAATGCTTCTCTTTATTGGCATGGGTAAATGCATTCTCTATTTGATGATCAATTGGACTATGATGAGGTTGTGGCCCTAAACATAACCAAAGATGATATAGTTAACCTTTTTATAAACCCATAAACTAGTAAAAAAGTGGAACGCACAAAACCTAAATCATCAATTAAATGGTGCAGAAATGAGGCTATGCATGCAAACTTTTGGGATTGTCAAAGGATAGTTTTTGACAAACCACCACACAACAATTTTGACAAAAAATTGTATGTTGAGTTTGTGTTGGGCCTCAAAGTGAACTACCAGAGCATGAGGCCCAATATGGCCATAGGAGGAGGAGCTCCCCAGGATAGACCCTTTTCCTAGTGGAAAAAGTTGGCACTTATGTTGCCTCTACTGATGCCTCCCCCTTCCTCTAGTGTAGCATTCTAATATCATTGCAGAAGCTTGCTCTTTAACTATTAGAGTCATCCACTAGTACAAAAATCATAATATATGACTAAATAAGCTACTGAAAATTGTAGATATATGACCAATTTTGATCACGTTACCTTTAGGAGTTTATTGTCGGTCATTAAAATTGTAGTCGAATTTATGAGTAAACTATTTTAATCATTAATTTGATCATTGACTTGGTTGTTGATTGTTATTAAATAGTAGTTTATTTGGAATTTTTTTGGTGACTTTTTCAACAATTTATTTAGTAGTTAATTATTATTAAATAGCAATTTATTTGGTAGTATATTTGATAGTATATTTGGTAGTTGACTTGATAGTATATTTGGTAGTTAATTTGGTAGTATATTCGGTAGTAGATTTGGTAGTATATTAGGTAGTTGATTTGGTAGCATATTTGGTAGTTGACTAGTCATTTATTTGATACTTAACTTGGTCATTTATTTTCTCATTACCATTATTTAGTACTAAATATAGTTATGAAATGAATAATTTATTCAATACTATAAATTTTAAAATACAAACAAATATGATATTAGAGTTGAACTAAAACATTAAAACAAATGAAAATATTACACATGAACAACACTAAAGTAGAATTAAAAGATTGATTCAATATCGTGATAAAAAAAGGTAACTTGGGATAAAAAATAACTAATGTAAATATATGCAAGTAATAATATATTCTAAATTATCTAAAGAGTATACATGTAAATATGATGAAAAAATGTCAAAATTATATAAGATTTTCCAACTCTTTTAGATACACCTCAATAATTAAAATATTTAAATAATACATTCAAAATACTAAAACATAAAGTAATAAGCCAAATTTTCTAAGAAATAACACATCGATCAACTATGTCATTTTCTCCAAATACTTTAGTGACCACCATGTGAAGGTTACCTCTTTCTCTTTGAGATGAACAACTCCATTTATAGCAATACATTGCTTGTGACCATTATAATGTATACATTAGCATCTCTAGATCCATTCAAGTTTTCTCCATGTAAAATAGACAATGAGAAAATAATCCTAATACCAAAAACATGACCATCATATGAATCCAAAAAATTAACTTTATCCCCTTCTTTGAGTTTAATCAAAACATTTTTGCAAAAGGAAAAGAATAACATATTAGATTACATAGATAATGAAAGGCCATAAATATAAAATACAATATTAATGTAAAAAATTATGATAAAGATTCATTTTACATTGCTAAAGGTAAAATATTCATGTAAAAAATTAATGATACTCACAAAATATTAAATATATTTATAATAATACTAATCAACAATTTCATGCCTTAGGGTTAGAACTCAAGACCTTAGGGTTGGAACAACCTATAATTAACAATTTCATGTCATTTAAGTTACTATAGATCATGAATAAATGACACTCACCTAAGAGTGGTAAGAAGTAGAAAGATTGTAACAAGATGGAAACAAATCTAAGCTATGCATATGCATGAGACCTGCAAAATTATTAGGACCTACAAATGAAACTCTTGCATTGTTTCCTAATAAGCTAGATTGAACTTCTTGTTATTGCAACTACTAGCAATCATGAGTGGCATGTGATCATCCTCAAGAAAATTCAATAGATCTACCCACCTACAAAAAATGCACATGAAATCTTAATATTTCTAAATCATGATAAAACTTCAAATAAAGTAAACAATATTTCCTTCTAGGAAGAGATGTAAAAGAATGCCCTTGAAATTATGACTTCTAGTATTCTCAAAAGTAAACTCTCAAATCACACTTACTAGGAAGTAGTTTATTGTTATAGCATTTTCAAGACGATGATCCTTTTGATGTAAATACATAGAAAATCTACATTAAGTGCTGAAAATAGATTTAAAAAGATGTCAAATCAATAAAAATATGACACAAGAGGAATTCTCAGATCGAGGAAAAAGAAAATAGTCAAATAAAAAAGCTCCAATACACACCATTATTCCAAACATGAGTGTTTACTAGTGAGAAGTTATGTTTCAACCATATCTCTAAAGATATGAACTATTTTTTTCTTTATTTTTAACATATATTTAGAAGATTAAAATGAAAACTCCATTAAATTTTGAGTAACCCTGTTCATAGTTTCTGAGAAAACTTCACCAATATGTAATAGTTGTATAGTTGATAGAAAAAAAACAACATAACAGTTGGAGAGAAGTTATTATGGTTGTCAGGGTTCTTTTAGGCACCATTTTTAATTTGGAGGGATGATCAATACTCATGGTGTAAATACAACATAAATTAATGTGTACAACCATATAGCTAACATATATATAATAAAATTAACATGTGGTATGAACAAACCCAATTGTCTACATGCAAAGCCTACATATCTATTTTGATTAGTAGGTATCATAGTCAAAGAAGGATGTGCAATGGCATTGTACAAGGAAAAATCAGTATAAACATGACACACATGACATTGATATGTCAAACATGAGGAAGGTTGAAAAAAATAACATGAAAGAGGAGTATAACAATGATAAAAGGTTTTGAATCAATAATTTCAATTACAGAGAAATTATTGATCTTTAAGAGCTTTTAGTAAATGAAAGACTGATGTGTGAGAAATAATTAAAGTGACAAAAATTAATGTCTTATGCGAAGAACTAAGAAACTATAGAAGTACATGTCATAGTTGTGACAGGACTCTAATGCATAGATATGAGACAATGTTTGTTGGTAGATAAATAACCTTATGAGATCATTTGAAAAAGTACAAAACATATTCAAGGTATCATATGATAGTAGACTAGGTCTTAGAGTAAGCGTATTAAAGTTTAGTATTAAGATAGCATTTTTTGTACTTCTAATAGCCTTTGTGGAATGTATAAAAGATGTTAAAGGGGCTCACGAATTCATAATAAAATTTAAGCCATTATGTCACCTTTTTTGAGGTAGTTGGAAGGGTCTTTAATGCTTCTTTCTTGTTCAATCTAACCCAAAAATACATGCCCTTTCATTTAGGGTAGTTGGTTGGCCAACTAGAGTAGAATATTAAAAAAATGGAGCAACTTTCCAAGCATTTAGGGACAAACTATTGAGTTGGATAGTAGGTGGGAGGATCTAGGAACCATCTTTGACTAAGTCCTCATCATTTCCAAGAATCTAGGAGCTCCTTAAGGCCTCTCAAGTGTAAAGATAAGGTAAAAGGATAGTTTGAGGCATTTGTGACACTTTTTAAACTGCTTTCAAGGGGATTTAATGACTATTTTAAGTTAGATCCGACACAAGAAGTTGATTTAAAATATTGTAACCAACTTTTATAAGCTATAAAAAAGCTTTTGGAGTCCATTTTGTAGTTATTTCAACTAAACCTATCTCATTTATGCAACCAACTCTTATGGTCCCCTAGAAGCTGATTGTCTAATAAAGGGGCCCAATTAAAGTGATGCGCTTGTGCATCACTTTAATTTAATGTAGCATTTAATTTTAGACTTTGAATTTCGGCATCCAATATTGTGACCATCTTATTGAGTTTTAGGACCTAGAATTTTCTCTTTAAACAAGCTACTTGGTTGTTCACAATTATCGAATTACAAGTTCATCTATTCTTGTGTCCAACTCAGATACCAAATAGGATCAAAATGACTGAACACTTATATAGGCATAACTTGACTCAATTTGATTTTAGACATCAAATTAAAAATTAAATTAATATACAAGCATAACTTATGTGATTATGTATTTTATTTTGTAATGATGCATCAACTTCTAGCTATAGCATATGTGATGATACCCCTTGCACAACAAAGCATGTCAAATCTAGGAGGCAAGAAATATACACCAACATAGAAACTAAAAGTTTGCTACTAACATGTAGAAAACATTTATCATGCATAAGATGTCTAATTACCTTAATACAACAGGTATTCTAGTCTATATTTATTAATGCAAAACCATTCATGTTCTCACCTTGTGTTAATACCAAAGTTAAATTTGCAGACATAACGCTATGACACGTATATGAAAAATTAGGAATATAGCTTGCACGAGTACCATAAATTCCATTCAAGAGAGCTTAGCAAAGATGCATTTTAAAATTTGAATGTTTAGAGGAAGAAACTATTCTTGTTCCAAAATAAATGTTAGCCTAAAAAGTAGTTTAGATATACAACCTAATAGTTGCAATGGGTTTTCATCTATTGGATCTTTGTCACTTCCACCAAGAGAAGTACTCACATTAGAAAATGACAACAAGTGAATTGAGTGGAAGCCATCTAATATGCAAAGATTTTTTGATGCTAGAAGAATAAGAAATGAAAATGAATGATAATAATATCCCTTGGAAGATATGATTTTTAAAAAAAATTGTACAAATATTTTATTGGTTGAAGAAGTTTCTAGAAAAATTATGAATCTATTCACTTTCAAAGAGCACTACAGGTGCCTAAAACAACATTGTCCAAAAATAACACAATATTTCTCTTTCTGACCACAAATAGTTGGAATTAGATTATGTAGGCTCAAAATATGTAGGCCTCCTCAAAATATGTAGACCTCTTGTAGAATCCTACATAGCAAACTTGTGTTGTGATGGAGCATGGATTATGATGACATAATTTTTTTAATGTAGAAGCACAAATTGCATCTATAGATTTAACTTTTTTAGAAGAAGATGAGTCCAAATAGAGGAGTCAAGCTCCAACTACTTTTATAGGTGCTACCAATCAAATTAGGGAGAGAAAGAATGATGACTACTTATAGTTAATAAACATTGTTTAAATAGAAATTTATGCTTTGGCAATTCATTTCAGAGTTTTGTTCTTTGGATATTTTCTTACTTTTTATACCTTCCACCACCTATTTCAAGCACAAATTTAGTATTTTATTTCAAAATCACTTGAAATCTTAATTTGACAAAAACCCATAAAATATTCATACCAAGATTATATCCCAAGTGATTTGTCTGTAATTCTCATTTTAATCTTTACTCATTGATATCACCAATCCTATGAAATATATATATATATGTGTGTGTGTGTGTGTGTGTGTGTGTATTGAAATATATATATATATATACATATATATATATACATGTATATATCTATATCTGTATATATATATATTGAAATATATATATATATATATATACATATATATATACATGTATATATCTATATACATATAAATACATATATATATATATCTGTATATATATATGTATATATATATCTACATATATATATATATATATATATACATATGTATATAGATATATACATATATATATATACATATATATACATATATATACATATATATACACATATATATACATATATGTATATGTATATATATATGTGTATATATATGTATATATATGTGTGTATATATGTATATATATGTGTGTATATATATATATGTATATATATATGTATGTATATATCTGTATATATATATGTATATATATATATATATACATATATATGTATATATATATATACATATATATATACACACATATATATATACATATATGTATATGTATATATATATGTATATATATATGTATATATATACATATACATATATATACATATATATATGTATATATATACATATACATATATATACATATATATATATGTATATATATACATATATATATGTATATATATACATATATATATATATATGTATATATATACATATATATATGTATATATATACATATATATATATATATATATATATATATATATATATATATATATTGTAACGCCCTGCCAAGGGATCCAAAAGAATTAATCTAAAATTTTACTAAGTTTGCCAAACAATTTTTTTTAAAATCATGAAAGATAAACCATTCACATCAAACACATAGTAGCGGAAACAATAACATAGAATCAATTGTAAGCATACATGTAACACCCTGCCAAGGGATCCAAAAGAATTAACCTAAAATTTTACTAAGTTTGCCAAACAATTTTTTTTAAAATCATGAAAGATAAACCATTCACATCAAACACATAGTAGTAGAAACAATAACATAGAATCAACTGTAAGCATACATAATAGGTTACATTCCTTAAGGATCCCAAGATGTTGAGTCACATTTGATTTAATTAATACTAAGTCTAACCACTACCACATCCACATGAAAGAATAAATAGAAAGTCCAATGTCCATATTACACATTTGTTTTGAATGCCTCTTGGCAATTAAATTTAGAATGCTCAATCATCCACTATACATGACACAGGGTACGAAAGGCTTAAAAGAATATACATATGTAAAAATAAAGATACATCATCCTCATCAAATCCATGATACAAGTGCAATAAAGTAAATGAAACCAATAACATACATGATACATCCATTAATAAATAAAGATATAACAACCATCATAAAAGATATCCATCCATCATAAAACACATCTAATATAAGTGCGCAGTTCCTCCCAACTGTCAATAGCATCATTAGACCATCGTGGGCCCTTGCCATCCCTTCGTGCATAACATCCCAAGTCATCGAAGAGATCATCAACATTATCATAGTAGGGATATCACTCCTAAAACATACTACAACATATGCAAAAGGAAATCTAACATGCAAGAATAAAGCATAAGATGATCCTACAAAGCAGATAACATCATCTATCATATGCTAATCACCAATTTAAAGAAACATGTCAATAATTACATCCATCACAAGATATAACATCCATCATAATGATCCAAGAACATAATGAAGATAAATGCCAACAAAGATAGTGCTGGAGTAGATGGTCTCAAGTCTCAAATAGGATATCAAATCACATAACACAATACTCTCTAAGTTCAGGAATCCTAAAAGTATACTAACTCAAAGGTTCTAACACACAAACCGACATCTAGTTCCCAAAGGCACAACAAAGACATGTAGGAAACCTGCTATGTAAGTGGGAAAGTGTCATTGCACAAATCATGCTAGAGTTACCCTGGTAGTCTCTCAATAGACCTTGGCCCCCTAGTGATCCCTATGCGGCCACTAGTATCCTCTCGTACTGACGAGGCATACTACAAAATGCAAGGTCACAACCAAGCATTCTCTCTACTCCCATCCTAGTCTGTACTAGCACTCGAGGCATGGGTGAGAACATACAATTATCTTATTAGGTTCATTTTAATCCCCATTCAGTGTAAATGTTTTCACTTATTAAATAACTTACAATGAGTTACCCTGGCATCCACTTAGGGCCTCGACCCCCATTGCAAGCCACTTCTCGACACTATAAGTAGATAACCTACCCTAAGCTCATAGAATCATAAATCACAAAATAACCTTAGTCCTATACAAGTGACTGGAAAAATACCAAAAGATAATCCACAATAAGAACACTAAATCTCCAAGAGCAACTGAAAAGCATCCATTGATAATCATGACCACAACAGTTCTCTATTAGCAACTGAAGGTATCAATGATAATCACAACATCCATTGGTCCCCATCGAGCAACCATATAGTATTACAAAATAAATCTCAATATCCATATCAATGATAAATCACAACATCCATCGGTTCTCAAAAAGCAACCACAAGGAATCTCAAAATAAATCATATTGATCGAAGACTCCAAAATGGTCGAGTCAAAACATGTCACAATATGACATCATCAAGATCAAAGCAAACACTTCAATCCCATCAAGGTGACTGGAAAGTAGCCCAAGTATAATTGATCGATGACTCAAAAATGGTTAGGTCAGGTGTCTCATGCATATACATCTTAGCTTCACACAAGAAGACTGATGAGCATCAATGAACAATAAATACAAACATCTCATAGAGCATACCATCACATTACCATGGTTGGTTTTAAAAAAGATTGAGATTAACATCAACATGACATCACATCTCACAACCCCTGAGCCTCTGGTAGATGTCCTATAACTGATCAACAATCTAGTCAACCCCAAAATCCCAAAACACAAACAATATACATACAACAATGCATGTTCCATGTTTGGGTTTAGCTCTGAACACACAATATTAGTTCACCACAAAGTTCCAATTTCCATTTCAGTGCGAGTTTTCAAATTTAAAGAGGTACATCTTATTAGATATAGTTTAACCATTTCATTTCAACAAATAGAATACAAAATTACCCCAATCAAATTCCCAACATAATAAAGATGCAAATGCATATTCCAGTTTGCTCTTGAAGTCACATGGTTATGCCAAGTATGAGGTTTTAGATTTACTTTCGAGAATATTTCAAATGTACAAGATTCTTCGTTTAGCCTCCAAGTCAACATAGAATTATCCCTCTATTATAAATTTTTTTTCTAAAATAATCAAAAGATAATTGCTTACTTATCCAAATCATTAAACTAGTTCCTATTGGCTTCTAATAAAATCATTTTACTAAAATCAATAAAAACTCCCTTAGTTCTGAGAAGTGCCTCTCATTTATATTAAATCAATTTCCTGAGAATAATCGAAGGATAAAAAATTATCATAATAATAAAGAATGTTTTTCCATTAAATATGGCTTTGATTTTATTAAGGTCAATATCATCATTTAATCTACGAGTCAACCCATTTATCCCCTCGATTAAAACATCAAATTATCCTTCCATTGTTTTAAAATAATATTCTAAGAATAATTGAAGGATAATTATTTACTTATTAAATCATTAAACTAATCTTCATTGGCTCTTAATAAAATCATTCGCCTTATTTTGCTACGATCAATGTTACTAATTGAATAAATCTTCCTTAATATTTAATTCAACTTCTCCAAACATAATCAAAGGATCATTATTCGTTTAAATTATAGGAAAGCCAGTTATCAATCTTTAAATAAGAAGATTATAACTTTATTAAAAACCAACACAATTAAATAATCTTAAAACTTACTTTGAATGCCATGCTTTATTGATTAATCTTAATTAAAGCACATCTAACTAAATTAATTAATAAATATATAACTTATCTGTATAGATGTACAACTTATGATTCTGAATTTGTTTAAATATTAATTTAATTAGATATTCTAATTAAACACTAATTAATCGCAATAACCAAATTTCGCTCTTAAAATATTTTGATAATAAGTAAATAGAAGTCTTCAATTACTTACCATTATCTCTTTAAATACTATTTTGAGACTATTAACTTGAGTAAAGAATCTTGATAAAAGTTCATTAGTTTAAATATACATTAATTAATTTTCATTAATATTAAATAACAATATCCTTTAATAACATTATTCTTAAAGAACCAAGAATAATAATAAATTCATAACACACACTTATTTCGCTACCAAAATTTTATTCACAAATAACGTTCTAATTAAACCCATTGATAGATTTCAAAATAGACTTTACAATCCATGACTTCAATGAATGGCTGAGTGGAGGGCCTCTAAATTTATAACAAATATTATAAAAAAAGAATTTAAATTATAACATAAACCTCAAATGACTTTGTACCCATGATTTATTATTAGGAGGCCCTATTATAGGTTCATGACAGTCGCTGGTTATGAGAGGCAGAGTTGTGGCCTACACTTATATCAAGGCCATGCAGTCTGCATCGTATAAATATTACATTGGGCGTTGTTATATGTTTATGGCAGCTATGGAGAAGCAAAGCCATGTCCTTCATGTGATGTATAAGGCATGACATATGTCTGTATTGCCATCAGCCAATGATATGACCATGCAGTCATGTAGTTCTCACTATAGATATGCTGCATATGTAGGTACCTTGCGATCATAAAAGTTCTGTCATCACTTACGAAAATGGGGGGTATATAACATTTATTCAAAGGTTTTATGAGAAAATGAAATTGCTAGCAGCATTCTGAAGTAATATGCGAATCAAATCACTGTCAACACATACGACCCCTTTGCCAAGCGGTACATAGGGCAGAAACCATTAATTGCAACGCAGATTGTTAGAGTTGCCACCCATGTAATGGGGTATGTGGGGCAGGAATAATAAAACTCATAACTAAATAATATTTAGTCAACTTAATAAAATTACACTTGTACAATATCCAAACATTACAAATCCAGCAATTAGAAAAGTTGCAGGTTTTTGAGCTGCTGTCTGTAATAGATGGAAGGACGTGCAACCTCTAATCAAACCCTCCACGTAGATATAGGTGCAGGTACTCACTCGCCAATGCATAAAGATCTAAGGAGGGGGTGCGAATCTGACGCTTACATTAGAGTTTTTTTTTTTTTTTTAAAACATAGATCACACCACTCCAATAAACTATAATTTTGATCATTGTTTCTTTTGTTAATAAAACAAATCCGTTTCATAATAATAATAAAATTTTAATATATTTATATATACATATTAAAATTAAAATATATATATATATATATATATTTCTAATGCCACTTGTAAATGTGAACTGGTAGAAAAATTATGACCAACCATTCAAATTTACAACTTAGAATTTCCATAATTAAGAGTCATTTCTTTTTTTAAAATTCCAAACTCTCCTCTAATTAAATTCTCAATTCTATATCAATTCGAACCCAAACCTAATTTACTCATAAATAGAATTAGGGTTTTCTAATGATTTCTTTGCAACCAATTAAAATTAACATGCATATCTAGATTCCAATTTCAAGATTGAAGATTCGTTCATAGGGAATTATTCAGACATACATAGCAGACACAATGAAGACAGGAGAGGAAGAGCATAATAAAATATGTGAAATAATCACGAGTGCCTACCTGGACACTGATGCTAATTCGCTATGCCTCAAAAAATTGTAAAGAAGCTCCTCCTCTTAGAACCTTCTCCTTTCCAAAAAAATTCCTTCCTTCTCCAACATTCACAATTCCTCCAAGAACCAAAACCCCCCCTCCAAGTGACTAGGAGTGCTTGTAGAAGCATATGAGGATCTTGAAGAATATAAGCTTGTTGAAGCATATGAGCTTGTCGAAGCATTTACGAATGTCCAAACATACTAGGAGAGCCTGTATATAAAGGCCTCTAAGATGTATCTAGAATGTGTCTAGAAAGAACTAGGAGATGAGCATGACAACTAAGTACATAAATTCCATGACAAGAAGATAGACATGATGAGGTCTCTAGAATGTTGTAGACACCATGTGCTCAAATAATGTGCTAACTCCTAAGTGTAGACAACACATGCATAATTAGAGTGCAAACTCTTGTGTTGTCAACATGACAACTTTGAAGAGCTCGCATACTCCTATGTGAATAAATATTAAAATAATGCACATTAATTTATTTAATATTCACTTTATTTATTTTTATTAATTTATTAATTTTAAATCTCATGCACTCATCATGTGGTCATGAAATTTTAATAAATTAATTTCTTTTCCATTTATAAATTTATTTTTGAAACTTAATTGATGAAATATATAATAATATTATTTAGCATTTATTAAAAATGAACTCTAAATATATTATTATTAAAATAAATATTGTTACATTCCAAATTTAAACTTATAACTTTCATCTCCAAATTAATTCTTTTATTTAATTAATTTCTCAATTAATTAAATTAAATCAATATTAAAAAATCATATTAATTTTCTATTAAATTAAACCATTAATTAAATATTTTAATTAGGCTTAATTAATAGAAAATACACTGAAGACTCATAAAGTAAAATACAAAAACCCATCATAGAAAAACACATACAAAATCAAACGAAAAGGGTTAATATCACGAATTACATCATCCCACATATTCGAAGGGTACTCGACTCAAATACTTGTCCTAATTTTCAATTAGGACAAATGGCATAAAGGGTTGGGATTTGGACTTGAGAATTTTATCTCCCCTCTCTTACCATTGAGATAATGCAATAGGGTATGCTCATCCTGGCAATTCAGGGAAGTTGATACCCGGTACCTGCAACTTGCATAAAACCCTCACATGTACAAGCACAATATATATACTAAGATATATAGGCAATGGCAAGAAGTGGTGCATCATGTAGATCTTGACTAGCAGGTGACTACGACTTCCTTCCTTAACCACATCAAAAATGCCATAAAAAAAGAAAACAAACACACACACCATAGAGATGCAAGTATGGTGTAAGTATCTATAAGAAAGCACACACAGAATAAACCATCTATCTAATCATCATCAATAACTAAATTCACTTGAATAATCATGATGCATACATGAGCTATAAAGTACCAAGTAATCTCATCATATAATAAACTGAATTTGAAACAGTATCTGATAATCTCAAAATAATGTTACTAATAATCATCAACATAAAACTAGCCCTAAAAAAGTTTGACAATGATAACAAAAATGTGACCTAGGGGTAGGCACTACATATATATATAAAATAAAGTCTAGAAAATAACCATAAATTGAATTGTCTCCAGTCAAGGTACAAAAACAACTTTAAAATGCAGAATTGATGCACAAGATGTGGAGGGTAGTTGACCAAGAAATATGGCAACTAGATATATAGATGCATAAATGACCAAGGAAAAGAAAGTAGGTGGAAAGGCTAATAGTTTTCCAAACAAAAAATAGACTTTAAAGCCCACACAAACATCCTATGAATATCTCTACAAAGCTTTAAAACAAAGATAAATTATTACTGATTGGATTTATATAAACTAATTTCATATTTTTAAATATATTTTCTTGTAGGTCATTTTCAATTTTAGATAGACTCTAGCTTGAATGGTGATTAGTTTGAAATCCCCTCAATGCATACTGGGTGAACAAAATAAAATCATAGTGGTCAAAATATGTCTATAAGAAATGAAACAATTGAATGGAATAAAATGTTATTTATAAATAAAATGATATCATTTTTATGAACTATTAATCTCTTTGAGCCTCTCTTCCCAATCTCTTTGAGCATTCTCCTCTATCACATAATGATCTATTGATTCCCCCCATCACTCTAGTAGTCTTTTTTTTTCTATCATTTTCCACTAATAACAATAACAATACTTTTCACCCCAGAAACAATACAAACCTCGAGTGGAGTCACTCTTGTAATGGTTGTAGAGCTCCACAACATACTAGGCACCCCATGTCAGTAAAATTCTACAAGACTTCAAAATTGGGCATGTTACTTTGTAGGGGTCTTGATGCAGAGGACTTTGGTATCCTAGGTTTTCTTTGACCCAAATGTTCCTTTGTTTAATCTAAAATACAATGGTTATCTTTGTTAGTGTCTTCTCCTAATTAGGATCTCCAAGATCCTTTGTATTAACTTCTTCCCAAAGGTATAGTTGATTTTTAGAAGATTCCAAAGTCACAAAGTTGAACTAGTCCAACTAGTTCCCAAATGCCTCACTTTCTTTACTTATTTCTCTCCTAGAACCCCAAATCTCTACCTAGGATCTTTCCACACATTCCCTTAGAAACTTACTAGTTTTCTTATTCCATCTAGTGTCACTCTAAACCCTTTCCCACACTCCTAAACTCTTCATCAATCCAAGTGGTCTCAACCCCACTAAGAGACCTAGTTGCCTAGGTCCTATTAGGATTAGTTTCACTATTTTGAGCTTTAACTTCCAAATCCTTCAAATGAACTCATGAAATTCTTTGATAATATTCAAGGTACATGTGAGTACTTTCAAAATCCAAAATCTTAGCTTCTGGTTCACCCATAACCCTAGTTTCTGCCTAGCCCTAGTTTTAAGCCTATTAATTAGGCCTTTGGACCGTTGAGCATAAACAATTGCCAAAATGATCCCCAAACCTTGTTTTAACTCCTTCCACCTCTAAATCCTATCAAGGAATTGTTTATTTCTTTCATGGACCTCATCAGATCTTTTTCACAAGGTTATGGGCACATGCGCCAAAGTAATCTTAGCCCTATCCTAGTTCACTTATGTTCAATGGTTAGCCATAGGGCTTGCCATTGGAACCAAGGAACTGATTGAAAAAACACAAAAAATAACACAAATGATATGTATAGACTCTAACCCTACTTCCCCCATAGTTTCAAACATTTCCACTAGTGGGTTCTTAGGTTAGAGCCATTTCTTGCCAAACAACACTATGACTATCCTATAAAACCAATGACCTTCAAAGACTCCTATCTCTATGCACTAACAACTTGAAGAAATCTAATTAAAAAAATGAAAGTTACTAGAATACTCTACATCTCCATAGAATATAATCTTCTCTACCAATCTGTATAATAACAGGAAAGCAATACAATTCTAGTAAAATGCTACCACAGACATCTGTATAGGGGTACCAAAAATAATACTTGCAATCCAAAATTCCATCAACCTTCTCCAAAAATAGAATCCATGATTATAGCCCAAGCATGGGTGGTTATAACTGATCTAACGGAATCTTTTTCCATTCTTGCAAATGTTTTCAAAGTTGCTTGAGCAACTTTTCAAAATTGCTAGCAACTTTTTGCATAATGAGCATTTTGGCTTATTTTGACAATTCGATGAGTAAATGTGACCACCTTGACCCTAGATAAGGTATATAGGGTCCTAAAAAAATCCTCAAACCCATACTACACAAAAATAGAAAGGTTTCACTATTCTAAGCCAAATTAGAAACTTTTACCTAGTGAACACTATGGTCCTTACAAACATATAGTTGACCAACCTTACATCTTGCCCATTGGATTTTATTCAAACAAACCCAAAAATAACCAACCCAACCCTAAAAAACATAAAAACATAAAAAAGAGGAGGTACCCTACACCATACTCACCTGGGACAAAGAACTCAAGTCCCTTGAGTTAGGAGGTCTTCAATGGTGACCCCATGTTTCAAAATGTCTATTTTTGTCATCCAAGTAGCCTTAGCATCAGGTGATCCCTACCACTTGATGAGGTACTCCTTTTTGTTACCCTTCCTACTTTTATGGGGGACTTTAGAATCTAGTATACTATCCAACTTCATAGGTTTTGGACTAGGTAAGTCTTTCACCCAATCATCATCCTCAAAATTTCCAAGAGTGGATTGACCTAAGTCTAAGGGTGGCCTCTTATAGGGGTATAGATTAGAAACATTGAAAATTGGTGAAATTCCCAAATTAGGAGGTAACTCCACCTCATAGGCATTTTTTCCATACTTATGCAAAACCCTAAATGGACCTATCTTCTTCATGAGGAGCTTAGTTGGCTGACCCTTGGGTAGTCTCTCCTTCCTGAGGTAAGCTAGTGCTAGATCCCCTACCTTGAACTAAATATCTCTTCTTGTTTGATCAACTTTGGACTTGTACTTCTCCACCTACTTTTGCAAAGTCTTGGTGACTTGATCATGAAGCTCCTTCATTTTTTCTGCAAATGACTCCCCTTGTGCACTCCTTTTTTCTAATAATCTTAGATCCCTTAGCTCTAGGATCCCCCTAGGATTAGCCCCATATAATATTTCAAAAGGGATTTTACTAGTGCTCATATTGATGAAGTCATTATAGGAAAATTCAGCTTGCCCTATGATATGATTCCATGATCAGACATGTTGCTTTGTTAAGCATTTGATCAAATTCACAAGTGACCTACTTACCACTTCTTCTTGACCATCTAATTATGGATGGTACGTTGAAGAGAAAGACAAGTTTGTACCAAGTTTCTTCCATAAGGTCCTCCAAAAGTGACGTACAAACTTGCTATCCCTACCACTTACTATATTAACAGGAAATCCATGAATCCTCACAATGTTCCTAATGCATAGACCTACAATTTGAGAAGCATCATTAGTTTTCTTACATGGAATAAAGTGTACCATTTTTCTAAAATGGTTCACTACCATAAAGACACTATCATTACCCCTTGCTATCTTTGACAACCCCAACACAAAATCCATACTAAGGCACTCCCAAGGCCTTTGGGGTATGGCAAGTGATTGATACAACCCACTATTTTTTCTTTGTCCTTTTTCTCTTTGATAGATTTGGCATTGTTCCACAAACTTCCTTATATTATTCTACATTTTATGCTAATAGCATTTCTATTGACTTGTTCTAGAGTTTTATCCACTCCAAAATGTCCTCCCAAACTTCCTTGATGTTTCTCCTTCACAATATTCTCCCTCATTGAGCATTGGAGCATGCACACAAGGTGTCCCTTAAAAATTAAACCTTCTTGCAACATAAACTCACTAAAATCTACTATGAATCTCTATTGGAATTATACACATGCCTCATAATCTTCTCTAAAATCTTTTTCCTCTTTGTAAAGGTCCTTCAAGTCATCGATTCCTATGCTTTTAAGTTAGATTTCTTGTATGGTTAAGACTCTTCTACTTAGAGCATTTTCTACCTTGTTACTAAATCCTTTCTTCTAATTTATGGAAAAAGTATAGGTTTGTAAATATTCTACACACTTTAAGTGCCTTTGATTTAGTTTTTCTTTCCCATTCAAGAAACTTAGAGCATGATTGTCACTTTAGACCACAAATTCTCTAAGTAAGATGTAATGTCTAAATTTTTTAAGAGCTTGTACCACAACATATAACTCTGATTCATAGGTGGATTACCTTTTTTTAGCCTCATTCAACTTCTTTGAAAAGAAAGCCATAGGGTGCCCCTCTCTTGGCTTAATACTACTTCAATTGCCAACATGATAGCATCACATTCCACCACAAACAATTGGTTAAAATTAGGTAACCTAAGAGTAGGTAGCTCTACAATTATTTCCTTCAACATTTCAAATCCTTGGTTTATTGCTACTATCCATCTAAACTAATATTTTATCCCACCTTTTTTGGTGTTGAGGATACAGGCATGGACATGACTAAAGTTCCTTACAAATTTCCTATAGTAGGAGGCCAAACCATGGAAACTCATAACATTTGTTATGGACCTAGGTGTAGGCCATTCCAAGATTGACTTAACCTTATAAGGGCCCATCTTTATGCATCTATTAGCAACCATGAAACCAAGGTAAACTAATTCAATTTTCATAAACTCACACTTTTCATGATTGATCATCAACTTCTCTTGATGTAGCCTCCTCAAGACCATCTCCAAATGCTTCATGTGATCCTTATTGGACCTGCTAAATATCAAAATATCATCAAGGTAAACAATTACAAACTTACCAATGAAATCAACTAGCACTTCATTCATGAGCCTCATGAATGTGCTAGGTGCATTTGTTAAGTCAAAGGGCATAACAAGCCACTCATACAACCCTTCATTTGTTTTGAATGTTGTTTTCCATTCATCATTTTTCCTTACTCTTATTTGATGGTACGCTAACTTCAAATCCACCTCAAAAATGTAAAGAACTTCCCAAATTATCCATTAAATCTTTTATTCGAGGTAGTGGGAACCTATATCTTATTATAATTTTGTCTATAGCCTTAGAGTCTGTACACATCCTCCATTTCCCATATTTTTTAGGTGCAAGTACTATGGGTACAATACATGGGCTTAAAATCTTCCTTTTCAAGCCCTTATCCAACAAATCTTGAATTTTCCTTGATATCTCTACATTTTGACTTGGTTTCATCTTATAGGCTTCTCTTTTTGGTAAAATTTCTCTAGGTATAAGGTCTATCTAATGACTCATACCCCTCATTGGTGGCAATGCACTTGGAAAACCATTATCGACTATGTCATGGTACCTTTCCAACAATGCTTGTACCTCTGGCGGCATATTGGATTTCTCCTTGGTCTCCTCCTTTGATTTCTCCTTGGATATGCTTGTACATCACATTGCTTCCAACATGCTTCTCCTCACTAGGTTCTTATGATGGATCCATTTGGAATTTCTTGCCTTGTTTAGTGATCACAGAGGTATTATTCTCACCATCATGGATAGGTTTGACATCATATATCCATGGACATCCTAAGAGTAGGTGGCATGCATCCATGGGCATGATGTCACATAGGACCTTGTCCTTATATACTCACCAATCTCAAATTCAACCATATTTTGTTCATCCACCATTATTTGTTGTTCCTTGTTCAACCATGAAACCTTATAGGGCTTGGTATGAGGTATCCTCAACTTTAGTTTATCCACCATCTCTATAGATACAATATTCATAGTGGATCTAGAGTCCACTATCACCTTGTAGATGTTTACATAAGACCTATAAGTTGTCTTGAACAAATTCTTTGTTTGTGGAGGCTCTACAACACTTGGCACCTTCAACAAGGTTCTCCTTAGCATTAGGCTCTCTCCATCCACTACTTGTCCTACCTTGGAAATGGGAAAAACTTAACACTTTGTGTGTCATCCTCCCACACTAACTGATTTATTGTCTCCACCATGGAAGATGATGTTTCCCTTTCAGGTCACCTACCCATTGTATGACCTACTTGGTTGTAGTTAAAGAACCTACTAGTAAAGACTAAATTAGTCCCCCCTTGTGACCGAGACCTACCCCTAGGAGGTCCTCTTCCTCTATATTCTCCCCTTTAAAAGAATCCCTTATACTGGTTACTACCACTATTATCAGCAGACTGACCTTCATCAATTTTTTTAGAACCTTCCCCCCTTCCAAAGTTTCCTCTACCTCTAAATCCTCTATTTTTATTTCCTCTTCCCCTTTGATAAGATTCATTCCTCCTTCTAGTGTTATCATCTACTCTTAATGTGATTTGGAAGCATTTATGCATGCTATTAGGGGCCACCATAGTGATCTCATCTTAGATCCCTTGCCTGGAGCCATTAAGGTACCTTGCTACCTTTTCCACCTCTTTTTCTTGTCTCCTAGATCTTAGAATCAACCTATTAAACTCTTCAGTGTAAGAAATTACTCTCATATCCATCTACCTTAGGTTATACAACTTTTGATACATATGGATCTCATAATTAGTGGAGAAGACCTGAACCTTGATTCTAATCTTCATTCTCTCCCATGCTACTATCTTCTTCTTCCCTACTGCCACCCTATCATCTTGTATCATATTCTACCATACTAGTGCTGATCCCTTGAGCCTAGCCTTAGTATGACTAACTCTTTTATCCTCTTTCATTTCCTTGTAGTCAAATTGGTTATCAATGACTTCCAACCAATCTAACAATTCATCCTCATTTAGGCTACCACTGTAGCAAGGGATGTGTCCATACTATAATTTTTGAGAGATTTGAAGGTTTACAAGAACACATTCTTCTCCTAGTCCACCTCCTCTTTACTTTCTAATATCTCCCCTATGAGGCCTTCATTATCCTCATCACTTTCATCTCCCCATTCTGTGATCTTTTTCTTTCTCTTTGTCTCTGCCTAATTGGCCTTGGCTAATAGATCCTTGACTAGGCCCACTATGGAACCATTTCTCATTGCCTTTGGTATTATACTATCAATTTCTTGACTTCCTTGACTTTCCTCTTGGTCATACATGATCCAACCTAAAAGTTGGCTCTGATACCACTTTGATGCAGAGGGCTTTGGTATCCTAGGTTTTCTTCAAACCAAATGTTCATTCATTTACTCCAACCATCCAATGGTTATCTTTGTTATGGTCTTCATCTAATTAGGATCTCCAATATCCTTGGAAAAAAATCCTCCTCCAAGGTATAGTTGACTTTGAGAAGATTCCAAAGTCACAAAGATGAACTAGTCCAACTAGTTCCCAAATACCTAGCCTTCTTTGCTAGTTTTCTCTCCTGGAACCTCAAACCTCTTCCTAGGATATTTCCACATATTCCCTTATACACTTTGTACTATAATTTGTCTATCTAGGGTCACTATGAACCCTTTTCCACGCTCCTAGAATCTTCACCAATCCAAGTGGTTTCAACCCCACTAGGAGGCCTAGTTGCCTAGCTCCTATTAGGCCTAGTTTCATTGTTTTGAGCTATAATTTAAAAATACTTCAAATTAAGTCATATAATTCCTTGAAAATATTCAAGGTACATGTGAGTACTTCCAAAATCCAAAATCTTATCTTCTTGTTGCACCTATAACCCTAGTTTCTACCAAGTCCTAGTTTAAGCCTATTAATTAGGCCTCTGGACTAGTGAGCATAAAAAATGCCAAAATGGTCTCCAATCCTTGTTTCAACTCCTTCCACCTCTAAATATTATTAGGGGATTGTCTACGAGTTCTATGGACCTCATCAAATCTTTTTTCACAAGGCTATGGGTGCACGTGCCAATGTAATCTTAACCCTATCCTAGCTCACCTGTGTTCAATAGTGAGCCATAGGGCTTGCCATTGGCACCAAGGAACTGATTGAAAAAAAATGAAAAAGATAAAAAAATTCTATGTAAAGACTCTAACCATACTTCCCCCATGGTTTGAGCCATTTCCACCAGTGGGTTCGTAGGTTAGAGCCATTTCTTGCCAAACAACTTTGTGATTGTCTTATAAAAGTAGTGATCTTCAAAAACTCCTACGTCTATGAACTAAAAAATTGAAGAAATATACTTAAAGAAAAATAAATCTACTAGAATACTCTACACCCCCATGGAATCTTATCTTCTCTACCAATTTGTACAAGTCATACAGGTAACATGAAAATAGTACAGTTCTAGAGAAAAATGCTTCCACAGACATCCATACAGAGGTACCAAAAAACAATAATTGTAATCCAAAATTCCATTAACCTTGTACAAAAATAAAAATCATTTTTATATCCAAAAAATGGGTGTTTATAACTAATCTAACCAAATCTTTCTCCATTCTTGCAAAAGTTGTCAAAGTTGCTTGAGGAACTTTTCAAAATTGCTAGCAACTTTTTGCATAGTAAGCATTTTTGCTCATTTTGACAACTCAATGGGTGAGTGTGACCACCTTGACCCTAGATAAGTTATATAGGGTCCTAAAATACTTTTCAAACCTATACTACACCAAAATAACAAGGTTTCACTATTCTAAGCCAAAATAGAAACTTTCACCTAGTGAGCACTATAGGCTCTTACAAACATATAGTTGATCGACCTTACATCTAGCCAATTGGGTTTTATTCATACACACCCAAAAAAAACTAATTCAACCAATAAACACATACAAGAATAAAAAAGGGGAGGTGCCCTGCACCAGGTTTGAGGAGAATGTGTTTTGGACTATTGTGGCAACCATAATGATTCGGGAGAAGCAGATTTGTTCCAGGAATCTTTATTACCTTTCTTGCCTACATCATCAAATGACATAAAATAAGAAGAAAACTTGCCCAAGTTGTCCCTCATTTTTTAGGAAAAATCTCCACTTCCATACCAAAGATGGGACAATAACATGAGAACTCTTTTCTAATGAGTTAGTACCCCCCAAATTTGATGAAGCACAAGACGAAATAGAAGTTGAATAAGGAGCAACAGAGCCTAAAAATGATGATGTTACTAAAGGATGATTTTTGAATAGATTAATCATATAAATAATTTATATTGGGATATAATCAGACATTCCTTCTTTTAATAGGAGAGCACTTTGCTTCACACTAGCTCATAATACCATTACAAGGTTTTCTACTTCATATAGAAGGACCATTCATTGATAAAAGAAGAAAATAAATAATTAGGTGTGCACATAAATAAAAAATATGCTACTTGTATTATAATTTTTTATAAGGTCTCTTATTCTTTTAAGTGTTATATATACCAACAATAATGTATTCATGTATTCAAGAACTTGTAGAAATGAAATTCATGATGTGAGGAACTCAAATATAGTAGTCAAGGTTCCATAGCATCCTCCTTTCAAATACCAAATTTAGCAAAGTAAATTCAGTAAGCATTGTTTCACTTCAAAAAAATTCAGCAGATACAAGCTCAAAGATATGGTTTAATCTAGCAATACTACATTAAAGTAAATTTGATATGATATGTAAGCTAACTAGAACTTGATCTATTTGCATTACTTTGAAAAAAGATTTTTTCTTGATGAAAATTAGACACATCTACACTGTACATAGTCTCTACCACAAGGAAATTCCATAGAATGTTGATTATCATACAAAAACCTACTAATATGAAAACTAATACACTATAAAAATAAAGTGTGCAGTTGCATACTTAGGTTAAATTCAATAAAGAAAATTTGCATTAGGAAAAATGCATTGCATATTCATCAAGACATGTCAAAATGAGAAGAAAACTATCTATATTTATAGCTCATCAACTTCAAACCCCATGTTAGTGACTCCCATTGGGAAATTATATTTGAATAGTTACATCAAACACCATTGACTGAATTCATCATAGTATCTTCAAACCATTTAGAAGTTACTAGAAATAATGCTTTATGTGAAGAGGCCTCATAAAAAAATTTATGCTTCTCCATTACAATAGATCTCTAGCACATCCTTACAACCTCCAATTGTATCCTTTATGACCTTATTTCTCAAAAATTTCTTTGGAGTCAATGTTTCCTCTTTACCACCATCCAAGCTTGTTGACTGCTTCCATAGTAGAAATAATTTGAGCCTATGTATCATCCCCTCTTCTAAGCGTGATATAGTTGCATGTGTATACCAATATGCAAGAAAAAAAAGCCTAGAAATATAGCTCATTCAAGCACGATAATCATTATCTCAAAAAAAAATGGACAATTGAGAATGCTACTTATCAATAAAATAAAATAACAATGCAATTTTTTTTTCCTTATTGAAAAATTACTCTTATGAGAAATTAAAATATCCAAAGGTAGAAATAGATAAATAAAAAATATTAAAAAAATTTCCATCTAGAATTTAACTTCCAATATTAACCTACCATATATTAATAGATATTAAATATCAAAATGTGTGACATAGTACAATGATATCAATAAAAAATGTAGGAAAATAACATGAATGGCACTGTCATCTCCAATTTTTATGGCTCCTTTCTACTGGTAGCAGTATGTAGTTGAAAGCCCACAATTATACCGAACTAAAATAAAATTAGACATGAGATTAAGTTTTAGTTTTTAGTCTCCTATACTAGATATGTGTTTTAATCTAATAATATACAATTTACAAATCCCAATACCAAACAAAGAACCATTTCTATAACACAGATCTTCTAAAATGGTTTAGTTTAAAATATTATTTTTTAAAGATACTACCCAATTTATCTTATATATTTAATTTAAAAACTATCATGCTAGATAAAAGTTCCATATAATACCACTAGAGTGATTTGTATTGTCTCTTATCAAACAATATAGTGACTATTAGTTTGAAGGATTTGATTTTTCTATAATTTCTTGTGGTAATTATTCTAATAGGAAGAGATAAAGTCTAATAAAAAGCTTAAAGTTTTAATAGTTATCCTTTGATACATCTACAACTTAATTAATGTTTCATAACAAAGTCAATATGTAGTTAAAAGCACATGATGTTTCCATCTTAAGTTATGTATTCATTTCATTGAAACTATTGAATATAACCAAAAAAAATCTTATTCCCACTGATATAATCCATACGTCCATACATACAACACAAATTTTTAAATCTCCCTCTACCAAAAAATGTCAAAGGACATGATTATTACTAATTTGCAAAGGAGTGGATTATTGTAGATAAATTTTGAAATGTACTTCTAGATTGCTTATGTTAGTAAAGTCACCAAATTTGAGAGACATATATACACTATTTTTCTTAGCTCCTATTAAAAAATGCAATAAATTTAATGGGAAATAGTTGTGTTCATACATATCTGACAAGTATCAAATGAATAAGATATAGAGGTATATGAATATCAAATCCTGTCATTTATATTTCTCATAGGATAACAATGGAACCTTCTTGGTAATTAAAATAAACCTAAGAGAAGGATGTTAAGGACAAGAAATTTACGATATTATGGATATGTAATGAGAGTTGTCTAATTTCTTGCCTTTTGTCTGCAGAATATCAAACCTTCCTTGGTTTTCATGAATTAGCAAGCTGAACACAAAAAATAAATTTAATACGAATCCTTCTTGATTTTTTTTGATGAATAGTCCTTTCTATTAATAAATTAATATTGTTGTTACAAATTCACAAAAAAGGGGTCGAGGGATACAAGATCACCTTGCAAGAGTTCACATAGCCATAGTCAAAACCAATAACTATTCATCAAAAAAACATTAAGCAACTCCTTAGGCCACCAAAGCAATGCCAACTGAGGAGGGTGGTTCATATTGATCATTAAAACCCTAGTTATCCCTAGGATTAACAAGCAAACTAGGAACATTTCAGCCTTTAGTAACATCATTAGGAACCTTATCTTTATCTTTTTCCTCTTCTTGCGGTAGAGAGATAGCTAAATTTAGGTAGAAAGGCCACTTTCTAGAAGCAACAGAATGAGCACTAGTAGGGGGAGCCATCAAACCTAGGGACCAACCATAACTATGTCAAGGTGGAGAAGTCAAGCAGTGATGCTACTAACCACCATCACCACCACTAGGAAGTAGTAGTGGGGAGCCTGCAAGTGTGGCATGTGCAGGTAGTGAGCCAAGGAGTTGCACCCTCGATAATAGCCCCTGGATAGAGTATGGTCAATTGATGCATTAGGAGGCACTCTAGTGACCATATAGGGCACATTAGCCCAATGATTGAGTAGTTCCTAAAGGTGGGCCACCTTCAAAGCCACTTTGTTAGCCTCTATCTGAATCTACATTATGACATTATTACAAATGTATGATTTAGTATACACAACAACATTGATATCAAGAAAGTTGTGAGTAAAAAGAACAACATTCCTATTCTTCCATAAAGTAAACAAAATCTCCATCCTAAAGGTATGCCAGATCTAGGTAAATTTCCTAGGGATCCTAAGGGAATCACCCAAAGTCACCATATGCCAAGAAAAGGGTTTTGGCCTACAAGGCTTAAAGAAATCATGTATCCAATGCCAATAATTTTGAGTATGCCTACAGAACCAAAAAATATACAAAAATGATTCCAATTGCCCACAAAAAGGACACTAATGATTAGGAATCCTAATATTCTTGGTGCAGAAGCATCCTAGGCTTTCTTGTGATCTTGCATGTTGGGGTATTTGGCTTTGGAGTTGTGGACTCAGTCACCAAAGGAGTGTTGCTTGGTTATTGTTAAAAGTAGTGTTAGCCAAGGGACTTGGTCATTAAAGGGGCTCAATCACTGAAGAGCTGTATAGATATTGTTGCTCGACACTCACTATTGTGCTCAACATATATTGGTTGCTCGACATGTGTTGGTTACTAGAAAATGCTTGGGAGTTTACTAACACTTGGCAGTGTGTTGGTGCCGACTGGAGTTCTTGGTGCATTTGGCATTTGGCATTTGATCATGATGTGGATCGATCTGAGAGTTTGTGTGGACCTATGAGTGATCTTGGTTATCTCTTCTATGTACACTTAATATGTGTTGTAAAATTGGGGCTTGTAATAAGTATTTTTGTGTGGTTATCACGTGTTAACCATAGGTTAACATGGGGGTTAATATTTTGTATTTAATGTTTGTTGTGAGCTGACTTTTGGCTTAAATATGCATTTAATGCAAGGGGTTTTATTTAATTTTTAATTTATAGGCCAACTTGTGGCTTAGTTGGGTATAAGTAAGGAGTCTTGTGGAGTTTTTAGATATGATCATCTAGCTTGGAGAAGAAAATGAAGTGGAGGAGAAAACTTTGAAGAGCTAGTAGTTGTGTCTTGGAAAACAAGGAGATTTCTTGGTGGGCTTGTAAGAATAAGTTGAGATCTTCCTTGGAGGTTTCTACTAGAGTGCAGATCTAGACTAGCTAGGATTATTATTGTGAGTTGGATCTTATGGGATCTTGTAGAACTGTTATTTTTTTTTTTTTTGTATTTGGCCCTAACCTAGAAGGCCTTATAGCTAAGCATACAACATGTAAACAATATTTTTATAAATAAAGAATTGTAATTTGGTATCAGATATTGCATTATTTTTATCTTGTGTTGTGTATCTAATGTGTGGTTATTGCTAGGGGCTAGGACATCTCCTTTGCAGATTATACTGCCTTGTATTGCACCAATTCTTGAGCCACAACCCAAAGGAAGCCCTTGAAAAAGTAGGCACCAGGTAAAATTGGCAATCTTGGGCTTAGAGATAACACTCCAAAAGTATCAAAATGCATCCTTCAGTGATAAAGAGAAGACTATAGATGCCATCTCTAGTTGAGAGTATCCACCATAAGAAGATGAGGAGAGAGCCATTGATATCCTTAGCTTGGCTTGTAACTAGTGAAGGGCATTGCAGGGTACTACTTCTAGTCTTCCACCAAGGTTGAATAGAAAAAAATCCCACCTTGTGAATTAAATGATCTAGAATTGCAGAGAACAATAGATCAAAAATATCCCCAAAGAGTCTAAATGTTTTGGCCTACTTTCCACTTAGAAATAAGGGCTCACACTTTGTGCTAAGTGGAATATTCGTTCTATCACTAGTGATGAGCTTGGAAAGTGATGGTTTGGAAATGCATCGGTTCTAGATTTCCTATTAGCAAGTCTGCATGGAAGGGGATTGGCTTTCACACCCTTCTTGTCATGCGTGAACCTATTCATATCTAAGCTCTTTTGTTATCAATAGCATATGGAAGGCTTAAAAAACTATCAAGCCCTGGTTTCCCTAGGCTGGTGATGGGTTTTGTGATGAACTTTCTCTAAATTAGTAGAACCTTTGGTCATCCCCAATTTTTTCCATTTAGGGCATTCCTCTGGCTAAGACTCAGGGTACTAGTGCTCTACATTTTTTCAACCATGACATCAAGACACCTAAAGACCTCTTTTCTAGGGTCTCTATGAGTCTCAGATCTTGGGAGGATATGCAAGTCCAATTCCATCTTGCTCATCTGAATCCTTTTTTATTTTCATGAATTAACCAACTAAAGATAAAAATTAAATTTAAAATGAATCTTGTTTATATCACTTGGCCACAAGTTTCTCTAGAAAAAATATGAATACCTATTTAATAATCTATTTATAGATTAGAGGTGTATGTATTCCTCACCAGCACTTGTAGAGTTGGTAATAAATTTAGTTCTCGAGTGGAATATTAATATTGCCACCATTAGACCAATTTGATGTTTTGTAGGTACATAGCCTACATGGGTTAGATGTGGCTATTAATCCTTTTATTTGGGTGGATGGTAGGAGATAATAGGATTTAACACATTGGAAGTTTGATAAATTCAACTACTTCTAAATAGTCCATAATTTTTATATCATTTACAATCCTACTGTAAGACCCAAATGTAAAAATGTTCCTTTCTATATTATTGTTGGAACTAAAATTGAGCAGACCTCAATATTAAAAGAAGAAGCAATACAATCTTAAAACTAATAAATTCTAAAATAAAATAAATAATAAATAGCACTTCCTCAATACAAAAAGTAAGATAAAATAGAAAGTAAATAAATTTACATTATTGTAGCTAATAATAGAAATGAAAATTTTACAATATGCCTTAAGTTTTAAGAAAAATCCATTTCATACTTGATTTATTTAAGATTTGATGTTGATATGGTTAAAACTAAATAGAAATATTTTATTTGTTTCTTATTTTTACAAGTATAGAGATGTCAACGTATTTAATGATAAGGATTAGTTCCAAAAAAAAAGCATTAATAATAGAAAGGAAAATCTCAATTGAAATTTTTATTATTTCTAAAAAGATTATTAAATATAACATAGCTACGTGAATATTTCAAAGAAATAAAAAGTAGATTAGATATAAGATCTTTTTGTTACTCTATACTTAAAATTTATTTATAAAGAACTAGAACAACTGGCTTTTCTCAAGATTTAATTTTATAAATAAATTTGATAATATTAGTCTTTATAAAATCTTACTTAAAAGAAAAAATAATATCTTCCAAATAAAAAGGTAAATATGTTATAATCAATGTTATTTTCCTATTATTGAAATGATTATAAAATATTGATATGATATGAATAATATAGTCATGATTTATCAATGAAAGGGATAGTATTTTAAGCTTTGATTAATCTTGATATTTTAAAATATATGGAATAAAAAATTAAAAAGAATAATATTTTTTCTTAAATAAAATTTTAAATGTAGAAATATTTGAGTGTGGGTTTCATATATCCATTTTATTAATTAGGTCATAATGCTTCAATGAAGAATAAAAAGTATCACCATGACAACACACCATATTTTATAACATGGTTTGTAGCAAAGGAAATTGTTTTTTGTTGTTCTAAGAGTCTTTCAAGACTTCAAAGAAAATAAAAAATGACAACAATATGTATTATTTCAAGAAATTATTTTTATGAGAAATAATAGAACAATTAATGACTAATATAATGCAATGGTCATGAGCTCAGAAGTAAGGAGTGAGATAATTTACATAAATGATAAGCAAAGGAGAACAATATTGATATCCAAAAATGAGTAGAAATAAAGATGCAGTTATTGGTTTCAAGTTTAGATTTGAAGTAGTATGATCAAGGATTCAAATTTTCAACATATATCCTACATAAGTAGGAAAATATGTATTTATTTATACAATAAAGAGATAGCCATCATTATTAAGGAATGAGGGTGCCATATAATTATAGTTGAATTAAATTGAAGCCAAGATGACTAAATTGTGAAGATAGGATAAATGTTAAAGAAATGAAAAATATGAGAAAGAAAACCCCAACTTCCAAGATACTAATAATAATATTGTGCTCTTTCAAATGCCAAAAATGACCAATGTATGATCTAGAATAGGTATTTAAATTTTAACACGAAGAACAAGTGTCATTGCATGAGGAACAAGGAAGTAAATGAGATAAGAACAAAATCCAATTTAGGAATTAAAGTGATAAGGTAAAATTGTATCATATAATTTTATACTTTCTAGGTTTTACAAGGTATCATGAGTACAGTAAGGAATAAGTTATGAATTTTCATAAGTCATTGAGCATGGAAAACAATAAAAATGATTAATGGAGTGTATTGTAATAACATAAGTATTATAAATAGAAATATAATTCAAAACATTAAATAGAGAATGAAAGCTAAAATATTATATAAAAGATCAAGTGGAAAAAAAAGGTTGTTCATCAAAATACAAGCTTAGAATAACATAATTATAAAATATTTGTTAAAACAATAATATTCTTCATAAGTTACAATATCATTAAAATATTCTATTCTTTTTCTTTACATATCAAACTACAAACTCTTGTTATATAGAATATTGAAACAAAAGTATGAAAGAAGCCTTTATTATTCAAACCCATATCAACGTAAAATCAAACAAAATCAGACAATGGTAGCTATTATTTTATTCCAAAGGGCATTCAAGATTGTTAGGGAAGGCTCATTCTTGAAGATACCATACGATATATCTAGTTATCATAATTCAAATATTTAGAAAAAAAATACATTTTAATAGATTCTTAAAGTATAGCCTATGTAGAGTAGTGCCCAAAAATAAAAAAGCTATTAAATTACATATAACTAAGTTACATTAGGAAAAAAAAAAACCTAGAGCTCAGAGGTGATACCTCTAGGTTAAGCTTTATTTTTTTGTTTTTGGCTGAAAGATTTCTTCCAAGAAAGAAATCTGAAATATAGTACTCTTCCCACTAGATCTGAACACAAGAATCTTTGGACTAGTGCAAAGAAGCACAAATATGTGCATGGTTATGTCTAAGATTTAGTATGAGTTCTAGAAGTTGGCACACATGGACATAGTCTTGGCACCCATGGCCCCACAGAGAGTGTGACCTTTTTGGTAGAGCCTTTTTAGATTATTGGGCTTGATTTGTGGACTATGGATTGAGTCCTCTAACACTATTGTAAACTCATGCACCTGGAGATATGTGTTTTCTAATTGATTGCAATAAGAAATCAAACATGCTTATTTCACCACTTAACCATTATTTGATGCACAAATGCAGTTGGTGTAGAAGCTAGCGAATTGGGCTAGTCTTGCTTTCAAAAACACTCAATTACCTTGTGATACTCCTCCAACTCCCCCTCTAACTTAGTTGATTCTTCTATTATCCTCACTAGGTTTGCAAAGTTGTCTACTTTGATAACAAATCCTTTCTCTTCATCTTGGTTTAATTAGGTCTCTTTTATGGCCACTTCGGATATATGGAGGTAAATTATAAATGGCCACCCTAATAGTAAGTCCTTCATCATCTATGAGTATTGTCATGGTGTCATCAATTCTAAAGGGATCTACATAGAGGGTTCCTGAGAGGATGCCACCACAATGGTTAAACCTTATTAGTAGATCCCAAAGTCTAATAGCTTAGAGGTGTGATAGAGGGTCTTCTAGGGAAGTTATCAAAGTGCCTACTTGTAAGTGAACATCACTCTAGTGTTGATGAATCAGACATTCCTTATCAAATACCTGTGGAAAATCTCATGTTTCAAAGAGGAGAGACATGTTGTCTATTATTTAGATTTTTTTGTTGAAACTTATTAGATATTAGATTCGATGCATTGTGAAACTACTCAAGATTATGCATTGAGGTATTATATGTGATAAGTATTTCTTTACTTTCTAGGGCACACTTAAGTTTTTGTTTTTGAGGAGGGTAAACATTGAAATAAAAATATGCATATCAGTAGTAGATGTAATATTTAAAGATATTAATATTAAACAATCATTCAAAATTCTAACGAGTGGTAAATTTATTAACAAAATATATGACCTTGAACAATTGTAACTCTATGCTTTTAATATTGTCTTAGAAATATGTAGATTTGAAACCATACTAGCTAAATTATTTATATGTAAAATTGAAAATCAATTCAAAACCCACCTAAGTTTATCAGGTGTTAAAATAAAGCATAAGATTATGTGTGCCTGTATGTTAGCAAAGACCTTTAGGAAAATCCCAAGTGCGGTCAATAGTAGAGAGTCTCTAAATTCTTCATTGCAAAATCAAATAGAATTTTGCAAAACCTTAATAGTACCATGGCAATAGTAAATGGAAAATTATAAGGCTTGTAAATGTAAAATATTAGTAAGTTTTATATTTATGTTTTTTTGGTCATGGACTTACAAGTAACCATAAACATAAAGGTTATTAATTTTCTATTTATTTTAATTTTATACTAAGAACTTTTTTTGTTGGGACTAATATTTTAAAAAACGTGTTTTATAAATTATTTTAATAAATTTTATATTTGAAAATGCTAGTATAGAAGGGGTTATTCTATTAGAAAATATTTTAGTTGACACGCATTAGTGAGGATTTTGATTCAAACTAAAGTTGCTCTAGAATTATTTGTCAAATTATACATTCTTTTATGTTGGAAATATAATTGAAAAGCTCATTGTTGATGATCAAAGAGTTGAAGATCAAAGAGGGAGAATGTTGTAAAGAAGGAAGTTTGTTGTTAAAAGAATGTTTTCAATCTTTGTTTTGTCATTGATGTCAAACCTACTATTTGTAGGAATGACATTTTCTTATAAGATCCAAGTACTATCACTTAGTTGATTGATGAAGAGGATTTGATCAACAAGATGTAACAATAGCACCTAAGGGAAAGGTTGAGTTATGATGTTGTAATGAAGTGCAAGGATTATTTAAGAAAATGGTCAAATGATGTATTGATAGCATATTCAAAGATACAAAGGTTGGTCACACTTAGAAACAATGGCGGAAGAAGGTGTAACAAGGTTGACTGCAAAGCTTAAACTAAGATAATTAGTGGGTGCCAAGAAAGTTAGTTGAAGCCAAGAAAATTCTTAGTTGGAGCCGAGTAATAGGAAATTCTAGTGTGTGCTAAGTGATCTTCAAGTGTCAAGCATCAAAAAATTCTTAGTTAGTGTCGAGTGATCTCCAGGTGTCAAGCATCAGGAAAAACATAGTTGATGTCGAGTAACATAGTATGTGTCGAGCACCAGTATTTTAATAGTGCTGAGTTGTTGCCTTATTTCAAATGATGAAGATTCACCAAATTTGAGCCAAAAAAGTGGTTACATTGAATTTTTTGAATGAGTTGGAAGATAAGGATGATGAGTTGGTGGCATAGAAATCTATGTAAACTATTTTTGAGTGAATTCTAAAGGATTATTCAAGAAGTTTTTAGAGGAAACAAAATATGGGTTAGATGCAATGAATCCTGCCTAATACATACAAATTGAAATTAAAGAATAGAAGAATTGAACAGGAAAAAGAACTCCAAGACTTCTATTTAAGGAGTCATAGACCAAGAAGCAAATGTTGCCGATAGTGTTACTACTGAAGAGCCAAATCTGTGAAGTGATTTGAAGGGTGTCAAGGAGAAGACATCTAGGAGAAGGAAGAGCATAGATGCTCTACTTCTACAAGTGATCATGAAGAGATGATTGGACTAGTAAATTGAACATGGAGACTCAAGGAGACTAAGCTTGAAAGGAGGGAAACCTGTCAAAGTTGCAATGATTGAAGGCCAGGCAAGAGTATGAGCTAAGAAGTGATCTGAGATCTACAAGATAAGTTGCATGTTGTAGTTAGGTCAAATATTTTCTAATACTCTCTAGCAATTATATTAGGTAAGGAAAAATCCTATGGACTTAGGTTGGTTTAATAGCCATTTGTAAATATTTTAACAGGGTGACAATCCAAGTGAATGTTTTAAAGTCCTCTAACCAGGCCTACTTCTAATAGTGTGGTTAAATCCTCTAACAAGGTCACATTTGACAGTGTGTTGTAAGTCTTTAATAGGGCAAGCCTTTCATAGGGCATCACTTTAGAAGAGTGAGAATTGAGTAGCATGTTATTGGTGGTTTTTCCCAAGTTGGGGTTCCACGTAGATCACTATGTAATGTGTTGATTTCTTATGTGTTATGCTTGCATGTTGATTTATAGTAACTTGCTGATTAGAAAAGTTAGAGCTTGGATGAAAGAATGGTTGAATGGGCTCACCATAATTTGTGAAAAGTTTGAATAGGACATTTGGACCTTGAATAGCTAATTCACACCCCCCCCCCTCAATTATTCTAAAGCATGTCTAACAATTAGTATTAGAGCCATCTGCTGATTTATTTCAAGGAACTAGAAGTAGGTAGATCAAGATGTCCAAGGGAGAAGTTCCCAAGCTCAACAAAGACAACTTTGTTGCATGGCAAAGTCTAATGAAATTGCACCTTGGATCAATAGGTGACTATGCACAAACCTCAATTGGAACAAAACATGTAAATTCAAAAGGACCTCTTACTACAGATGATTTGAATAAAAAGAAGGAGCACAACCAAGCAATGTTGGAGATTGCCTCTACACTTAATTATGCAGAATATGATGACATCAAAGATTGTGACATTGCATTCAAGATGTGGAAAGCCTTGTCAGATATCTATGGAGGAGATCAGAATATCTAGAGAGCAAAGAGAGAAAGCCTAAGAGGAAAGTTTGATGATATGAAAATGGAGGAAGGTGAAAATACTACTCAATATGCTGCTAGAATGAAAGAAGTGGTAAGTGAAATAAGAAGTCTAGGTAGTCAATTGGAAGAAGAAATTGTCATCAGAAAATATTGAAGAACTCTACTCCCTATTTATGCTATTAGAGTTTTAGCCATCCAAGAGCTAAGGTGTGTACAAGGAAACACACTAACCTTTGAAGGAATAGTGGGAAGACTCACTACATTTGAATTGTCTAATTTTGATAACTATAGACCTAAGAACCTTGAATCTACTTTCAAGGAAAAGATAACAATAAAAGACACTGAGGAGGAGACATTAAGCAAGAAGAGAAGAAAAGGAAAACATGTATCCATTGATAGCAGCATAGATGAGGAAGATGTGGAACAATTAGAAGCACTACTGGCTAGGAGATTCCATAGAGGTAAAGGTAAACTCAAAGGTAAGCTCCCTATCATATGTTTCGATTGCAATGAAGTAGGTCATATTTCTACAAGATATACACAGAAGAAGAACTACAAAGAAGGAAACAAGTACAGGAGCAAGAGAGAAGATGATAGCTAAGACTACAAGGAGAAAGGAAAGAGATGCCACATTATTGAAGAGGATTCTAACGAAAATGATGAGGAAAAAGTCTATGTAGCCATGAAGAATGAATCAGATGAATATGAAGATGAAGCAACAACATTGGTTACCTATGTGAACAAGAATGACAAGTGGATCATAGACAGTGGATGCTCACATCACATGACATGAGATAAAAGTAAGTTCATTACCTTTACTCAATATGATGGAAATCGTGTTAGATTTGGTAATGATGCTCCATGTCAAATCAAAGGAAAAGGGTCTATTAAAATTATAGAGAAAATCTCATGTGATAGTGTATATTATGTTGAAGGATTGAACTACAACTTGTTAAGTGTATCACAGTTAGGCAATGTAGGTTACAAAGTTGAATTTAGAAACAAAATTGCCAAGATCTATGACATTGATGGAAATCTAATAGAAAAAGGTGAAAAAACTAGGAGTAATCTATTTTACCTAGATATGGAAGATGCAACATGTCTTTTTGTTAGATTTGATGATGTATTGTTATGGCATAAAAGGTTGTGTCATGTTAACTTTGATAATCTAATCAACATAAGCAAGAAGAAGAAGGTCAGAGAGTTGCCCAAATTGAAGAGACCTGAAAACATGTGCAAACAATGTCAACTAGGGAAGATGACTAAGTCTAGTTTCAAAAGAAAAACATAGACTTCCAAAGAAGTACTAGAGTTAGTCCATACAGACTTATGTGGTCCAATAGAAGTGCAAAGCTACCTAGGAGACAGATACATAATGCTATTTGTAGATGATTATTCTAGGATGATGACTACCTTTTTTTAAAGAAAAAATTTGATGCATTTCAAATGTTCAAGTGATATTTGGCCAGAGTTGATAAGGAAATAGGAAAGAACCTGAAATGCATAAGGTTAGACAGAGGAGGTGAGTTCACATCAAAAAAAATTGAAATATTTTGCAATGAAAAAGGTATCAAAAGACAAACTTAAGCACCAAGAACTCCACCATTGAATAGTATTGTTGAAAGGAGGAATAGGTCAGTGATTGACTATGCTAGAACCTTGATGATGGAGAAAAATGTTGCACTAAAGTACTGGAGAGAAGTTGTAAGTATTGCAGTCTACGTACTGAATAGAGTTCAAGTCAAGAAAGGTACAAATGCAACACCTTTTGAATTGTGGTATGGTCACTCACCTAATGTTAAACATTTCAAAGTATTTGGTTGTAAATTCTATATTCTTAAAGATACTAGAAATGGCAAGTTTGATGCAAAAAGTGATGAAGGCATATTCCTTGGATACTCCACTAGAAGTAAAGCATATAAGTGTCTGAACACTAACACTAACAAGATTGTGGAGAGTGCAAATGTAAATTTTGATGAGAATGTAGAAGTTCAAGTTGATGAGTCCAAACAATCAGAGGATTATAGATCCTTTGTATACTTCTATGAAGGAATGACTATTGAAGACAATGCTACAAATCAAGTTGGAAATCATCATCAAATTTTAGTATCTACCAAGTCTCAACCAGTGAATGTTGAGTAGCACTCAAAAGCTGAGTTGCAGAATGTACGAAATGCACATTTTGATTCTAAAAATAGTATACATGAAAGAGATGATGAAGTTCTAGATGAAGAATAAAAAATGACTTTGAAGCTAAAGGATCCAACATGGAAAGAAGAACAAAACCCAGATTAGCCAAGTATGTGAGAAGACATCACCCTACAGATCAAATCATTGGTGACAAGGATGTCGGACCAATGACAAGGAATAGATTGAGGAATTAATCATGTCTATTGAGAAAGGTTGAACCTAAAATAGTGAAAGATGTACTACAAGATGATGACTGGTATAAAGCCATTAAAGAGGAGATACATCAAATTGAGAAGAACAATACATGGTCTCTCGTTCCCAGACCAGCTAATAAGAATGTGATTGATACCAAATGGGTGTTTAGAAACAAACTTCATGAGAATGGTGAGATAACAAGAAACAAAGCCAAGCTAGTTTGCAAAAGGCTATGCACAAGAAGAAGGACTAGATTATGAGGAAACATTTGCCCCTATTGCAAGAATGGAAAGAATAAGAACATTACTTGCATATGCTGCATATAAAGGTTTCAAAGTGTACCAAATGGATGTTAAATATTCTTTTCTAAATGGCATACTAGAAGAGGAAGTCTACATAGAACAACCAAAGGGATTTTTTGATGAGAAGAACAAGGACATGGTCTACAAACTGCTCAAAGCACTTTATGGATTGAAGCAAGCACCTAGAGCATGGTATGAGAGATTGTAAAAATATCTTGTGAAGGTAGGATTTGAGAGAACACATGACAATAAAAACTTGTACATCAAAGCTAAAAATTGTAAAGACATTTTGATATCAAAAATCTTTGCTGATGATATTCTTTGCAAAGATTTTACTGGTCAAATGAAACATGAATTTGAGATGTCAATGTTTGGAGAAATCAAATTCTTTGTTGGATTACAAGTACATCAGTTGAAGCATGGTATATTTGTGACCCAATCCAATACATCAAGGAGATACTCAAAACATTTGGGTTAGAAGACTCAAAACTAGTCAGCACACCAATGGCAACAGGCCATAAGCTATCCAAGAATGATGAGTTTGTTGAGGTGAATTAGACATTGTATAGATCAATGATTGGAAAGCTGCAATATGTTGTACATAGTAGACTAGATATTGCATTAGTTTTTGGAATAGGGGCTAGGTTTTTTACAAATCCAAGAGAAAATCACTTAATGGTAGTAAAGAGAATACTGAGGTACCTAAAAGGAACTGATGACTTTGGCTTGTACTACAAAAGGAGTGAAATTTTTGAATTGAAAGCCTACACTGATGCAGATTGGGGAGGTAACATTGATGATAGAAAACACACCAGTGGAGGAGCACTTTTCTTAGGAAAGAGGTTGATTACATGGACTAGAAAAAAGCAAAGTTGCACCTCACAGTCTACTACTGAAGTTGAATATGTTGCAGCTACTATAAATTGCACCAATATTGTATGGATCAAACATTTCCTGCAAGGTATGAAGGAAGAGGTAACTGAGTCTATGATACTTTATTGTAATAATACAAGTTCTATCAACATATCAAAGAACCCTGTAATGCATGCAAAAACAAAGCATATTGCAATCAAGTATCACTATGTAAGAGAGTTGGTGGAAGAAAAACGAGTGAAGATGGAATATGTTAGCTCAAAGGAACAAATTGCTAACATCTTCAAAAAAGCACTACCTAAAGATGCTTTTGAATATCTCAGAGGTAAGTTAGGGGTGATGTCCCTAGCTAAGGCTATTTGAAGCAAAAGCAAGACTGCCCTCCATCAAATGAGTTGAATGTTGAAGATCTTACACATTGATGTAGAGGATGTTTACTTTGGGATTCATGCCTAAAGTAGTAAAAGTGTTGAAGTTTCAAAGTAGTCACAAGAAAGGTGACAAAGGGAGAAATAGAATGAACTTCAAAAAGCTACACTTGCATACCAAGATGTTAATATGTCTTTGGCATTGTTGTCAAAGAGGGAGAATATGTGAAAAATTGATCACATGCTAATGATCTAGTGATCAGAAGTATGAGGGAAATATTGATCAAATAAAGATAGAGGGAGAAGTTGATAGACATAGTCAAAAGTTGATCAAAAAAATATAAGTTACAATTTACAAAGGGAGAAAAACAAAGCACAAGGATACAATAGCCAGGAGGGAGAAGCAGAAATGAAGCAATCAGAATAGTAGAAGGAGATGTGAAGTTATAGTTTACTTTTTCGAATTTGACTTACTATTCTAACCTAGTAAGCTTGTGGTTGAATAATTTAGTCTGATGGTTGATTAGTTTGGTTTTCCATCAATGCCAAAGAGGGAGATTGTTGGAAATCTGATTGAAAAGCTCATTGTTGATGATCAAAGAGTTGAAGATCAAAGAGGGAGATTGTTGTAAAGAAGGAAGTTTTTTGCTAAAAGAATGTTTTCAATCATTATTTTGTCATTGATGTCAAACGTGCTATTTTTAGGAATGGCATTTTCTTATAAGATCTAAGTACTATCACTTAGTTGATTGATGAAGAGGATTTGATCAACAAGATGTAACAAGAGCACCTAAGGAAAAGGTTGAGTTATGATGTTGTAATGAAGTACAAGGATCAGTTAAGATAATGGTCAAATGATGTACTAATAGCATACTTAAAGATACAGAGGTTGGTCACACTTAGAAACATTGGAGGAAGAAGGTGTAACAAGGTTGATTACAAAGGTTAAACTAAGATCATTAGTAGGTGCCGAGAAAGTTAGTTGAAGCCGAGAAAATTCTTAGTTGGAGTCGAGTAATAGGAGATTCTAGTGTGTATCAAGTGAAGATTAGGTGTTGTGCATCAAAAAATTCTTAGTTGGTGTCAAGTGATCTTTATGTGTTGAGCATCAAGAAAAACACAATTGATGCTGAGTAACATAGTATGTGCCTAGCACTAGTATTTCAATAGTGCCAAGCTACTGCATTATTTCAAATGACAAAGATTCACCAAATCTGAGCTAATTAAGTGGTTACCTTGAATTTTGTGAATGAGTTGGAAGATAAGGATGATGAGCCGATGACATAGAAATCTATGTAAACCATTTTTGGGTGAATTTTAAAGGATTATTCAAGAATTTTCTAGAGGAAACAAAATATGTGTTAGATGCAATGAATCCTACTTAATCCATACAAATTAAAATTAAAGAATGGAAGAATCGAGTGGGAAAAAGAACTCCAAGACTTCTATTTAAGGATTCATAGACCAACAAGCAAATGTTGCTAATACTGTTGTTGCTGAAGAGCCAAACCTATGAAGTGATTTGAAAGGTGTCAAGGAGAAGATATCTAGGAGAAGGAAGAGCATAGGGGATCTACTTCTACAAGTGGTCATAAAGAGATGATTGAACTGATAGATTGAGGATGGAGACTCAAGGAGACTAAGCTTGAAAGGAGGGCAAGTTGTAAGAGTTGTAGTGATTGAAGGCCAGGCAAGAGTATGAGTTGAGAAGTGATCTGAGATTTGCAAGATAAGTTGCATGTTGTAGCCAGGTCAAAGATTTTCTAATACTCTCTAGCAATTGTATTAGATAAGAAAAAATCCTATGGACTTAGGATAGTTTAATAACCATTTGTAAATCCTTTAATAGGGTGAAATTCCAAGTGAATGTTTTAAAGTCCTCTAACTAAGCCCACTTCTAACAGGGTGGTTAAATCCTCTAACAAGGTCACATTTGATAGTGTGTTGTAAGCCTTTAATAGGGCAGGCCTTTCATAGGCATCACTTCAGAAGAGTGATAATTGAGTAGCATGTTACTGGTGGTTTTTGGAAAATTGGGTTTCCATGTAAATGATTGTGTTATGTGTTTATTTCTTATGTGTTATGATTGCATGTTGATTTGCAATAACTTGTTGATTAGAAAAGTTAGAGCTTGGATGAAAGAATGGTTGAATGGGCTCACTATAATTAGAGAAAAGTTTGAATAGGACATTTGGACCTTGAATAACTGATTCAACCACCTCCCCCCCCCCCCCCCCCCCCTCCACCTCTCTCAGTTATTCTAAAGCATTTCTAACATTTTAAACCCTTTCCCATGGGAACATGCTGAAATTCCTAATTCCTAATTGATATTGTAGAATCCAACTCAAAGTTTGGTTAGAATTCATGTATTTACTTTTGTTCAATTCATGAATAATCATAAAGCCTCACATTCCTTATTCATATAATAAATGGTAATAGTTATTATCAAACTTAAGAGATATATAAATACAAGTTCAATATCAATAATAGTAATGTAAATTGATAGGAAAAAAACTTCATGAGTGAGTAAAAAAAGTTATTAAAAGTTAAAGAATGTATCATTATGTTGACAAAAATTATCAATCATTCATTTAGTCATTTTTTTGGGTGACTAAATATTATTTACCACCTATTTAGTCATTTATTTAGTCAGTTCTCCCTATCTAACCTTATGATTTGATCTTATGATCAGATTAGTCATTTATTGAGTCACTTATACTTAAAACTTATAACACATTAGTACAATTTGATACCTTCTAGTCACATGACTAAAATGTTTAGTCTTCTGACCAAATTTTTTAAGTCAAGTATTCATTTATTTTCCAAAATTCTACTAGTGATCCATAGATGGAGTAGCCTTGATCTCCCATACTAGGTCAGTGTTTCCTCCCCATGTTGAGGATGTTGGTGGGAGTTCATCATTAGCAAACACATCATATGTTTGTGTGCCCCATACTTTCATAATGTGTAATAATTTATGTCTAGGTCTAATTGGTCATCATTCTAAGTATAAATTTATATTTGGGGAGTAGGATACAACACATGTGACTAAGATTGTAGACACTAACATGAGAGAGGAGGAGGGGCGTGTAGAGCCATGGGCCTCCTTTTATGTCAGTAAGTGTATACTTCTTTTTTCAAACATAGTTAATTTAAAATTAATCTTCATAGTAGAATAATTTTAACAACTCAACACTTATACATGTATGTGATCTTTATTCATGTTCAGTGGATGAATGAGGAGGAGCTTAGAGCGGTCAATGATTTCATTCTTTCAACTATTTTATTTTTCCTTGAGACATATATGATACATTCTGTTGGATTCTTGTTTCTTTTCTATTTAATACTAGAACTTACATGGTTTCTCATCTTTCTTTTCTCTTGCAGGGATTAGATGTTAGCGAAGGGAAGAATGTGAGGGGTGAACCACAATGCATTGACAAGGGAAAGGTAATTAGGTGTTTTTAATGTAATTAAATATAGATGGATACTTATAGCTTGAAGTCAACATAGATGAAGTATCTACAACAATCACTACATTACTAGCATAGAAGGTGGATAAGGATGCCAAAACTTTTGGAAAATATGAAATTACAAATAGTAAGATCACAATTGATTTGAAAACTACCACTATGAATAAGAAAAAAAAGAAAATGATTAACAATCTAGAGAAGATACTTGGTGAAGGAGCTGAAAAAGGAAATGCCTTTACAAATCATTCAAGGAAAAGGAGAAGATGAGTACAACAACAATGATGATGATGATGAAGTAAAGAGGAGGATGAAAATGAAGAGAATAAGGGTAAAGAGATAGTAGTCGCCAAACCAAAGGCCACGAAGGGAAAACATATTATAATTTTTAAGCCTAAAGTCAAGGAGAGCTTCAAGAAGAAAGTGATTAAACCTACCCCTACTCCTCCTAGTCAAACAAGACCTAGAACAAGGAAAGTTACCAGGTGAAGGTTTTAGCTTAGTAAAGAGAAAGACTACTATAATGAAGATAGAATCAAGAAAACAAGAAAAGAAACCAAGAAGGGTCATAGTTGAAAATGAAGAAGAAGATGATGACAAGACTAAGTGTGATGATGTTAGCCATTATAGAGCTATTGTACATAAGCCTCCTAAGAAAATTGATGAGGTATGTAACAATATAAAGAATGGCGTTGGATTGTTAGGATTTCGATTTATTAAATATGAAAAGTTAGATAAAATGATAAAGTCAAGGTAGAAAAAGCCTTAATTGATATGATGGTTGATTCAAGACAATTCCATTGGAGATATGGAACAATTTCCCTAATCAATTGTATAGAAAAAATATGCAAAGTGGCAATATGCCATAATGATAGAAAGTCGGATTAGGGAAGCTACTTTAGCTCAAATTTTACCTGAATAGACCAAGAAGAAATAAACACAATGCATGGATAATTATAGAAATAGATTGGTACCCAAAACTAGGGAATTCTTAGTTTTTAATAATAAAATTGAAGACATTGTGAAACAAAGTAGTTTGATATAGAAGAGGTTTTTTGGATTGACACCTGAAGAGGTGATTAAAGATGAAACTAAGGAAAAAATAATGAACATATTAGGTTAGGTGATAAGGAATAATACAATGATAAAAATGGAGAACTAGAGGGGGCCATAAGAAAAAAAAAGGTTCAAGAAAGTGAACATTAGGAAACCATCACCATTGAAAATGAACCTGAAGAATATCCAAAGAATGATGATGCATTAGCCGAGGGAGAACTAAAAGATGAGACTTAGTTCAAATGCCTACCACAGAGGTATTGCTCAATCCAAATCCTATGTTGACTTAGATAAAACTGTATGCAAAAGAAGACACACATGTATGCACACAAACTATAGACATAAGACGAGATACTTCTACTTTTCCTACATTTATAGTTTAACATAAGGATAGTCATGATGGTGCACATGATGAATATGTTGAGCAATAGGTTAAGCCAACCAACACTACAGATAACAAGCCTATTGATCAACAAAAGAAGAGCAAGGAGAGAAGAGTGTTAAGGATTAAGGAGATTAGTTTTCTATAATGACTCAGAAAATTGCCTTAGGACCTCGAAGAGAGGGGGATAAAGAGGCTGGTAAAAAAAGTTCAATGGGTGAACTTCAAATTATTGTAAAAGATCAATCAGGTGTATTAGCACCATATCCACTTCAAGTGGGAATATCAGAGGACATGAAATAAGAAGAAGAACAACAACAATGTACTGTGACACAATAGTTACACAAGCTAAATCTGGTAGTTCAAATCCAAGGTTTGCAACTAAATGTGTCAAGATCAAGAACACCAGATTCTAAGAGAAATAAGTTGAAAAAGAAGCATGGACACTCACCCTAGGTCATGAAAGGTAAGATAATTACCTTAGATGAAGATATTTTCATACCTGGCTGGGATAAGTCCAATTTGAGTGAAGACCAAATGAGAATATTGATTGAGCTATTTTCTATAAAGGAAAAGAAAGTCGAGCTAAGGAGAGAGAAACAACAAAAACATGTTTTGTATGATATCAAGGATATTTTCCTTGATAATGTAGTTGTTAATGATTTAGATGAGCAAGGCCCCATTCTTGAATAACTAGTGAAACATTTTGATAAGGTCAATGAACTTGACATTGATATTCAAAAGAATCTTATGGAAAGAGTTCAAAGAAAATATGACAACAAGGTCATGGAGAAAGTGTTGGCTAAGATAGCTGTAATGATGGTTGAACTTTCTAACCAAGCTAATGAAGTTGAAAAGTTAGTATATGATATTAATTCATTTTTTGGAAAACTATACTATGTTCTAGCATTTACCAAGGAGGTAAGAGATCAAATGGATAAAATTGATGCTAAATTATAGAGGAGTGCAAGCACGCTTACCTTGGATGCTACTTCAAGTTTAGTTCACTTTTCAAGTTTAAGAGTCTTGCAATGAAAACAATCTAAACTCATGCAAGAAGAAAGAAAAATAAGAGTCAGGATTCTCATTATTCAAACATTATTAACTCCACATTTGGTAGTCATCCACAAACATTTGAAGATTGCAAAAGATTTGATTCAGGGAGATCAAAAATTATCCATAGCTGACAATATGATAAATCTAACAGCTACATTGGAAATTTAGAGACACATTTTTAATGGACTCAAGACAAATTGGGACAACACCATGGCAATAATTTAATGTCCCATAAATAGAGGAGATTATAATTCATGGGTAATTATAATAGAAGTTTTCATAAATAAATTATTAAGAGGGACTTTCTTTATATTAAATGTATTTCTTTCTTTTATACGAGATTATTATCTTTCTTGCATATACACATATTATTCAAGAGTTTGTACACTATTGAAGTATACATATTTTTCAAATGTGTAATATATTTCAAGTAAATAAGAACTTGATTGGGGTGTCTTAAATAGTTGCTACGTATATGGGTGGAAGGTTTCCATTGTTTTGTTTAAATGTGAGTTCCATACAAATAATTAACTTCAACTCTTGTAATCTAACAAGATTTATCTAGCTTGCATAAGCTTAATATATTTTTATAGATATAATAATTGTAATTTGCATCTCTATTTGAACAACATCTTTTAGTGTTTGATTTGGTTAGTTGATTCATTGTAAGTCACATTGATAGGTAGATGGACTACTAGAAAAATATAATGTGGAATTGGATATGTTATCTAAAAAAATTAAAACTATAATGATCTTATGTTTCTTCTCTAAAACCATATAAATGCATTTCACTTATTCTAACTCATTATAACTTCATCTCCAAAAAGTATGTTAACAATTTTGTTAATGTTATCTGGTTGCCAATTGGGAGAGGGGGCATAGTGGTATTCTCTAACTTTCAAACAAATTCAACTAGAATTTTTATTTTTTGAGATACTTCCGCTTGAAATTGTATTCCAACAAAGAAAAAAGAATTTTAAAATCTTCTCTGATGTTATTGATAGAGTTCAAATTTACTTATGTTTATATTTACTCTGACTGCATTAGTAAACCAAAGGGTTTTTTGAGATAATAAACTCATTTCGAGATACAAGATTTTTTAGGGTATATATTTATTCTTTAAAGGGTTCAAGTTGAATGAAATAACACTTTCTTTATAAGGAGGTTGGTGATTCGATTCCATCACACCTTAATATGATTTAATCAATATGAATAGAGAATTAGATTTTTAAAGTTTATTACTTTATATCATCTCTAGAGAAACAATATGAATAGAAAACTAGCTTTTAAGATATTATTATTTTATATCATCTCTGGAGAGACAATAAATGAGAATAAAGATACGTTGTCTCTATAGAGATAAAAATGAAGTTGTCTTTCATGAGACAATTATACTATTTTTTTTCATTGTCTTATCAATACAAATGGTTAAGACAATAGTTTGAGACACTCACTTAAAGACAATATACAAGTTTTATTTTAAGACGATTTATTCAAAAATTGTTCCAAAACCACCCTCTATATGTAGCATGGGGTAGATTTATTTTTATTCTGAAATACTAGTTGTGTGAAAATATTTGTGGATGCTTATTTGATTGACTCAAATAAATTTGGGTTACTAACTTCTTGTTGATTGTAAGTGTGCTTTGTGTGGTGAGTCAATGAAAACACTTAAATTCAATTAATGTTCAATCTTTGGTTTGCCTCGAGACGAAGACAAATTGGAGAGAGGATATCAATGTGAAAACCATTTGAATAGTCCTTAAAATCTTGCACTTGATGGGTGGAGTAATTGATTAAGCTTCATCTAGTAGAGTTCAAGTTCATCCATGTTTTTTTGTGTTTATAGTTATAAGTATAAGTAGAAGTAAAAGTAAAAGTTTAAAATCAAACTACCTTTTTTTTTTGCATATTATGAAGTAAAATCTTTAGGAGTGTAAGAATTGATATCACTTGAATGAATACTGGAAGTCTCTTTGTGATAGCTAGCATATCACATTGTAAAAGTGAAGGAAATCCACAATTAAAGAGCCTTGAAATCATTGCATGATCATACTTCACAATCATAACATGAGAGATGATCCTATATCAAGAAATAATTAAGTATTTTGAATTTCTAATTAAAATATTAAATATATGTTTGATTCTAGGTATTATAATAAATAAAACTCACATCAACGAGATTGAAGACAATAACCACAGACGAATTGTTGCCAAGAAAGTCAAGTTTAAGACCAACGCAGGGTTGGACGCGTAATTTGGAAGTGGCAATGATGTATGTTCAAAACCCATTATCATAGATTCTTACACTAAAGAACATTCCTAAGTATTAGAGATAAAGATTGTGATTTTGTGCTACATTCAATCGAAGAAAGAAAATTCACATTTAAGACACTAATCAAAAGAAGCGAATGCTGGAATCAATAATACTATGTCAAGTTTATAAAGAAAAAATGAATCCTGCAAGAATATTTCAACAGTCCTTTATATAAATTATGACTAATAATTCTACTTCAAAGGTTTAAATGCCACGATCAATTCAGTTGACAATAATGTCCAATGCGGAAAGAACATAAGGGTTATGGTTTAGAATTATAAATCTTGTTCTAAGAAACTCCTTAAGATAACTCAAAATTTAACTAGAATTAATAATATATGTTAGAACTAACACAAGGTCGCGAGCATCAAAAGATAGATTCTGATTATAAGATAGCAGGAATGGCTCTACTTTGATTTTCCTAGCGATAAGCATTAATATATATTAATTTGATTTGAACTGACGTCTCCTACATTTCAATTTCGGATCTTCTCAAGGTTTAATTGTAGACTAAAGTTTTCATATTAATTTATTTTTAAAAATTTGTGTAACTTTATTAAACCTATAGTTTAAAGAAAATTCTGACATTAAATATTTTAATTTCTTATTTCTTATTAGTAGTCACATTTTGCCTGATAGTCCTTTCCTTTTTCTTCATCAAAATATTACAAAAAATATGAATGGATGATTAGAAAGACAACTGGCATGATGTACATTGACATGTGTATTGCAAGCATGCTTGTATTTATAGGCAACTTTCTAAAAAGGCAGTTGTTACAAACGTGTCTATGTTCAAGAGAGATCTTACTGCGGTCACTGAACACTAAAAACTCACAAATCCTGGAAAACACACTAAATTGTTGATAAATAGAAGCAGAACTTTGATAAAGCAGCAACCAGCAGGTTAGGAGTAAGTTATAATGTACTTCGAATAAATTCTATAATCTTTTTAATATATATTGCAATTTCAATCTTACAATTTTCTATAGAAATTCATTTCCTACAATCTGCTATATAAATTCATTTGTTTGATTTTTTTAACGAAACAATTTTTCAAATTTTTAATTTTTGAGGTTTTGCACATAGAGTTCCTTCAAATTTCATTAAACCTATAATACAAGGCTGCAAAGGACAAGAGTATAGTTCATCAAAACAGTGGACTTTGCAACTCTAAAACAAAATAGAATAGCTCATCATGTTTGCAACTCTAAATTTAAATGAAGAAAAGATAATTGTTATGGTAACATAGCATCAAGGTTACAACTCATAGCAGAGGCAGTACAATTATGCATATGACTATCAGTGACATTATGGAAAAGATGCAGTGACCATGGAATAAAGTAATGAGACCACATCAAAGTCCCAGATGACCTTGGCAGTACACATATCCTAAAGTCAAAAAGAAGCGAACAACTCCTCAAGATGTGTAGTTTAGGAATCATAGAATATTAAAAGGAAGAGAAATAAGGCACTAACCCCCAGATAGCTATTTCTTTTGCAGTATTCTCAGGTTCCATTGGATCCAAAGGAGAAGGATTTCTACTAGTTTCCAGTCCACAAAATCAGCAACCTCAAGTGCGTGTATCTCCGAGAAGCATTATGGTTGTAGTACCAATTCCATATCCCTCCCTCCTCCTCCTTTTCCTCCGTTCCAGCAATGCCAATCATAACCACAAGCTGCTTTTTCAAACCCTCCACACAAAGTCATCAACTCACAACTCTCCAAACAAAGCTTGTACTTTTCTGTCAAATTAAAAAAATTCAATGAAACATCACATTTTTCTAAATAAACATTAACATTCAACACCAAATAGATGACATCACTGCATTGATTAATTTTCCTTGCTTGTCAGAATTGTGCTCCACAAAAATAATCAAATAGCAAGCATGGATAAGGTCCAAATATATTGTGATCAAACAGACTTGAGAGTGAAAATATAGGAGTATGAACCAGATTCAAATACCTTTCACTGGCCGGGCTTAATCGGCACACTGGAAGCGTTGAATACTTTTGGCTTCCAGTGGGCCCAAGCACTCCTAGCCAATAGTTTGGAGTCACTGTTATGCATTGATCTCAGGCTATTGGCTACTAGTACCTGAGCCCACTGGAAGCCACAATTATTCAACGCTTCCAGTATGCTGGTTAACCCAAACCCTCTTCACCACCCTATAATAGCCTAAATGTCAACTGATCAAATAGAAGCATTGAATAATTCGAAGAAATAATGATCTTTTCTACTATGAATGAAATGAAACAATCTAATATAGATGAAGGTTGGGTGATAAACCGATGAATGTTAGGAGTGGAGATGCAGAGGAGTGAAATCTGTTATATACTGGGGCATGACTGAACCTAACGGTAGCGAATCTATCTATTCATCCAGAAGACCAGGCACTTCATCAATCAACAACTAAACTCGACAGTGAACCCAGTAGCTCTGCCCCTTACAATTCAACTATATACATCACAGTTACATCAATAAGTGAGGCATTTATGACATTGGGAAGAAGTCACTTATTTAAAACAATAAAATCAGAAAAATTATCTGGTTTTTAAAATTACCTGATTCTCTTTGGTGAGATCAAAAGTACATCTCTTGTTGCAATATAAATCAGACTTGAGCTATATTGAGATAAAAATACTGACAAGAGGCCCTACAATTCTCTGGTAGGGTGCCTACCCACCTGGTTCTCCACCAGCCTCTGCTGCTCTTGCTCATGCTTCCACCTAGAACACTGAGGATATCCCTGGCTCCCTATGCATGCACATAACTCGTGCCCTCATGTCTGGCTGTTCAAGAACAAGGATCTATCTTATTCATCTCCCTCCCCGGATTGCAGTGGGCTATTAATAATAAATATTAAGTGTTCAAGTCTTTTATCTCTAGCTCTACTGAGTTAATTCATTTCTTTCTTATTATAAGTAGATAATTTCATGGGCATTTGCAGATCACCTAACTTGTTGTGTCATCCATCTATTGCTGCAAAAATTATCATGTTGGCCCCCTGATCTAAATTAAAATGCCAAAGTTGGGTATATGTCTTCAGGGGACTCCCAGATCCGGACCCAGAACACGCAGTAATTGCAGGAATGTTATTGATAACAGGCTATCTATTCAGCTAAAATAGAAATGAAAAAACATTATCTTTAAATGTTAATCTAGCATTGTCTGTCAATTATGCAGATTTAATTAATAGTTTCCTTTATAGAAATCTTTACCCATCACATCCATTTAGAAAAAGTACAGTCAATAACTTGTTATCTTCTCAAACAATCACATGATAGGTTTTCCATGTTCTGTGTCAGAAATCCTAATTACAACAGCAACATCTATTTTGATAAAAAGAGAAGTGACTTCTTTATTGAGTGTGGTTGACTTCTTCACTAAAGACACATTTTAATAAGGCCGAAATTTTTAGAAAGACAAACTTCCATTGATTAAGGTCATCTCATTTCAGGGAGAAAAAAAATAATTTGGGAAAACCCATGCTTGGTGTAAGGCTTCTTTCAGTACCCAAATTTCAAACTTTTTGAGAATCGGTCCTACAGAAGAAATTCTCAAATCATTTCAGTTTCTTGTGGGTTTTTATTACTAATGATGCCCTTATAAAATTTGATTTGTAAAGAGGCAGCATCCCAAGATCGTGTTGAACTTTACCTTTGAACCATGAGGTGCAAGGTTCAGAGTTTGAAGGTTCAAGATGCACGGTTTAGAGATACAGATTCTGAAGTGCAAAGTTAAGTTAAAAAGATGAAGTTGTAGAAGTGCAGTTCTAGAGTTAACGCTCACAACCTCAAGGATGCAGTTTCAAATTGAAGGTTGTGAGTTTGTCAACTCCAAGACATGCAGTATCAAACCCTTGGGCATTACTCATATATCTCTATATTGAGACTGGTTAATGAACATCGGAAATATGGTTTCAGAGGAGCTATTTATAAAAAGTCTAGTGATTAATTAGAGTATTAGTCCTATGAAGCACCCGAAGGTAGTAAACGGGGCGTAATGATTGTAATCAACAAGTGCCTCATTTACACTGTATATGTTGGTTCATCTATGCACTGTCCAACTCATGTTGCTACTCAAAGTGAATGGAATAACAAATAAACATATAATGTGATGCCAGTGATCACTACAGTATTCTCAACACCAAGAAGAGATCATTGCTGATGTGTGCCCAGGTTTTGCAGATGTAAAGTTCGTCATTTCGGCAGCTCAAATTAAGTAAAACACGTTGAGTAGAAATAGTTGACAAATGCCCAATTAACAAAGGGGTCAATGCCACATATTGCTGGCAGTGCTTCAACCTGACAAATAGCACGGGATGACATAGCACATCACACCTGTATTAGAAGTAGATGTCACGGGTGTGGCATTTGCATTCGTCGAATAGGTAGATCATTATAACTTTAGCGCGCTCCAAAGTTTGAATCAGTTCAAGAGTTCCCCATAATCATGAAAACATTAATCTCCTTGATCTCAAGTGCTACGGAGCCACATGAATCATCCCTTTGAAGCCAATTCGAATATTGAATCTGAAATATGGAAACATGTAGGGCTGACTGAAATATTTGGCCAGATGTTATTAATGGCTGGCTGATACAATAGGAAGCATGTGTCACAATCTCCCGGTACTGACGTTTATGAAAACTGCAAGTTTGAAAATGGAGTGCATCATGTTGCAGAGGAAATTCATGAATTGCTTGGGAAGACATTTGCACAATCACGTAAGCTGACTCCACATGCGAGAAAACATCATGTCTGTGGCTTTCAAAGAGCCAAGAGCCTATTTGAGAGAACATACATAGCTATGAAGTATGAATGCATGACAACTTAATTGAGACATAATCCACAATGCCCTCTTTAAAACGTTTGGGAACCTAATTGAGACTCAGCATGAGGTCATGGCATGGGCCAGCCGAATGTCCTCCCTTACATAGACATAATATTATTATTACTTCGTGTTATGTAGCAACATAAAGTTGTTTAAGAATTATTCAAATAAAATTATAACATTTCCATATATTGCTTAATCATTTAAATAAATTTAGTTTTTTTATAATTTTAAATGAATTTATTGAAATTTTTTCTTTCAAATAAATTTATAAAATAGATGATTTAAGATTTTTAAAATTTTTTTAAAGACAATTTATTATATTTTTATAATTTATAAGTATAAATCTAATAATAGATTATAAATCTAATAACTTTGATTACATTTTTATGTTAATTTCTAAATCAAAGCAACAACATGTTTTTATTTTAATAAGTTTTCATAGAATTTTTTTTTTTTACAATTAATTGTTTTTGAAATAGTTGAAATTGAAATACTTTAATATATGATTCAATGTTTTTGTTTTTGTTTTTTTTGAAAAATGTGTAGTTTTTATTTGGTTCTCTTGATTTTAATTTGTTAGTTTTTAGGATTGCTCAATTTCTGTGACATTGTAAAATGTTCTTTTCTACAATTTACTATTCAGTAATCTTAGATCAATTTTTACATTGCAATGTACTTTTATAAATACTTAACAACAAATGAAATTATAGATTTAAAAACATCTAAATATTTTTAGATAATATAATATGATTGTTTTTTTTTTAATATTTAGATTTTGTATTACTTCTAATTCTATCATAATTACTTATAGTTTCTATCAAAGTTTTGTTAAATGTTTTTTTTCCTTTTTAAATGATAGTTTTGTTAAATGATGAGTGCTAATATTTTTTATATTATTATTCTTGAATAAATGACAATTTATCCTTACAAAATTACTTGTTTAGAAATAAACTTATATTTTAGTATAATTTTCAATAATGTGAACATAATATTTAAAAAAAATTTAACTTATTCATATATATTGTTTCAAGTTATTTAATTTAAAATTTAATTAAAATAATAATAATGATATATTATTATTAAAAAAATTAAAAACATAACATTTTTAAATTTAAAATTGTTTCAAAGTATAAAGAAGAAACCTATTTAAATATATTTACATCAAGGTAAAAAAGATTTTAAAATTTTATTTAAATAAAATAAAAGAACATATGAAATCTATTAATTCCTAAAATAATCTATACCATACAATTATAAGGCACCCACTTATAACTTCTGACAATTTAATTTTTGTCTGACAACTGCATGCCTATGCATGTATGGACATTAAGGAGGACATTTGGCCAATGCAAATATGTTTCCCTGTAGTCGGTGCCTGAGGTCGTGATATCCATAGAACATGATAGGAATCTTTATTTCCTTTAGTGAGTCTTCATATTCTAATGGAGATTAGTCTCATGTCATTAATAAGCTTTCCTCTACATTCTATTACCTAGATTATGCAAAATGAATACTGTAGGAAGCTTACTATAATTGCATGTGAACCATTTGACAAAATGTCAAAGGAATACATTGAACATGGTATTCCTCAAATTAGTTTGAGAAGAACGTAAAGACTCCCATGATAGAGGACATCAAATGAAAAGGAGATCTCATTCAATGAGTTAAGTTGGTCCAACCATTTCCACCTCTCTATCATATTTCAAATTAAAAGATAAGATATGATCATATAATATGAGATTGCAAGGAAGAAATTTTGATAGGGAAGGTATTACATCACTCGGAAACAAGGATGGGAGATTTTGTGTGAAGTGGGTAATTAAAGATATGTGTAAAATCTTCACAACCCATGTTATATAAATTGAGTTTGAGGATAAATCAAATGTGGCATCTATATGTAGGGAATGGGTGGTCATTGGTTGATAAACTTGAATCTGTTACATGAAGGCTTCATGCATTCACCATTGACTTGGACAATGGAAAGCACAAGGTTTGTAGAGAATCATTTTAAATAAAGTTATTACTAATCCCAAACCATGCAAAATTGCATAGACCCTTGTATACAGACATGTTGGTTCATCTACGATGTTTAAGCCAATAAAAGGAAATAATTATTTTATGACTATCACGATGTTAATATAAAAGAGCTATTCACACTTTGCATTATCGATCACATGGCATAAAGACAGGTGTGGAGTCTTTATGTGAGATAGAATATCCTTAAAAATTATAGCACATAGTTCATATCAATAAACATTAAAACAAAAAGGTGAATCTAACATATGATTAAATGGGTTTGTGTGATATACCACCTAATCAACTCTCCTATTATTAGCATATCTAGATCTTGCATTGGTGATGTTCGAGTCTTGTTGTAATGCCTGCCCCTAGTTTAGTTTTATCTTTCTTGTAGGCTTCCAAGAGTAAGCCTAAGTCTAAGGGGACTGGATATAATGCCTACCCCTACTTGACTTTTCTGTTGTATTGTCAAATTCTTTTAGGTTAGTTTTCTGAATCAGTTTTGTGATTAGTGGTACTTGGTTACTAGATTAGATTAAATGTATTTCATATTCAGTTGATAGGTGTATTGGATACAATTTTCTAATTGTGTGTTTTCTTTGATGTTACACAAATTCCATATCAGTTGTTAGTCTGTGCTTACTAAGCTCACTTGGTTAGCAAGCCAATTTTCCTTGTCTACCAAGCATTTCTAGAAGTTACTCTACGAAGACAGTGTCTACCGAGCTCACTCAAGAATCAAAGGAAAATATGGCAGAAAGTAGTGTTAATTGAATTCTCATGGTTAACGAAGGAAACTTGGTCAAACTCAGTGTTCACTGAGTTCACTCGGTTGCCAAAAGATTTTGCAAGTTCGTAGTGTTAACAAAGTGTCTAATGGTTAACACAAGAAATCATTTCAGGATCAATGATTACTATGCAGGGTCAGCCAGCAAAGGATTTTGTTGATTTGAGAAATGAAATTTAATTATTTCAAGTATTGATTCTAGCTGACTATGGTAATGATTATTGGTCATTGTAAGTTGTAATTGAGCTGACTTGATAACCTAGATGATATAAATATAAAGTCAAGTTGAGATTCAAATGTATGAGCAAGTATGCAAGTGTAATTATTGTTTGAGAAGGAAAGTGTGGGCGAACTTGAAGAATAGTCAGATATCCTTAAGGAGTAGCAAAGTTATATTCGATCAAGAAAGATCTAGCGTAAAGCAGAACATAGATCTGTAATGAGCAATACAGTTGTATCTCATTTAGGTTATTTCATTGTTACTTTCTTGTCATAGTACCTTCTAATTTATCTCCAATAATCTAATATGTTGCATGATGCCTTTTGATGTACTTGGCTAATACAGGTTCCTTGCCTTTTGAATGAATTGCATTGTCATCCTCTTGAACTTCAACTTCAAGTTCTGGTAGCTCAGACTCAGTAGGCATTGCCTTGGTAGCTTTAGAATGTGACTCAGGTCCATGTGACTCAGTTTGAACTTCTTACAGATCGGTGACTGAGGAAGACTTAGGAGTAGAAGTCACAATGTATCAGGTTCAATGTAGACAAATCATAAGATAACTTTGGATACCTTAGTAGGAAGATTGACAACCTTTGAGCCAGATAATTATGACTGGTGACAAAACAAAGTTTGAACACTTTGAAGACTATGATGGTGGTAGTGTAAGGTTTGAAAACAATGAACCTTGTTGCATAAAAGGGAGAGGTCAAATCTCATTAACCAAAGAACTTATATGTGATAATGCCTATTAAGTTGAAGGACTAAAACATAATCGATTAAGTGTGGTACAACTAATCAACATTGGATTCAAGGTGGAATTCATGCATGGCAAGGCAAGACTACTAGATGACAAAGGAAAATTGATTAGATTAGGCAAACAAACAAAAGGTAACCTATTTTTATCTTGATCTTGGTGAGTGCTCATGTTTTATTACTCAAGTTGAAGAAAGTTGGTTATGGCACGGAAGGTTTGTCATGTAAATTTTGATAACATGGTGAAAATAAGAAAATTTAGGAAAGTAAGAGGCATCCCTAGTTTGAAGAAACCTAATGTTGGTCTATGCAAGAATTGTTAGATTGGAAAAATGGGAAAAACTAGTTTTAAAAGAAAAAACTATCAGTTTGAAGATATCTTAGAAATTGTGCATACTAATTTGTGTGGACCTATTGGAATAGAAAGCTATAGTGGAGAAAAAAATTTCATTCTTTTTGTTGATGACTACTCTAGAATGATGACTGTTATGTATCTAAGAGAGAAGTCAGAAACATTTGAGAAATTCAAATGGTATTTGGCAAGAGTAGAGAAGGAAATAGGGAAAATATTGAAATGCTTAAGATCAAATAGAGGTGGTGAATTCATCTCGAATGAATTCAATAACTTTTGCATTGAAAGAGGAATCAAAAGACAGGTATCGGCCCTGGGAACTCCCGAGTAGAATGGAATAGCTAAATGGAGAAACAAATCTATCATGGATTGTGCAAGGACTCTAATGATTGAAAAGAACATTGCTATCAAATAATGGAAGGAAGCTATCAGCATTGCAATTCATACCTTAAACCAAGTACAGTTGAAGAAGGACTCATATAAAACTCCCTATGAGTTATGGTATGGCTATAAACCCAATGTAAGTTACTTAAAAGGATTTGGAAGTAAATTTTATATCTTGAAAGAATCTAGAAAAGAAAAATTTGATGTGAAAGGTGATGAAGGTATATTTTTAGGATATTCGTGCAAGAGTAAAGCATATATATGTTTGAATCTGTCTACTCATAAAATCATAGAAAGTGCACATGTGAGAATTGATGAGTTTGCAGAAAGGACTAAAGAAGAAAGCAAAAAGGAACTAGAAGATTACAAGAGATTTATTTACATCAAACCTAATACATTGCCAGACACATCTGTCAATAAGGAAAATCTTCCATACCAAACTTCTTAAGTATCTCCTTGATATACTTAGACTGAGTGATGTAGACATCATTCTTGCTCTACTGTATTTGGAATCCAACAAAGAACTTAATCTCACCAAACATAGACATTTCAAACTCTTTGTTCATTTGGTATAAAAATTCTTTGCATAGATCATTATTCCTTGAAAATAAAGTATCATCCACAAATATTTCTGCCAAAAGAATCTTGTTATCTGGTCCTTCCATAATGTACAAACTATTTTTATCATTAGTTCTCTGGAAATCAATCTGTATAAGGTAGTTGTGCAACCTCTTATACCATGCTCTAGGAGCTTGTTTCAAACCATACAATGCTTTTTGTAATTTGCAGACCATGTCCCTTTTGTCTAGATAAAAAAAAACTTTAGGTTGTTCAATGTAGACTTCTTCATCAAGAATACCATTGAGAAATGCAAATTTGAAATCCATTTGATATACTTTAAATCCTTTATGTGTTGCATATGAAAGTAAGGTCCTGAAACCTTCCAATCTTGCAACAAGAGCAAAATTCTCACCATAATCAATTCCTTCTTCTTGAGAATATCCTTTACATACCAATCTAGCTTTGTTTCTTGATACCTTACCATCTTCATTCAACTTATTCTTGAATACCCATTTTGTTCCAATCACAATTTTGTCTTTAGGCCTAGGTACAAGAGTCTAGGTTTTTTTTTTCTCTATTTTCTCTATCTCTTCATTCATAGCCTCAATCTAACTTTCATTTTTTAATGCATCTTTGACATTTCTAGGTTCAAATATAGCAAGTAAACATGTACCTTTTAGCTTACTAAAGATGATGACTTAAAAGAGATAAATTAGACCTTATATAGATTAATGATTGGAAAATTACATTATGTAGTTCATACAAGGCTTGATATTGCTCTTGCAATTGGTATAGTGGTAAGATTCTCAAAAAAATCCAGAGAAAATCATATGATGGAAATTACAAGAATTTTGAGATACTTGGAAGGTACTAAAGATTATGGCTTATGGTATAAACTTGGAGGAAATATGGACTTAAAAGTGTTTACTGATGTTGATTTGGTAGGAAACATTGATGACAAAAAAAGTACAAGTTGTGGAGCATTCTTTCTTGGTAAAAGGTTGGTATCTTGGACAAGTAAAAAGCAAAATTGCACATCCCAATCTACAACAGAAGTAGAATATATTGCAGTAGTAGTGAATTGTTCTAATATTGTTTGATTTAAACAATTGTTGGAAGGCATGAAGGTTGAGTTCAAAGAACCAGTTGTCATGTTTTGTGATAATACAAGTGTAATTAACATATCAAAGAATCTGATGATGCATTCCAAAACCAAGCATATTGCTATAAAATATCATTTTGTCAGAGAATTAGTGCAGGATAAAGAAATCAGATTGGAATATGGCCATACAAAAAAATAGATTACAATCATATTTACCAAGCCATTACTTAAGGATGCATTATTGTATCTAAGAGGTAAGTTAGGGGTCATTCCCCTATCTGAAGGTCACCAAAATAAAGTTTTAGTGATGCATCAACAGGAACCAAGTTGAAGATCTATCAGTTGATGCAACATAGTCAAGAGAACATTTCATATAACTCAATACTCAAGGTACATTGATACTCATTTGATATGTGTTGTCTTTGGCATGTGTTGTCAAAGAGGGAGAGTTTATTGTCATATCTCTCTGAAATTTGTTTTGAGGAAGAAGCTATGTAATTCTTTCATAGAGGGAGATTACTGCATTAGAGAAGTTTGTGGTATAAAATCTAAGAGGGAGAAAACTTTCTATCAGAGAAATACTTGTTTTCAAATTTTATTATGCTATGACATGTGTTGCCATCAATGCCAAAGAGGGATATTTTTGGATACAATTGTCTAATTGTGTGTTGTCTTTGATGTTACACAAATGTCATATCAGTTGTCAGTCTGTGCTTACCGAGCTCACTTGGTTAGCAAGGCAATTTTCTTTGTCTACCAAGCATTTCTGGAGATTACTTTGTGAAGACAGTGTCTACCGAGCTCACTCAGGCATCGAAGGAAATTATGGAAGAAAGCAGTGTTAACCATGTTCTCATGGTTAAAGAAGGAAAGTTGGTTAGAGTCAATGTTCACCGAGTTCACTCTGTTGCCAAAGGATTTTGCATGTTTGCAGTGTTAACCAAGTGTTTGTTGGTTAACACAAGAAATCATTTCAGGATCAGTGATTACTGAGCAGGGTCAGCCAACGAAGGATTTTGTTGATTTGAGAAATGAAGTTTAATTATTTCAAGTATTGATTCTAGCTAACTATGGTAATGATTATTGGTCATTGTAAGTTGCAATTGAGCTGACTTTATAATCTAGATGATATAAATATAACGTCAAGTTGAGATTCAAATGCATGAGCAAGTATGCAAATGTATTGATTGTTTGAGAAGGAAAGTGTGGGCGAACTTGAAGAATGGTCAGATATCTTTAAGGAGCAAAAAAATTATATTCAATCAGGAAGGATCTAGCATGAAGTAGAATAGAGATTTGTAATCAGCAATTCAGTTGCATCTCATTCAGGTCATTTCATTGTTACTTTCTTACCATTGTAGCAGTGATTTCAAAATCTCTTAGCAGAGTTGATTTAATAGCTAGTTGTAAATCCTCTAACAAGGTGACAGTTCCATTGAATTGTTTTAAGACCTCTTGCAAGGCCACTCCTAACAAGGTGATTAAATCCTCTAACTAGATCACACCTAATAGTGTGTTTTGTAACTTTTAACCAAGTTGGCTCCTAATAGGGCTCACTTAAGAAGAGTGAAAATCAGTAGCTAGTTACTTGGTGGTTTTTCCCATATTAGATTTCCACATTAAATCCTGGTCTCTCATGTGTTCATTTTATTTCTTTTATGCTTGCAAGTTAATCACTATGAATGTTTAAGATCAGTGATAAGTAGATCACACTGCTTTTACCGAATTACAACAATTTCTATGTGTTTACTGAATAACAACAATAATCAGTTTTATTGTTAACATCCAAGGGAACTAAAATATGTTTTTGGTAATTGATTCACCCCCCCCCCCCCCCCCCCTCTCAATTATTCCATCTATATTTCCAACAATGTGTGTTGAGTTACTAAGTTGATTAGATTATTTCATGATTATTTTGATAATGATAGATGTATGTTCATATAGTGATTTTAGTTATTCCATGATGTTAATTAGAGGAAAGATTCATATGCGATTTCTATGGATACTTACCCCATACTTGCATGTGTATGGTGTGTGTGTGTGTGTGTTTTCTTTATGTCTGACATTCTTGATGTGGTTGAGGGAGGGAATCGTAGTCACCTACTAGTTAGAATCTACATGATGTACACTTCCTTCCATTGCCTGTTTAGTTTAGAATATTATGTTTGTACATATGTGGATTTTATGCAGATTGCAAGTACTGGTATTAATTTTTCTAAATTGCTAGGATGAGTGTAACCTATTATAGTATTTCAATGGTATAAGTGGGGAGATAACTCTTGAGTCCAAATCCTAAACTCTAAGCCAACTATCTTAAACAATAGAACAAGTATCCAAGTTAGTTTCACCTTTCCAAATTTTTCAAGTGACATGAATTCGTGATTTTAACCCTGAAATTTAATATTGTCCTTTGATCTTCAGTTGAGTTGTCATATTTGGTTTTGTGGGTCTCTTGTGATTTTTGTTATAACTAAATCAAATTAAAAGTTAATTTAATGATTTAATTTAAAGAAAAATTTATAAAGAAAATTCAGTATTTAATCATATTTAATTAATTGAAAAATTAATTAAATAAAAGAATTCAATTTAAAGATTTTATTAAAGTTCTATTTTTGACATATTTATATTTATTTAATTTAATGATAATTATTTAGGAGTTTTATGTTAATAAAAAACTTTAAATAATGTTATTAATTAAGTTAATAAATATATTATGAAAAACATCTTGTGAATTAATTAAATAAAATAATTAAATTTAAAGATTTTATTAAAGTTCTATATAGACATATTTACATTTATTTAATTTAATTATTATTATTTAAGAGTTTTATTATTAATAATAAACTCTAAATAATATTATTAGTCAAATTAATAAATATATTATTAAAGTGTCTCATGATTTAATAAGAGAGAAAATATAATTTAATAAAGTTGATTTTAATTAAATTACATAAAGCTTATGCATGAAATTAAAATATAATAAATTAATCAAAGGGAGAAAGAAAATTAATTTAATAAATATATTTTAAAATTGCTAAGAGTTGTGCATGAAAAGTTAAAAAGTAATAAAGTAATAAACATTTATTGATCAACGAGTTCCCTCTCATGATTGCACAATTAAAGACTCAAATTTAGGGAATAACACTTTATCAAAGATCTAGAGCTCATTATGCAATTACAGAGGTTTTGGAGGAGCAATTTGAGAGAGGAAGTTTTTTAGAAAAAGGGAATTGTTGTGTGTTTTATGAGTTTGTCATTTTAACATCAGATCCAAGTAGGATCTCATAGTTGAATTATATAGTGGATTTTCGTTCTTCAAATTCCTGTCTTCTTCGTGTCTAGTTAAATCTGTTGTCAGAACTTTTAGAACTATTTGAAACCCTTGTGATTGAAATTTATTATTTTATATTATTGATTACATCCATGAACGAATTAATGAAATTGAAACCCTTGTCGTATATTTTAATTGATCTTCATTCTAAGATTATCTGTATATGAGTACGGTGAGTTTAGAAACCATCGTTTGATTAATTTAATAATTCATAGTTTGAATCAATTAAAAAATCTGTGTTTTTGGGATAGGGTTTGGAAAGTTTCCATTTTTGAAAAGTTTCTATTTTTAGTAAGTTTCCATTTTGAGATTTTTTATTTTAGTAAGTTTTCATTTTTGGAAAGTTTCTATTTTTAGTCATTTTCCATTTTTAGAAAGTTTCCATTTTTAGTAAATTTTTATTTTTGAAAAGTTTTCATTTTTAGTAAGTTTCTATTTTTGAAAAGTTTCTGTATTTTAGTAAGTTTACATTTTTGGAATTTTTTTCAATTTTTAGTAGGTTTTTATTTTTGGAAAGTTTCTATTTTTAGAAAGTCTCTATCATTAGTAAATTTTTATTTTTGAAAAGTTTCCATTTTTAGTAAGTTTCCTTTTTGAAAAAGTTTTTCCAAAGTTTAATAAATTTAAAATTATTATGGTAATAATTGATAATTATTATTATTAATAATTTTAATAAGTATTGTTAAGATTTGATATTTAATTATTTAAAAGATTTATTTATTATTTTATTATTTAAATAAAATTCTAAAGTAAATTAAAAATCAAAGAAATTAATTGAGAGAATCAATGTTTTCTTTTATAATCTTGGATGTGTTTATATGGTTCAGATATATGAAAATGATTTGTAATACTAGGAAAATTTTATTATTTGAAAACCTTAGTAATTATAATACTTTGAGAAAATGAAAACTAAAACCCTGACTGAGATCAAAAACATTATCAACTATAAGATTTGGAAATGAAAACTTGAGAACCTTTAGTGAAAATTAAACCTTTTTGTTTTCAAAACCTAATGTATTGAGAAAGTTACATTGTATGTACGATATGTGATTTGTGATTTATTGTTATAGGTTTCGGGGTTGACTTAGTGTTGACCAGTTAGGATGTTTACTAAAGGCTTGGGAGTTCTATTTTGTGATTTCATAATGATGTTTTGATCATGATGTTTTGTACTCAACCATGGTAATGTGTCTTGTATGTTCTATGAGGTGTTTTGATCTATTGATTGTTATTGTTTTCTAGTGTTCTTGTGTGAAACTAAGGTGAATGGAATGACCTTTCTGATATAACTTTTGAGTCTTTGATTAGTTGTATTTGGATTATTTTTTAGTCACTTGTATAGGACTAAGGTGTTTGTATGATTTGTTCTTAGTGATGTCATGTTATGACAAGGATTGGTTTATGTGTACTTTCTTGGATCAATCCTGTTAGGATGATCGTTTTAGTGATACTTATATTTTGACTAGTGACTTTGCTGCTTGTGAGTTGCTTGTTTAAGAACTGATGTGTGGTTTATGGTCATTTGAGATCTTTTGATTTTACTAATCTTAGGGTAGGTTATTTGTATGTCATGTTGGAAAGTGGCTTGCAATGGAGGCTGGAGGCCTAAAGAGGTTGCCTTGGTAACCCATTGTAGGTTATGTTAATAAGTGATAACATTTCATTAAATAGATTTAAAATAAATTAATAAGATATTTGTACTAAGGAAAGTCACTAGGGGGCCGTAGGATTAAAAGACTAGCTAGAAAACCTTAGAGCTAACTCGTTAGTATGCATTGTTAGTACAAAAGGATACTAGTGCCGCATAGACTCATTAGGGGGCTAGAGGATTAAAAGACTAGTCGGGTAACCTTAGAGTTGGTTCGTGCGATGACACTTGCCCACATGCATAATAGATTTCCTATGTGTCTGTGTTGCCTTTGGGATTAGTTGATACTTGTGTCTTGGTACCCTTTGAGATAGTTTGCTTTCTAGTGATTCCTTGAACCTAGCTATTGGTTTTGAATTTTGATTTTTTATATCATGTTTGGGACTTGATTTTATCTCCTTAGCACAGTAGGAGTGGGCCTTTTTGGGTTCTACAAGGTTGGATGATAGTGTTTTTTCTTATACCATTGAGATCCGACCATCGGATGCTACTGCTAGATGTGTTTGTGCAAATGTTCCTTTCTATTTATTCTTGTATTCCTATGATGGATGGTTACACTTAGTGCATTGTATTTGATTTCATGGATCTTACAAGATGATGTAATCTATTCCATGATGTATATTCTTTTAGCCTTTCATACGTTGTGACTTGTACAATGGGTGATTGTGTATTTTGTTTATTGCCAAGTGACATTCTGGATAATTGTATATTGTTAAATGGAATTCTTATTTGTAGTTATTCTTTGATATGGATGTATTATAATTTGGTCTTAGTTTTAATTAAAATTAAATGTGATTCAGCATCATAGGACCCTTAAGAATTGTAACCTGTTTATGTCTTGTTGATGTATGAGTGTATGTTAGTTACTTTTGCTATTCTATAACTATTGTTGTATCTTTATCTTTAAAAAAAAGTTTGTCGAACTTAGTAAAACTTTAAGTTAACTTCTTTTGGGTCACAAGGTGGGGCGTTACACTTGTATAAAGCTTAGGCTATATGATCTTGATATTGAAAAGCTGATCCCAATTAATAGTTTGTAAATTATGATAATCTAGCTACTAGTTATGCTAACGATACCATAATTACGTTGGTCAAGACCATTGATTGTTTGATAAACATTTTGTCCATATTAATGATAAATACACACATCAAGTTAACATTACCTAAATATGTTATATATTGTAGGGAACTAATAGTTGTATCTAAATCTAGACAATCAAATTCAGAATCAATAATATGCATATCTAGTAAAATGATGACATCTCTAAGTTAAGATTATTTTAGTAGAAAGAAAATTAATGTTGAAGTTAACTAGAAATAGTGACACTCCAAGGAGTAATGATCTCTTGTCAAGCCAAGACAATCAAGTTTAGAATCAACAAAACTATATATCATAGATGTCTAAAATAATATAATGTTAGTAGTAAGAAATGTGATTACGAAATTACCTGACAATAGTGACACTCCAAGGAGTAATGATGTGGTTTTGAGTTGCAACATGTTCTCTGTTGATATCTTGCACACCACTAGTCATTGTGGACTTCATACCCAAGTCCAACACACCTAGTCCACCTCATCTCTTCCAATAACTCTATTAAATAAGAATAGTTCAATATTACATTGATCTCTTGTAATAAATAGGTTACGACTCTTAAGGGTCCCATGACATTGAGTCACATTTAAATTTAATTAATACTAAGTCTAATAAATACCACATCCACATGAAAGAATAATTACAAGTCCAAGTCCATTTAAATAATGTACATTTGTTTCGAATGCCATTTGGTAATAAATTTTGAATACACAATCATCCATTGTACATGTCACAAGGTATGAAAGACTAAAAGAATATACATTTATAAAATAGATTACATCATCTTGTAAGATTTATGAAATCAAATACAATATGCTAAGTATAACCATCCATCATACAAATATAGGAATAGATAGAAAGGAACATCTACACAAACACATCCAACAATGACATCCAATGGTCGGATCTCAATGGTATAAGAAAAAGCACTACCACCTGACCTCATGGAACAAAGAAAGGCCCACTCTCATCGTGTTGAGGAGATAGTCTCAAGTCCCAAATAGGATATCAATCCAAAAATGAAAAGTAATATCTAAGTCAAGGAAACCCTAAAAGTAATCTAACTCAAAGGTTCCAAGATAAATTGGCATCTAGACCTAGAGGCAAATAGAGACATGTATGAAATCTACTATGCAAGTGGGCAAGTGTCATCACACGAATCAACACTAGAGTTACCCTGGTAGTCTAACTTGACCCTGACCCCCTAGTGACTCTATGCGGCACTAGTATCCTTTCATACTGACAAGGGATACTAACAATGCATGGTCGCAACCAAGCATTCTCTCCACTCCCATCCTAGTTTGTACTAGCACTCAAAGCATGGGCGAGAACATACAAAGACTCTTATTAGGTTCATTTTATTCCAATTTAGTGTAGTGTTTTCACTTATTAAACAACTTACAATGGGTTACCCTAGCAGCCGCTTTGGGCCTTGGCCTCCATTGCACGCCACTTCCTGACATTACATATAGATAACCTACCCTAAGCTCAATAAAATCAAAAGATCACAAAAGCCCACATGCCATACATCAGTTCTTAAAAAAGCAACTAACAAGTACTGAAAATCACTAATCATAATCACAAATTCCACCAAAATGTCATCCTAATAGAATTAATCCCAAAATCAAGTATACATAAACCAATCCATGTCATAACATGAAATCACCAAGAACAAATCATACAAACACCTCAGTCCTATAGAAGCGACTGGAAAGAAATCTAAATACAACTGATTGAAGACTCAAAGGTTATATGAGATAGGTCACACCATTCAACTCAGTTTCACACAAGAAGATTGAAAAGCAATAACAATCAATAGATCAAAACACCTCATAGAGCATACAAGACACATTACCATGGTTAAGTATAAAAGATCATATACAAACATCATCATGACATCACAAAACAAACCCTCAAGCCTCCAGTAAACATCCTGACTGGCCAACACTAAGACAAACCCAAAAACCCCAACACTAGTAAATCACACATCACATAGAGCACATACAAAAGTGAATTTCATAATTCATTAGGTTTTGAAAAACCCTAAAGTTCATTATTTACTAAAGGTTTTTAGATTAAATCATAGACAATTCTATAATGGAAATCAATTTTCTCAAACAAGGGTTTCAACCTAAAGAAATTTTGAAAATAGAAACACAACAAACACAAAGAAGACAAGAATTTGAAGAATGAGAAACTACTGCACAAACCCACAAGATCCTACTTAGAATCGATGCTAAAAAAATGAACGTAGAAACATGCAAGAATCTTCCTTTTTCTTCGATAACCCTTTTTTTGAAAATTGGCTCCTCCAAACTTGTGTATCTAGAAATGAGCTCTAATTTCCTTAATAAAGAGTTTTTCCCCCAAATCAAGGTTTTGATCATGCAATCATGCAAAAACCCTTTGTCTTTAATTACTATATTTTAATTTTCATTAAACTTTACTAAATTAAAGTTTTCTCTCCCTTATTAAATTATGCGAAAAAATTAATATAATATTTATTAATTTAGTTAATAATATTATTTAGAGTTTATTAAAAATAAATCTCGTAAATAAATTATTATTAAATTAAATAAATATAAATACACCTACATTAGAACTTTAATCAAATCTTTTAAATTTAATTCTTTCATGCACAATTAAAGAACTTTTTAGTTAAAATATTCGTTTATATTTTCTTTTCCTCCACTTATTAATTAGTGTAAGCATTATTTAAAGCATGGTTTATTATTTAAATTAATAAGAATAATTAAAACTTGTTATTTAAATGCAACTCTAATTTAATAATTACTAATTAAATAAACATAATAAAACAATATTAAATCTTTAATCTTTTAATATTTTAATTCTATTTTTATCCAACTTCTTAAATTAGAATTTTAAAATAAATATCTTAAACTAAAGTACATATTTAATTAATTTCTAATTAATTAAATAACATCATATTCTAATCTTTCTTTAACCAATTTTTTAAATTTAGACCTTTTTACCTAAAGCATAAATTTAATTAGTTTATATTTAATCAAATAATATTTATTACTCAACTAATAATATTATTTAGATTTTATTATTAAAATAAAACTCTTCATTATTATTAAATAAAATAAATATAAATATGCTAAAATTAGAGCTTTAATTAGGCAAGAGTTTACAACACAACAATAAATTGTCTAATCGAAGAGGTCTTGGGTTCGAATCTACTCACGCTTAACAAATAATAATAATTAACATAATAATTAATCTTGGCTTAGGCCTCTAACCGATAAAAAAAAAATAGAACTTTAATTTAATCTTTTAAATTTAATTCTTTTATTTAATTAATTTTTAAATTAATTAAATATTAAATTTTCTATATACAATTTTCATGCAACAACTTTATGGAATTTAAATTAAAATATCTTTATTAAATTAATTTTCTTTCTCAGTTTAATTAATCATGAGACATTTTTAATATCATATTTATTAATTTAACTAATATTATTATTTAGAGTTTATTAATTAAAATAAAACTTCAAAATAAATTATTATTAAATTAAGTAATTATAAATATGCCAAAATTAGAACTATAACTTTATCTTTAAATTTTATTCATTTATTTAAGTGATTCACAAGAAATTTTTAATAATATATTTGTTAACTTAATAACATTATTTAGAGTTTATTATTAAAATAAACTCCTAAATAATGATCATTAAATTAAGTTAATATAAATACATCAAAAATAGAACTTTAATAAAATATTTAAATTTAATTCTTTTATTTAAATAATTCACAAGATTTTTTTAATAATATATTTATTTACTTAATTAATAACATTATTTAGAGTTTATTATTTAAAATAAAAATCCTAAATAATAATTATTAAATTAAATAAATATAACTACGCCACAATTAGAACTATAACTTTATCTTTAAATTTCTTGCATACGCTTTATGAAATTTAGTAAAAATAAACTTTATAAATTTTATGTTTTCTCTCTCAAGTTAATTATGAGACATTTTAATAATATATTTATTAACTCAACTAATAATATTATTTAGAGTTTATTATTTAAAATAAAAATCCTAAGTAATTATTATTAAATTAAATAAATATAAATACATCAAATATAGAACTTTAATTAAATCTTTAAATTTAATTCTTTTATTTAATTAATTTCTCAATTAATTAAATATGATTAAATATCAAATTTCTTTATAAAATTTCCATTAAATTGTCTTTTAATTTCATTTAATTATAATAGAAAATCATCACATACCCACACAACCAAAAATGACAACTCAACTGAAGGCAAAGAACATAATCAAACTCTTGGGTCAAAATCATGAATTCATGTCACTTAACAAATTCAGATGGGTAAACTAACTCAGATACATGTCCTATTTTCTAAGACAATTGGCTAATGGTTTATGATTTGGACTCAAGAGTTATCTCCCCACTTATACCATTGAAATATTACAATAGGGTATGCTCATCCTGGCAATTCAGGATGTTGATTCTTGGTACCTGTAATCTGCATAAAATTCACACATGTACAAACACATTATTCTAAACTAAATAGGCAATGGTAAGAAATGGTTCATCGTGTAGATCCTAACTAGCAAGTGACTACGACTCCCTTCATCAACCACATCGAAAATGTCAAACATAAAGAAAACATACACGCACACCATACACATGCAAGTATGGGGTAAGTATCCCTAGAAACCAAATAAAAATCATTCATCTAACTAACATCATTTAATATAGGCACTAAGTAGCTCAACAAATATATATATATAAACTAAATATGAACTACAACCAATTTCAATTCCAGTAATCCAGCATAACTAATCATAAAATATAATAATAGAATAGGCCTAAAAGAATGCAGTCAAAAAAAATCTAGAAAAGTCAAGTAGGGGTAGGCATTACATCCACTCCCCCTAGAATTAGGCTTACTCCTAAAAGTCCATAAGAAAGTTAAACCTAAACTAGGTGTAGGCATCACAAAATTCATCTTTCTTGGAATAAAGAGCTTATGGCTTGCATTACTTGCATAAAAATACTTTTCGTGGAGCCCTCTACAAAAGATTAACATATTCTACCTTAAATTTGTCAAAACTAATCAGCAGCATATTCATTAGAGCTAGAATTAACATAAATTAGATCTATCTTATGGCCATTCCACATTTATAGGTCATCTTGCACTATTTATTTTTATTATCTATGGTAGAAGAGCTTGGTTTATTTTCAATAAGAATCCCTTTCAGCATAGTAATAAAAGAAGAGTTATTTGAGGCTAAGATGATGACGATAACATGCCTAGGGCTTTAGCTTTTGTAGATTAAAATTTAGGAAAGTAAAATTTCAAGCCTCACATAGTTTAGATAATCAATAAGTAAAATTTCATAGTTTACTTATTGATAACACGTTGAACACAGAAAAGCGCCAAAAGCTCACAAATTTCTCAATTTCAATCAAGCATAGCAAACTTGAAGTGAGAAAATGCTCTAACTATAAATAGGGAGACACCAATAGACATGGAAAACTTAACAAATGTACTTGAAGCTCCTGCATAAAGGCAAAAAACAATAATAAAGTACATAAAATTGTATCTAGTTCCTATTTTGTAATGTAATAGTTTTTAATTCTAAATTATATTTAGCCTAAAGTGAGAAAGACCAATCTTAGGGCTTGTGAATTTAACATCATCTTTAAATTGTGCCCAAAATTCTTTGGTAGTGAAACATTTGTAATAGAAGCCACTCTGTTTCAAGCTGAGTATGTGTCATTTAAATAGTTCAATAAAATATGCCAGTGATACCCTCTCTTCATTCTAGTTCATTAACACCTAATGTTCCACACTCTCACATATAAATATTGCTTCATTTTATATTAATCATGAGAAAATTTAGTTTGATAATGTTTGCAACCATCATGAAAAGATGGTATCACTATGATATTTTATTGAACCATTTTGATGGTATACACATGGCCCAAATTAAAAGGCTTCCATTACAATGGCTTCACTACTGGGAAGAGTTTTGGGCACAATTTAAAGAACATGTTATACTCACAAGATCTAAGACTATTCTTCCTCAATTCAAGCTAAATATCTTTTTAAATTAAAAAATACCGCACTAAAATGAAACTAGATACAATCACTGTTAGAATATATAGTCCACTAATATAACTAAGAGGTGGGGGGGGTGAATCAGTTATCCAACTAATATCATAAATAAAAAATTAAAAAAATCTTAACCATATGAGTAATGTAAACTAAAACCACAACAAGATACTCATACTCATACTAGATATGTTAACTAGGGAAACCCTTGATCAGAAGGAAAACTCTGGTGGTGATGATACCCACAAGATGATGTACTAATATGAATATTTCTTGTTAGAGGATAGACCATGTTAGGAATCTATTACAACATTCAGTACATATGAGTCCCTGTTAGGAGAATTTGAATCCTTGTTAGAAGATTCCAACCCTGTTAGGAGTTCTAGAAGACAGTTTGGCCCACTGCTCAAAAAACTTCAAGGGCAAGACCAAAGAATGCACAATCTAAATGATCTTTGTATTATTCCTTGCAAAACAATAGAACTAAGTTATATTTCCTCTATCTTTGTCATGTCAACTAGACTTCTATTCCTTCATATCTTGTAACTAGATCACAAACTGTGCATCCAGTAATTGCTTGGATCACTTACACACATTCAGTAAGCACTCTGCTCCTTTTTGCACTTCACAATTCTTCCAACAATCACAATACTTAAACACATCTTACAATCAAGGAAAACATCTTTTCTTTATACCATATCTTCATAATAATTCCTTGAGTCAGCCTTGAGGCTTTCCCAATTAATTAAAATAAGATAACTAATTAATTACAATTACAATATCAAGTTGTTGGCTCATAGTCTATACAAAATTTCACACATGATACAAAGGCTTGTGCACTCTCTAACATCATCACCTAACTATCATCTTTCACTTCTTGACTATGCATCTCCTTACTACATCTCAAATGTAATCTAGCAAACAAACATCGGGAACATTTTTCCCAATACTCTGTCTCTGAAATGTTCTCTGTAAATCAAGTACAACTTTTTTATATCTTTGACTTAGGCTCTACACACTTAACCACATTATTAGGTCATTGTGCTATACATATCCATAACTATGCATGACCAGATGATCAAACCACTATCTGTACCATTAAGATCTCTATCCTACTACTTTACCAGTCTTTACAAAAACCATGCTATGTTTTCATCAATGACATAGTCACGAATGCAACATATCAATACTCTTTAATGTTTATGATACTTCTCCAATGTAGTATCATTAGCATTCATGCTAAAAATCTCTTCCTTTGCCATTAATGACAACATAGATAAAGAAAAACACCCCAAGTTCCAAGAATACCAAATAGTGTTTTGTTGTTGTTGTAGACAAGCATCAATTGTCTACATGCTAAAATGAAACTCAAAAAAATAAGTGCATACTCATTCTTCTTAGACATCAATTATTTACTTCACGTTGAACAATTCACAATACATCAGATGCACATTCTTGCTTCCTTACATGAATCTTTCTAAATCTCTCTAAAGAAATGTATCTCATACATACTCTCCCCCATGCCTTAGGAGATTTTTTTCATGCATATCTCTCCCCCATTAACATCAATGTTAAAGGTGTCAATCTCAATACCAAATGTTGCACACCAATTGCTAATCAACTACTCCAAGTCATTAACTAGCTTCAGTGTACAAAGACACTATTTAATACCAAATACCAAATATCGAGTGTCCTTAATGACTTAGTACATACCAAATACTCCCCCATATAGAAAGCATCATCATCTAGTCTAGTCAAATAATAGTGCTATGTACCAATGGATTGATGCACATTCTACATCATCTATTCAGAAGTAGGTAGGGGCATAACCCCAAGAATATCTCTCAAGTACTTAAAAGTATCTTTAGGAAAAAGCTTCGTAAAGATATCTCCAATCTGATCATTATTACTTACATACTCTAATATGATCTCCTTTTCTATTGCTTTCTCTCTTAGCACATGATACTTAATAGATATATGCTTTGTCTTAGAATGTAATACAAGATTCTTAGACATACTCGCTATACTTGTGTTATCGTAGTAAATGATAACAAGCTCTTCAATCTTAGTTCTAATATCCTTCAACATTTTCTTCATCCACATAACTTGATTATATTTTTTGGTTGTTGCAACATACTTTGCCTCAGTAGTGCTTTGTGACCTGCAATTGTGCTTCTTTCTTAGCCAAGAAACCAATCTTCCTCCAAGAAAGAATGCTCCATCACTGGTGCTCTTTCTGTCATCCATATTGCCTGCCTAATCAACATCAGTATATGCACACAATGTGAAATCATTTGATCTATCATACCAAATTCCATAATTAGATATCCCTTTTAGATATTTGAATATTCTCTTTACTATTGCAAAAAGATATTCCTTAGGATCAGCTTAGAATCTAGCTACAATCCCAACAATATTTTCTATATCTGGTCTGATGTGAGTTAGATATTGCTAACATCTAATCATTAATATGTACTTCTTCTATTCTACTGCAGTTGTTTCATCTTTGTTAGAAAACATATGACTAGTTATCATAGGTGTGCCAACAAGTTTACAACTTTTATAACCAAACCTTTTCAACAAATATTTTAGGTACTTAGTTTGTGAAATGAATATGCCATCCTTATTCTGCACAATTTGCAATCCTAGGAAAAACTTCATTTCTTTTATCATGCTCACTTCAAATTCATTCTTCATCTCTTTAAAAAATTTACTACTAGCTTCATTATTGCCTCCAAAAATGATGTCATCGACAAATATTACAATGATCAATAAACCATTTTCAATTTCTTTCAAATACAAGTTATTGGCTATTGTACCTTTAGCAAATCCAAGCTTTGCCAAATAACTATCTAACCTTGCATACCAAGATCTTGGTGCTTGCTTCAGACCATAAAGAGTTTTCTTCAATCTATATATCATGTCTTTCTTTATTCTACTCAATATAAACCTCTTCTTCTAATTCTTCATTGAGAAAGGTTGATTTAACATCCATCTGATAAATTGTTGTCACAAAAGTTTGCACCCTTGTCCAAAGTTTTTTACCTAAGGACAACCTTGTGAAACATGGAAACAACCTCCAAGCTATGGGACTTGAACTGTGAGGTTGAGTCTTCAGAGAAGGCCGACTTCCTTTACTATCAGGGTGCACCTAACTACTCTTGGAGAGGAAAAGGGAGAGGGAATGCATAGAAGTGAATCTACCTATTCTAACCTAAGGGGGGTGATGCACCAAAAATAGAGTGTTCAAACCAATCTCTACCCATACATGCACTATTGAACCATCATGACACCAAAAGATATACACATCCAGACTTACTTTAATCTTACAATCACATGTAGATCAAAAGAACCCAAATGAATGACACAAGGAAAGAGAAGATTCACTTATATACCATTCATAGGCCAAAATAGATACAGTCATGCAAGATTGCAGATATCTACAATACACCAATGAGAGGAAAATAGTTCTTGCAGTTCACATCAATGGTTAAAGGAGATAAGAATGTCATACAGTTCAGAGGCAAAGGGGATTTATAGTGAAATTACAGAGCAATATCAGAGAAAATAGAGAAGAGTCGACCAGAGAAGACAAAATCTACAAAAATTGCCTTTATAGCTTAGGCATATCTGAGATGTTCTCTAACTGAAGTTACTTCACAACTACTACCATTAAGTCTTGATAAAGATCTAGAGAAAATATGATTTGGGCACAGATTTAGATACAATGAAATTTGATATTTTGAAATAAGGCCCTAATAGAAATGATGCCATTAAACCATCCTGACCAAATAGATGGATAACTAGGGTGGTGGAGTGTTCTTCTGAGTTCATCATTCATTCGAGAATAGTTGGAATTGATCATGAGGATCAAATCATGCAAGAAAACTAGATTTCCTTCATTTCTGGCTCATTAGTCAGCAAAGTTAGTAGGTCAACTGAATCTTGCAACCAAAATGGGCCACATGGGCCAATAGTCTCATTTCATATTGCCACCCTGCAAGGCCTTCCCGAGTTTGACCACTAAACCAACTAACTATGCCACCTTCCCAACTTAACCACAATGTCACATAACTGTCAGTGTTAACTACCAACACTAACTATATCATTATCTCCCTAGCCCCGTAAGGACACATGTCCTTTAGGTGCTTCCCCGAATTGTTTAATTTCCTTGCATCTTCATATTGTGGGAAAGCATTGATCGTTGATCTCTGTAAGATCAATGATCGTGAAAGACCCTCCTTATACTATGCCTATCCCTTAAAATTTTTGGGCCCACAAACCTTTCAATATACACTTCAGCATGACCTAGCACCACCTTGACATCACCCTGTGGCTTCATAATAACCTGACCCCACAAGGACACATGGCAACAAGGTGCTTGCCTTCATTCCTTAATCTCCTTGCATATTCATAATGCGAGGAAGTGCCATCCCTCGATCTCATTGCATCATACAGTGTACATAACTTGTACCCTTTGAACCGACATGAATATCCTTCACGACATTTTTAGGACGTGTGTCACCAGGGTGCTTGCCCGCATTGTCAGGAAGTCTAACAAAAGACAGAATGCGGGAAAGTGGGTGCCAATCAAAATGCCAGTTGGACTGGCATTTCCTCCTTTCTGCAGCCCACACAAGAACATTTGCCTCACCTACCATGCGTCACAAAGGGGCTTCCCCGCATTATGTAAAGGTAGTGCATTTTGAGAATGTGGGAAAGCACCCACCGTAGATCACGAAAGATCTGACAGCAAGCAAAGTTGTGGGCCAGTGGAAAAAAATTAGGAAATAAAAGAAATACCATAAATTTTTAATTTTTAAATTTTTTGTATTTCTAGGGCATTTAAATAATATTAAAGATGGGAAGTGGCCGTTGGGTGGGCTCAAGTATTTGAATTTCAATTTTTTTGCAGGGGGCAAAAATAGGTAACATTTATGGCAACTCATAGGGGACACAAGCTAGCTATGCATATGACCAGTGACCTTATGCATCCATTGGGCCATAGACTTGTAAAAAAACTATGGATCACTGCACTATGAAACCTTAACCCTACCTCTATGGGAGTAAAACATTGAAAGCTCTATCTCTGCTCCTCTGCAAACTCAGCAAAACACATGTGCTCGTGCACTTCTTGGAAAGCTGAAAACCAATAGGAAGAAAACTAAGCTACCTATGTACATGAAACCTCAACCCTTGTCAAAAACATGGTTTGAGATAGATCCCATTGACTGGGATAGGAAAAATTTCACCACCAAGCTTGCTTAATTGAAAAGCATTAGCTTGCTTGCAACTGACAATCACATAGGGACCACTCCAAAGTGCATCAAATTTTGAGTGTCTCCTTGGCTTTTTCCTATCTACATCCCATTTCAAAACCAAATCACCTTCTCTGAAGATTCTGACCATAGCCTTCTTGTCAAAGTTCCCTTTCACCTACTGCTGATGTGTTTCTAGGGTCTGCATGACCTGACTTCTTTTCTTTTCTAGCTCCATCAGCTCTACCATTCTCATTGTCATGGAATCATCTTCAATTAGCTCCAATTGATGAGCTAGTTCTAGGGATGAGAATTCTGATAAAATTGAAAGCCTTGCTTCTCTGCCATATACCAACATAAATGGTGAATTTCCTATTGACCTTTTAGGTGTTATTCTATCAGCCCATAGTGCAGTCCTCAACTTTTGATGCCAACACCTCTGGTTATCCTCTATAGTTCTTTTCATAATTCTAATTAGGTTTTTGTTGGATGACTCAGCCAAACCATTGCCTTGAGGATAGTAGTTTGAGGACGTGCTCAAGTAGATATTATGGTCAACTGCCCATGCACAAATCTGAGCTCCTACAAAAGATTTTGCATTATTTGAAATAATAGTTGAAGGGGCACCAAACCTGGTCACAATTCTGTCAAGGAATTCAACAACTGAAGATTCTATGGCGTCCTTAAATGCAACTACCTCTATCCATCTGGTGAAGTAATGTGTAGCAGCTAAAATCCATTTGTGACCAGAACTAGAAGAAGGATTGATAGGGCCTATGAAATCCAATCCCCATTGAGCAAAAGGCTGGTTCACCTGAATGGGATAAAGAGGAAGAGCTGCAAGCTTTTTCTTACCAAAGAACAAGGCACATTTTTTACACTTCCTCACATACCTATGACAATCATAGAACAGGGATGGCCAGTAGTAACCAGCCCTCATGATCTTCATTGCAGTTGTCCTAGCTGAGAAGTGACCACCATCAGGACCATCATGAAACTCTTTGATCATTCTTTCAGCTTTGTTTATGTCAATGCATCTTAATAGGGCTCCATTAAAATCTTTCCTAAAAAGGATACCATCAACTATGACATAAGGAATTAAGTGTAATCTATACTATCTCCTTTTAGTTCTATCTAATCCTTGAGGATATCCGTTGCCAAATAAAAAATTCCTCATATCATCCATCCAATTCCTTGGGTCATCATTTCTTGTCTCTTGTTGTTCTGTTAGTATCATAGCAACTTCCTCATCTGATTCCTGATATGATATCATCTGTTTACACAACCCTTTCCTTCTTACTAGCTTGGTGATCTGGATGTCAACATCATATTCCATTACTTTAGTAATCCAACCAGCTCTCTTCTCACTAATATCTTTGCTCAAAAGGGAATCCTTCACACTCACATGGGGTACTAATAAATGAATTTTATTATGAGATAGGAGGTACCTAAACTTCTTTAAAGCTTTGATGATTTCAAGGGCTTGCTTCTCTACATAGCTATTTTTGTTTTCATACTTTTTAAGCCCTTCACTAAAGAAGGTTATGGGATGCTCTTCACCTTTATCATTTTTTTGAGTCAAGATAGAGGAAATTTTTGACTCACCACCTAGGGCATAAAGGATGAAATCCTTTTCAAAATTTGGATTAATGAGAGTAGGGGCCGAGGTTATGGCTACCTTGATCTCTTCAAGACTTTCCTTCCCTTCCTTGGTCCATGCAAAGACCATAATTTTCTTGAGCATAGCCGTAAGGGGCTTTACCATGGTAGCAAGATTAGGGATAAATCTTCTCACAAAATTTATCCTACCAAGGAAAATTTGCAACCCTTTCTTATGTTTAGGAAGAGGGAGAGCAAGTATTGATTTTGTTCTTTGTGGATCAATGGTTAAACCATCCTCAGATATAATGTGTCCTAATAATTTTCCTTGATTGGTAGCAAAGACACACTTTCTTGGGTTAAGGGATACCTGAAACTCTCTACACCTTAAGAACACCTATCTTAAATGATCAAAATGATCTTCTACATTCTTTGAATACATTGTGATATCATCAAGGTAAACTAATACAAACTTTTCAATCATGCCTTTGAGGGCCATCTCCATTGCCTTCTAAAATGTAGCACCTGCATTGGTTAGTCCAAATGGAATCTTACAATAAGCATAGGTACCCCATTTGGTAGTAAATGAAGTCTTGTACCTATTAGACTCTTTGACCAGCACTTTATTGTAGCTAGAAAATCCATCAAGAAATGAAAACCTCTTTGAACCACTGACCTTGGACAAAATCTGCTCCATGGAAGGGAGAGGATGGTGATCTTTAAGGGAAGCTTGGTTAAGGTCCCTAAAGTCCACACACAATCTAATTTCTCCATTCTTCTTCCTAATAGGGACAAGGTTTGCTACCCATGACGAGTGCTTGATGGAGAAAATTATATTGGCCTCAATCAATTTGGATAGCTCTTTTCTCATTAAGGGTTCAATTTTGGGATTCCCTAGCCTCTGTTTTTGTCTTACTATTTTGACATTATCAATTAAATCTATGGTATGCTGAAATAACCTTGGGTCAAAACTCTTTAAATCATCATACATCCAAGCAAATACATCATTAAATTCTTGACATAGATGAATAAAACTTTCTTGCTCAATCTCAGAACATACCTTCCCCATGTTTAGGGATTTTCCCTTAACAACCATGACTGGAGTGTGAATGTCTTCATCAGCAGCTAGGTTCATGACTCTACCTCTTGCTTGGTCATCAGGATTGAAAACACTCTCTAAGGTAATGAGACCCTTAGGATATTTTTTGGAACTGAGATTAATGATTTGATCACCATATTGATTTTGTAGTCTCGACTGGTTTCTATCTAAGATGTTCTCTAACTGAAGTTACTCCACAACTACTGCCATTAAGTTTTGAGAAAGATCTGGAAAAAATATGATCTAGGCATAGATTCAGATACAATGAAATCTAATATTTTGAAATAGGGCCCTAACATAAATGACACCATTAAACCATCCTAACCAAATAGATGGATAACTAGGGTGGTGGAGTGTTCTCCTGGGTTCGACATTCATTCGAGAGTAGTTGGAATTGATCATGAGGATCAAATAGTGCAAGAAAACTTGATTTCCTTCATTTCTAGCTCATTAGTCAGAAAATTCAGTAGGTCAACTGAGTCCTACAACCAAAATGGGCCACATGGGCCAATTGTCTCATTTCATTTTGCCACCCCGCAAGGCCTTCCTGAGTTTGACCACTAAACCAACTAACTATGCCACCTTCCTAACTTAATTGCGATGTCACATAACTGTCAGCCTTAACTGCCAATGCTAATTGTAGCGTTATCTCCTCGGGCCTGCAAGGACACATGTCCTTAGGTGCTTCCCCACATTGTTTAATTTACTTGCATCTTCATATTGCGAGAAAGCATCAATCATCGATCTCCGTAAGATCAATGATTGTGAAAGATCCTCCTTATATTGCGCCTGTCCCTTAAAAATTTTGGGCCCATGAACCTTTTAGTATACACTTCAGCATGACCTAGCACTATCTTGGCATCACCCTGCAGCTTCATAATAACTTGACCCCACAAGGACACACGACATAAAGGTGCTTGCCTGCATTCCTTAATCTCCTTGCATATTCATAATGCGGGGAAGCGCCAACCCTCGATCTCATTGAATTGGATGGTGTACATAACCCATACCCTTTGAACCTACATGAATATCCTCCATGACATCATTAGGACATGTGTCACCAGGGAACTTGCTCGCATTGTCAGGAAGTCTGACAAAAGACAAAATGCGAGAAAGCAGACGCCAATCAAAATGCTAGTTGGACTGACATTTCTTCCTTTCTGTGGCCCACACAAGAACATTTTCCTCACCTACCATGCATCACAAAGGAGCTTCCCCACATTATGTAAAGGTAGTGCATTTTGAGAATGCAAGAAAGTGCCCATCGTAGATCATGAAAGATCTAACGACGCGAAAAGTTGTGGGCCAATGGAAACAAATTAGGAAATGAAAGAAATACCATAAAGTTTTAATCATTTTATTTTTTGTATTTCCAGGGCATTTAAATAATATTAAATATGGGAAGCGGCCATTGGGTGGGCTCAAGTATTTGAATTTCAAATTTTTGGCAAGGGGCAAAAATAGGTAACATAAACCTTAAATTTCTTGTTCACTGCATAAGCTAGGAACATCCTTATTACTTCCATTCTTGCTACAGGTGCATGTGTTTCCTCATAATCAATGCCTTATTACTATGAATAAGCTTTACAAACAAGCCTAGCCTTGTTTCTCACAACTTTTCCTTGCTCATTCATCTTATTCTTGAAAACCCATTTAGTTTTTATCACAATATTGTCTTCTGATCTAGGAACCAATTCCCATGTATCATTCTTTATTATCTGATCCAATTCTTCCTTCATTGCTTGGATCTAATGATTATCTTTCACTCCTTTTGTGCATTTAGGTTCAACTTGAGATATCAAGCATATCTCCTCATTTACTTTTTTCCTTGTCATTATGCCTTTATCTTTACTTCCAATTATCTACCCAGGAGAGTGATTCCTTTTCAAATTCCTCTTAGGGGTAGGAGTTGACATCTCAACTCTTATCTTTATCTAGGTTCAGAACTCTATTCTCTTTTATGCTCAAAAGTTGGCACATCATTTTGCAAGTTATTGTTAGTCTTAAACAAAAGTTTAACATTTTGTCTAATAATTCCAGAGTTATCCTCTTCTTCATCTGAATTATAATCTACCAAATTTTCTTTGGTTCCAAACTTCTCATCAATCCTTACATTTGTACATTCAACTATTTTCTTAGTTCAATAGTCGAAACATCTATAAGCCTTACTTTTCAATGAATAGCCAAGAAACATGCATTCATCACTTCTTGGATAAAACTTACCAATGTCATCATCTCTCTTGAATAACATTTTCTCCCAAATATATTGAAGTATTTGGCAAATGGTGAATGTCCAAACCATAGTTTATAAGGTTTCTTGTCCATACCTTTCTAGATCTATACTTTGTTCAGAGTATCTACTGTAATGCCCCACTTGGGAACCCAAGAGAAATAAACCTAACATGTTACAATGTTTATTGAACTTTTTTTTTTTTAAAGGTTTGAACAACATCAAGATAACATTAATGTGGAAGCAATATGAACATACACATCAAATACACATTAGCAATTACAGATACAGTTTCAATTCCTCAAGGGTTCCTTTACATTGAGTTACATTTAAGCAGTTTAAATTAATTAGTTTAAGTTTCAAGTACAATGTCTCCTGAACATAAAGAAATAACAAATACATAATAACATAAGCAAAGCATAAGTATAACTAATACAATGAAAGTACATTCAATTAATAACATCCACTACACATTTCGCAGGGTATGTGAGAATAGATACAATACATCAGAATACGTGATAGCATTATTACATCTACTAAAAAGAAGTCTCTGAGATAAGAAATAAGAATGATAAAGCTACATCTTCTGCAATGAACATCTAATAGCTAGCAATGTGAGGGGGACCCAAATGGTAAGAAAACACCACCTCTCGACCATGTGGTTACCTAATCAAGCTTTTGCTCCCACCATGCAGGGAAGATAATAAACAATCCACATACAGCTAATCAAACATAAAAAATTCCTAGGCATGGAATACCTAATAGCCAAAACCACCTCAAAGGTAACACATGCTACTCCAAAAGATAAAATAATCCAAAAAGAAAGAACGCTCAATCCAATAGCAACACCACATAACCAAACATCATACATAAACCTAGTATAAATTGAATACCAAGATCATAAGATAAATTCAATGAAAGATATTCCCTCAAGTCAAGAACCACATGCCAAAAGTACATCATCCATGAATCACCAATCATCATCAATGAAAGTAAATAACCACAATAAACACATCAAACAATAGGTACACTGCCAGAAGTACACAAAATCTATAGAGGAGACTCAGGCTACATACTAGGGAGTGTCATCACATGGTCAAACTACTTGAGTTACCCTGGACTAGTCTCTCAATGGACCTCAGACCCTCAAGTGTTGAGTTACCCTAGACTGGTTACACTGAACCCCAGACCCTCTAATGTTGAGTTACCCTGGACTAGTTACTCTGAACCCCAAACCCTCAACCTAACACATGTGGAACTAGAAAACTCTCTCAAGATGACGAGGCAACCAGTTATACTGTCATCCCATTCCCATTCTTAGTCTATACAAGCCCTCAAAGCAAGGGTGGATCAAATATCTCTAATTTATCTTTTTAGTGTATTTTCCCACCAAAATATTAGTTACTAGATTATCACTTATGACATAACTTACAATAGGTTACCCTGGCACTGACCACTTTGGGTCCTAGACCCCTACTGCAAGCCACTCCCAAGTCATGTACCTAGACAAGCTCTCCTAAGAACATAACACATAGTTGTGTCCCATACCACAGCACCCATAATGATGAAACTCGGTTCCTTCAAAAGGCAACCTATTAATAAGATGGTTCTCCCATCCGGGTACACATAAATGCTCCACAAGGTAAACCTCATAAATATAATTTTCAATTTGAATCACAAGACACATCATGACATCCAGCCACATAAAGGGTATAAAAGAAATCTAACAAAGACTCTAGTGTACATTCTAGATTGGTCAACATCTAGACAACCCCAAAATCCCAGAAGCATAGATAGTAGAAGCAAACAGTATAGTTTCATAGTTTGGGTTTGTTTTGAAAATACACAATTGGGTTAAAAGTAAAGTTTCAGTTTTTTGTTCAATCTACATTTCCAAGTAAATAAGCTTTTGCAATTAATCCTTACAATTAACCCATTTCTATATTTAAATAATTATGTAACTACCCCTATTTGATTTAAGTAATTTTTCCAAATTAATCAAGGAGTAATCATTTATTTAAATTATTAAAATAATAATCATTGATACTTAAATAATACTACATTATTTAAAATCAATTTTATTGATAATAATAATGAAGTAACAACATTAATCATTAATTAAATTCAATTAAACTAATTTTAATTAAATTAATTAATAATTATACAAGACCTAACTATATTAACAATCATTAATAATTTGCCAAAATTAATAATTACTAATAAACAAAATCCATTATTAAAATGAATAATTTAAATTATTAATATTTAATAATTTTTAATTACAACTCATTAATAATTAAAATTTAATAATCTTTAATTCATTTAATAAATAATTATAACATATTAATAATTTTATTAATAATTAATGATCTAAATTTAAATACAAATTAAATTTAACTATACTAATTAACAACTTTATAATATTAAAATTTAACATATATAACAATACAAATCAACTCTTACAAAGCGATTTAAAATCAATGTCTCATAAATAATGTCGTGTGGTTGATAACAGGCCTACCACGTATTGCAACAACGTCAATTGTATGGTAAGAAGGGTGTGGTGGGGTATAACCCCACCCACCCAAATTGTATTGTTTTTTATTATTATTATTTTAATTTAATATTTTTTGTTTTTCATTTTATATGAGTTATATATATATATATATATATATATATATATATATATATATATATATATATATATATATATATATATATATATATATATATATATATATATATATATATATATATATATATATATATTATTGTGGAGTTGTTGAAATGTATTTCATAAATTTTTAAATAAAATAAAAATTATAAAATTATAAAATAATTCTTAAATTTTACATATAATAATTTAAATAAATAAATAAATATATATATATATATATATATAATAAATAAATATATATAAAATAAAAATTATAAAATTATAAAATAATTCTTAAATTTTACATATAATAATTTAAATATATATATATATATATATATATATATATATATATATATATATATATATATATAACATTTACATTATTACTCCGATAAGAAAACTAAGTTTAACCTTTCAAATTTCTAATTCAAAATTTTCTTTTTATTTCAAACTATTCCCCAAATTAATTTCCATTCTTAAATTCTATTGAAAAAGGACAACATTTATCTTTTAAATCTCAAACCCGATTTCAATATCCAGTAGATTCTCGTATTTGTTTGACTTCTTATTCAATCTTATTCATATTAAAATACAATCCTCTAAAGTAAACTTAGTGAAGTATCTCTCTAGGTCCATGTACAGATATTTCTCAATCGAGAATAAATATTTGCATACCTAAAAGAACAACACATGCAAAAGACACGGAGTAGACAGAAGTTTGAAAAGAAAAAATTACTATACAATTAAACCAAGAGATCCTACTTGGATCTGATGCTAAACTCTGACAACTAAATGCAAATTCCCACCAGAAGCAAAATCCTACAAGCCATGAAAAATTCCCTTCTTTTCCTAACCTTCCATGTTGCTCCCCAAAACCTATCTGTATAATAATGACCCAAAACCCTCTAATATAGAACTAATTACCTTTTAGGGTTTGTGTCTCCACAACTCTAAAATTATAATTACTTTATTTAATTAATTCTTTCATGCACAATTGATTTTCTTTTTTATTTATTAAAATATTATTTTATTAATCCTTTCATGCACGTCAAAGAATTATTAAATTACTTTATTTAATTTCCACTCGACCTCTATTTTAATTAATTTATAACTTTAATCTCATGCGCACTTTAATAAAATATCTTTATTAAGTTCACATATTTTATCTTTTTAATTAATCGCCTATATTTTAATCTCATGCATGCATCATGCGAACTTAGATCTTTTTCATAAATTAATATCTTTTCACTTCTTAATTTATTTTTGAACGTTTAATTTGATAAATATTTATTAACTTAAATAAATATAATATTTAGCATTTAATTAAAAATGAATTCTAAATATATTATTATTAAATTAAATAAATATCATCACGTTCTAAATTTATTCTTATAACTTTTATCTTCGAATTCAATTCTTTTTATTTAATTAATTTCTCAATTAATTAAATATAATTAAATATTAAAATGTCATAATAATTTTCCATTAAATTAAATAATTAAGTTAATCCTTTAATTAGACTTAATTAATAGAAAATTCATCAAAGACTCATAAAACAACATATGCACAAAAGATTCATGCGTTTTTAAAAAGGTAGATAGTCTGTTACAAGTCCTCCTTGTAGGACAAGTATTTTAGGCTATGGCTAGGATTGGACCTTATCATTATCTTTCCATTCTCACCATTTGAGTATTTGTAATTGGGCACGCTCATCCTGGCACTTCAAGGAAGTCGATGCCCGGACCCTACATCCTGCATAAAAGAGGAGCATGTACATGTATATAATATATCTAAACTAAACAGGCAATGGCAGGGAGTGGTGCATCATGTAGATCCCGACTAGCAGGTGAGTACAACTCCCTCCCCTAACCACATCAACCATGTTAGACAAAAAGATAAAATAAACACGCGCACCATACACATGCAAGTATGGGGTAAGTATCATAAAAATCACTAGTCCAACATCAAATGCTTACATATAATAATGCATCTCTATCAATACAAACATAGTCATCGTTAAAGGCATCACATTAACATTTTTATGAAAGAAACCACATTTACTAATTAGGAATCATCAAGACATCATTAACAACACATGAAATTAAATCAACTAAGTAATCATCACTAATATATCACTAATCCGAGTCATAAAATAATATCATAATATTGTAAATCCAATATCTCTAAAACTAATCAATGCATAAAATTGGCCTAAAAGAATTTGTCAATCAGAACATAAAAACAAACTACAGGTTGGCATTACATCCACCCCCCCTAAAATTAGGCTTACTCTTCAAAGCCCATTACAAAGAGACATGAATCAAACTCAAAAAATTCAAAACTCAATATGTCAGTCCTCTTACTCAAAACTAAGGTGCACACATAGGGCAATTGGTTGCTCTATGACCATATTGTCTACAAAAGTAGTAATCTCCACTAAAGCCTCCCTGAGCTCCAAGTGTACATGACTGATCAAAACTACCAACACTAGCATCCTAACTATAACCCTTAGGAACTCAATCCAACCTATTGCACATACTATGCTTCTAGTTGTGATAGTTCCTTGACTATAAACAACTATTGTTACCATGGAAGAACTTCCTTCCTAGCTTCTCTTGATTACCCTTAGAGAAGTTAGGAGAATTTTTAGAACTTCTAGCTCCTTGAGATTGATTATCCCTAGATACTCCTAAATAAGGTGACCCTCTAGCCTGAACACCTGGTAGGCCACCATGACCTGAATTCACGCTCATCTCAACCAAAGTAGCTCGCAATATTGCATCCTTAAGGGTTTTAGGTTGGAAAACCTTAACACCCCCAATGATGTTATCATTAAGTCCTCTAATGAAATGTTGGACCATCAATGGTGAGCTATCACTAACTCCTGCATAAGACATAAGCTCGAAGAACTTATGCTCATACTCCACCACACTCTTGGTACCTTGTCTCAAGTCATGAAACTCATTTTCCCTCTATAGTTTCCACTACTTTGATAGAAATTGCTCACAAAAATGTTCAAAGAAAAACTCCCATGTGATAGTTTGCATATTTATTCCAATTTTCTTCTCCTCTATATTCCACCAATTAGCTGTGAAGAGCTCTAAGTGGGTGATGGCATATCTTGCTTTGATGTTGGAGTCAAAGTCTTGCATGGAGAAGCATCTATCTAGTGTAATCAACCAATTCTCAACATCATATCTAGTACTTTCTCTATTGAAAGGTTTGACCTTGACCCATAGTAGGTCCTTCATTTGGATGGACTAGCTAGACTGCCTTATGCTCTCTAGGTTCCTCCCTCTAGGACTCATGGACCTTTCTCTATCTCCATGCTCTGAATGATGAGCTCTATCCTGTAAGGGTAGGCATGCTAGGATCTCCTTGACCAAGTCTCTAGTAGCTGGTCCTTCTGTCTCACCATGTTGCTTAACACTATCATCCCCTCTAGCCTCTTCCTGAATAGGGTCCCCTAAATGGACCAAGGAAGGGATACGGTGACTAACTCTCCCAGGACTTCTACCAAATCCTAAGCTATGACCCCTAGCAATGGATCTAGATCCAAAAGTCATCTCTCCTACAACACCCAAACATAAAATTGACATCTAAGAATCCATCATAACCATAAGGTTGTAACTTACCGACATAAAGCAATAATCTAGAAAATTTAATAAGTTTTCTAATTCCATGTTCAAAATTTGTATTGTTTCAAAGTTTGTTGTTCAACAATTTGGTTTCAAGTTTGATGTTAATATAAGTTTTTCATTTAAATAAGTTGCAAGTTTACTAATTGCTCAAGTGATGGTGAAAACTATGCCCGAAGTTCCCAATGTTGAAACTTAGGCTCTGATACCAAATGTAATGCCTTGCTCGGGAACCCAAGAGAAATAAACCTAACATGTTACAATGTTTACTACAGTATTTTTTTTTAAAGGTTTGAACAACATCAAGATAACATTAATGCAGAAGCAATATGAACATACACATCAAATACACATTAGCAATTACAGATATAGTTTCAATTTCTCTTGGGTTCCCGAGCAGGGTGTTACATATACTATTGTATTCACTGCTCTCTCTAGGTTGTCTTAGAAACATCACTCTAGTTGCTTCTACTATATATTTATTTCTTCTCTTAGTGATCCCATTTTGCCTAGGTGTTCTATGTGCAACTAGTTGTCTTTTGATTCCATTTTCAACTCTATTCTTAAATATCTTAAACATCTCAAAAGCTTCAAATTTCTCTTTAAGAAATGCTACCCACATCATTCTAGTGAAATCATCAAAAAAAATCATCAAATACCTTTTACCATGGAATCCTCTTGTTATAGAAGGACCACTCATATCTGTGTGAATGATCTCCAACTTCTCTGTGGTAGTGAACTTCTTGCTAGGGAATGATAGTTTCTTCTTCTTAGCCAAAATACATTTCTTACACACAACATTAGTAGGCTTAACAATCTTAGGCAAGTCCTTGACTGTGAAAAAGCTACTAACCTTCAAAATGTTATCAAAGTTTATCTGAGAAAACCTTCTATGCCACAACCAAATGTTATCCACTTTAGTTACCAAACATGTCATCTCGGTAGGATTCAACTAAAATATATTGCCTCTGGATCTAGTGCCAGTTCCAATCATCTTACCATCCCTGTCTCTAATAGTGTAGGTCTTCTCAATAAAATGCAACTGATAACCTTTTTCCACCAACTATCCACCACTCAACAATTTATGCTTCAATCCATCAACAAAATAGACATCATCAGTGTTAGTTTTACCATTAAGCGTTTAATAGATCCAATTCTAGTTACATGATAGGTTGCATTTTTACCAACTCTAACAATTCCTCCATCACAATTCTTGAACTTAACAAAGTTATTCATATTACTAGTCATGTGATGTGAACAACCATTGTCAATTATCCAATCAAACTTTTTTTCTACCTAGGTAACTAGAGCTCTTTCTTCTCTAATTTCTCTGTTAAGATCATCTTCCTTGATAGCCACAAATCCTAATTCATCATAACTTTCACTTTTACCTTTCTCGTCAGATTCTTCATCTTCATTTACATACAAACAATTTTTCTTTCTATCTCTTCTAGGGTAAAACCTTCCCTTATACTTATTTTATCTTTTAGGATATTTAGATGCATAATGACCAAATTTATTACAAGTCCAACATTTAAACATTTTATTACCATCTTTTTTTCCTCTTACCAGAAGGGCTATTCCTTCCTCAATCTTCTTGTCTTCATCAACTCTACTACTACCAAAGAAATCTCCATGAGTGCTTGCACTTCTTGTCAAATTAGGTCAAATATTCAGGGCACTAAAAGTTGTTTTGACTCTTGCAAGTTCTCCAGATTGTCTCAAATATGCTCCTGCTAATTCTAATCTTCCAAGAAATTTTTTGAAGTGAAATCCTTAGTTCACAACATCACTAGCTAAATCATCTGAGCTATAGGCTTGAATGGTGGTGTCAAACTTTTCAAGATCTTCCGTATGAATTCATCATCTTCTTTGGTTCCACCATGAGACCGAATTCTTGCAACCATTTATGATATTCTACCAATATAACTTCTTATAGATTCATCTTCCATCATTCTAACATCTTGAAATGCACATAACCAATTCTATAATCTCATTCTTTTTGCATGATCATCACCTTCAAAAGTAGATTCCAATGCTTTCCAAATTTCATGAGATGTTGCAAATGACTTTACTTGACTGTATTCATTCTCTAGAAGAGTTGTTAGTAGATTGTCTCTTACTCTCATGTTACACATAAATAGATCTCTTTCTTCTTCACTGCAACATTCAAGGTTTTCTTCTTTAATGATTATCTTCTAACTCTTTGTTAAGATCCAATATCCTAAACCCATACATAATAGATGAGTCTTCATCTTCTCCTTCCAACTATCATAGTTGGCCCTGTTGATTTCTGAATTAATAGTTTTTAAATAACCCAGAGACAAGAACACATACACCTAGGGGCAGCTAATTCCCATGGTCAATGCACTTATTTAGACACCAGGGCCAATTATAAGGCTATACTCTCCTTCTTCTTTAGGCTCTACAAGATCTAGGTAGGTGGACCTCAGATTCTTTATATGGTACCAGTGTAAAGGCATATAATTGAATCTAGATAATAGATAAAAACCCTTGAATCTTCTATGTTTATGAAAATATTCATGGACATGAAATAGCTAGTAACAGGACACATGAATCTGATAAACTAACTAAGGGTAACTCTTCTCAACTCTTAAACATAAATGGGAAAATATATTGAATTAAAGATTAAATCAACATAACCTAGGTATTAAATGATAAGAACATATAACCTCTAAGTTGATTAGTCCCTTATCTGTTGGGCATTAACTAAGTTAGAACATACACATGGACACCCAAGGCATACTCATATATCTAGATATCAAAACTATCAATCTACTTTGCAAATAGACATCAGTCTTCAAATGAAATTTGTACTTATCAAATCCGCTCATAATCCCTACAATTTTGTCAATGCAATATCAAGCAAATTACTCAGGTCCCTGACCCAATTGCAAGATACATAGTAGCGTACGGCTTCAAAACAAGCTACAACAAGACAATATGCACTTTGGGCATATATGAACAGAAAACTACAAGCCCACAAAAAGGAGATAAACTTAAGAATGAAACTACCAATGGAACTTTGTATCAATTCCTTGAAATCAATACATCATGTGTAAACAAAAAATTTAAAGAATACACTATGAATGACTATATAATTTTATGCTTCAAAAAACACTACAATAGGGTTGTTGTTCATAATAGACAAAATACTAAGAAATGTGGAATCATAGTTATGGAAGAAATTCCAATTAGGCTAGAACCAACAAAGTGGTCACACATCAATGAAAAATGTCCAGAACCAAAACCCTTATAATGAGAGGAGAAGAAAGATTTATAGAGAAGAAGAGGCTCATAATATAAATCGGATATTACCATGTGTTATGTTGAAACTCTGCCTTCCTAATGTTGTTGAATTCATCTCCTTTCTCCTCTACTGACAAATCAAATCTCATTACTGACTAACGCCAAAATGCCTAAAATATCTTCCTTAGGAAACCCCTGTTTAAATGAATGTCAAAAATCTAATAAGATGTGCAAAAATTCAATCTAATTTGGCTTGTCCTATTATGCCTTTTAACCATGAATCTTCAGTTGTATCCTACCAACAAAACTTTATCCCTTGCAACTACTTTTAAAACATTCAATTCTATCTTTATAGTCATTTTAGTGGATTTGATTTTATCTTAAACTAATTACAATTTGGTATTATTCCTTCTGAAATAGAAAATCTACAAAAATACTAAGGATGTCCTGGAAACATAAAATTGCTTGTAGCTTTCGCCATTGAAGACCTATGCAAAATCTGACTGTAGAAATGAAAAGTTTAGATTCTCCCAATTTTGGTGATATATTATACTACATCTTTTTGATATAATGTGTGCCTCTAAAGTTGATTTGGAAATGCAGGCCTTGGGACATGACTAGAGCATTAAATTAAAAAAAATTAATAGTCCATAGTTGCAACTATAGAATATCTTCAAATTTATTTAAAATTTTCACCCCTATGGCTTGCACATTCAAAATTGAAAGAAAATCAATAAAATATTAATTTTTATATTATTTCATATTTTGACCTCTTTCTCATTCTAGGTCAACCTCCTATTGACTGCTAAATTGTCATTACATGTCAACTCCTAATTGGCCAGCTTTGTCCTATAGCACTGCCACCTCACTACTTCACATAGTGGCACCCTTAACTCTTAACTACACTTTAACTCAAGCAACTGAGTGACTAACCTCATGTCACAGCTTCATGGCTCCATTTGCTTAATTGTAGTTAAGACATGCGACCCGGTGAAATAATCCCTTTCACACAGTCACAACACTTCCTTGGACTTAGCATAAACTACTAGTGACTTGGTGACCAATGGTTAGCAATCATTTTTTCACCATCGTGTGGTTTTGCCCTAATCGCATGGTTAACCCCACAAATGTGCAACTGGATGATGTCATCATTTCACCTTTACTCTATGGTGTGGTTTGCTTCAAAATTTGGGTTTATGTCATCCTTACATCATGTCACAATTGTCTACCAACCACAAGTGGTGGCCCTTGCATGAGCATGAGGCTTCAAAAGCCTTTTTTTTCTTAAAGACAATTAGTAATAGAGTCTTGGTGTGTTTATAAAGGAAAAAGCTAGAGCAACCCACCAATGTGGGATAAGACAACTCCAACAAAAAATGAGCCTCCCTTTCAACTATCCCAATATCATACTTCTCCATGCCTTTGTTCAAAAATTGTGGAAACCCCATGAACATTTTGTCTACTAGCACTCTTTACGCTGAGAGGTTGAGCCTAATCTATAAGTGCTCAACGTCATCTAAAAATGTTGTGAAAATGTAGGGCTTCAAAGATGTCTCATTTTGCACTTTGGATTCAAAAAAAAAACATGCTCTACAAGGGGAAAGATTCATAAGTATATGACCCTACACCCCTACACTTCAAACTTATGTAGAGAGAAAAAGAAAAGTTGAAGCTAAAAGAACCACCAAAAAGGATGAAGAAAATAAAACGGAGCAGGGTAATGAACAAACGATGAAGTGAAGTTCCAATTGTTATGATAAGTGAATGAATTGTGTGGCAACTTGGTAGATTCTTCTTCCTCTCACTTATGCATACCAATACCAAGTACCTCCCATTGTGTCCCTTGATTTTGCTACTTCCAAATTCTCTTCATGGATTAAAACTAGCATTAAAAACTTATACTCTATCTCCTCTCCCTATTGTATCTGCATACTTGACATCTTGAAATTTTTGCATTGATTTACATCTAGATAAGATGTCCCCTTTGATCGTGCTTTCTTTATTTTAACTCACTCAACAAATATTGTGGAATTGTCCCCTCTAGTCCAGGCCTTTCTCTAGCCGTAGATCACTTGATATAATGTTGTATAGGGGAAGGTGTGGACCTTCTTTGGTTCGTTCCCCATCTAGCTACTCCCTTTAACGACCTCAAGAGTGGTTTTGAAAATAATACTTTGGGCCTCCGTTTTCTTCTTTGAGATTGCACTTAGTGACAATCTTGAGCTCTTAACTTGAGTTACTTCAAATTTACATTAATAGTTTATATGGTGCAGCAATTGCAATAACACTATGGTGTGGAGCCCATTGGTAATACCATTAATTTATGTTTGATATGAGTCTACACCATGCTTGAATTCAACTTATTTGAAAATTCTCAGCAATCCCAATTTGGACATCCCTGTTATGCCTGTGTTCACCCTTATGTTGGTGAAGAAAATCTTAATGCACCAATGTATGAGAAAAATCTCATAGTGATCTTACATTTATGTTCACATCTACAGGTTAGTAAAATATCAATGAACATTCAAATGATTATAATCACTATAACCTTTTTTGAAACAACTTGAAACCCTGACATCTTATCAACCTTGAGGAGAAAGTCAGACCCCAAAGTGGGTCTGGCTAAAAAGAACTTCAAACTAAAACACCTGACCCTCTAGACTGATCAATTAATCACCCAGTAATAATAGAAAACAAATTTGATCATTGATTCAACATTTAAAAATCACTTTTAACCTTTCCTCCAAACTGTGTAATTCATGCCACGAGGTTCTTTGACTAGCCTTAAAAACTGACAGAAACACCTGAGTGAACCTTGGGATCTCACACACTAATTCTTTGTTCCATATTATTGCACCTTGTTAGATTTTGTGTCATGAAGACTTCAGGGTCAAAATATATTGACCGTCGAAGTTGCCTAGTTAAAACTATTTGCAAATAAACATGTTAAAAAATAGGAAAGTGCATTTGGTTTCGGCTCTAAAAACAAGGCAAATTAATTCTTGCGCACTTGAAAATTGGGGCACTAGTTCACTTTCATGAGGAGAATATAATTTTGTGATTTGGGCTCATGAAGAATAATAGGACACATTTTGAAAGTGTACGAAGTGAGGTACTCAAATTTCAAGAACTAGAAATGTTAACAAAATAGTTACTTTTAGAAATGGAATGGACCTGGGAAAGTGTGCAGATGGATTCATCAAGACATGAAAACTAGCACACTTAAAGTATTTTTAGAATAGAAAATAGTGGTATAAACCATTTTATTTGATCATTCACAGATTCAAAGTTATGACATCCTGAATAGGGATACTGATCAATCTGCATTTCTTGACACTAGTAAAAAGTTATAAATTACATTTGGAATCACGTACAAAAATTGATCAAATGGATTTTTCATATGCTCAAATCTAGAATATACAAATTTTCTGACCTTTAGAATATAATACAAAAGGAATTTTATTAGTATGGTCAATTGGGTCAAAGTTACAATCAGTCAAACAAGGCCTTCCAAAATTCAAGGCAATTTGCATCAGCATGACAAAGATAAGTAACCAACTTTGAGGGATTCAAAACCTAGTCAAAAAATATTGAAATGATATAAAAATTGAAACATAGGTTCAATGATATGCATAAAAAACACTCCCAAAATAGTGAGTCATGAAACATAACTGGGTGCAAGATATTCAAATGCAAACTAGGCCTTTTGTTGTTGTTTGACACTTGGCAAAAATGCAAAAATGAACACTGCTCAAAATGAAACCTCACAGAATGACTCATAATGATAGTTTATCATTATAGGATGCAAGGATATATGAATGCAATTTTTTAGAAACATAAAACACCTCTTAGACCTTAAAATGACAACTAGGTACATAAGCATTAAAATGTTTATAGGGCTCAAAATGACTCAAATTTTTTGGAATAGTACTCAAAATGGGAACACAATTTTGAGTCCCATCAAACCCCATTAAATCTAGGACTATCCTTTCTAAAAATACTCTCCATCAATCTACTAAAGTTGTTAAGCTTATCCTTCAAGGACCTGATGCTCTGATACCAATTGTTAGAATATATAGTCCATTGATATAACTAAGAGGGGGGGTGAATCAATTATCCAACTAATATCATCAATAATAAATTTAAACAATATTAACCATATGATTAATGCAAACTAAAACCACAACAAAATACTCATACACAATAACACCAGATATGCTAACTAGAGAAACCCTTAATAAGAGGGAAAACCCTAATGGCGATGATACCTAGAAGATAACATGTACTAATATAAATATTCCTTGTTGGAGGTGGATAGACCCTATTAGGAGTCTATTACAACATTCAATACATGTGAGTCCCTATTAGGAGACTTTAAATCCATGTTAGAAGATTCCAACCCTATTAGGAGTTGTGCCAACTGTAGTGCTTGCACCTAGTTTACCTTTTGTTATTATTTCTGAACTCTTTTAGGCTAGTTTTATGCTTGATGATTAGTAGAACTATCTTTCAAATTATCAGATATTATTTCATATTCAATTGATTTTATGATGAGACTACTTGGTACTATTTACTTCATGTATGCACAATGATGATTATTACAGTGATTTCAATTATATGATGACGTAAAGATAGATTATTACACTTGTTTTCTTATGGATACTTACTCCATATTGCATGTGTATGGTGTGTGTGTATGTGTGTATGTTTTCTTTATGTATGATGTTTTTGATGTGGTTATGGAAGGGAGTCGTAGTCACCTACTAGTTGGGATCTACATGATGCACTACTTCCTGCCATTGCCTATTTAACTTAGTATATATGTGTTTGTACATGTGTGAAGTTAATGTAAATTTTAGGTACTAGGTATCGACTTCCCTAAATTGCCAAGATGAGCGTACCCTATCGAATTATCTCAATGGTAAGAGAGGGGAGGTAAATTCTTGAGTCCAAATCCTAACCTCTAAACCCATTTTTCCTAGAAAATTAGGACAAGTATCTAAGATGTTTACCCTTTTCAGATCGTCGTATGACATAAATTTGTGATTATAACCCTTTAATTTTATTTTGTATGTGGTATTTTATGATGGGTTTTCACATTTTGTCTTATAGGTCTTTGGTGATTTTTCTATTAATTAGGTCAAATTAAAAGATTAAATTAATGAACTAATTTAATGGAAATTATTATGATATTTTCAATATTTAATTATATTTAATTAATTGGGAAATTAATTAAATAAAAAGAATTAGATTTAAAGATTAAATTATAGTTTAATTTTAGAGCATGATAATATTAATTTAATTTAATAATAAAATATTTAGGAGATCATTTTTAAATAGATGCTAAATATTTTTATTACTTAATAAATATTTTATCAATTAATGCTTGAAAAATAAATTAAAGAATGAAAAAGATATTAATTTATTAAAGAGTTTTAAAATTGCATAAAGTATGCTTGAGATTAAAATATAATAAATTTATTAAAAAGAGAAGGCAAGTGAATTTAAATAAAGATATTTAAAATTGCATAAAGAGTGCATGAAGTTTCAAAAAAGTAAATAAGGAGTTAAAAAGTTGTGAGTAGGGAGTCCTCTTGGGTGATCACACAATTAGTGCCCCAAATTTAGGAGAGAACTCCTTATTAGCAATTGAGGGTTCATTTTCGAGGGACTAGGGAATTCTGGAGAAGGAATTTTCAAAGAGAAGGTTTTGGGAGAAGAAATTTTTCTCACAAATATTTTGGGTGTTTGCAATTTTAGCATTGAAACTAGGTAGATTCTTGTGTTTGATTCACCTAGTTAATTATGTTATTTATTATTATTATCTTTTTCATGATTGCTGAAATCTATTTCCCAAATTTCATTGTACGAATCTTTCAATCTTTCATTCTAAATCTTTTTTTCTTTCGTATCGAATTTCTTTTGCTTATGTGAGGAATAAAATATCATAAAACCCTCATTCTGTAGATTTAAAAATTGAAATTTAAACCGGGAAGGATTTTGAATTGAAAGGAAATTTTGTATTGAAGGCATGTATGGTTGGTCGTACTTTCCTTATCAAGGCATCGTTGAAACTTATATATATATATATATATATATATATATATATATATATATATATATATATATATATATATATATATATATATATATATATATATATATATATATATATATATATATTAAAAATCTTAATGGGGGGATTGTTTTGAAACAAATTTTATTAAATTTAAATAAATAAATATATATATATATATATATTTAAAATGTGATGGGGTGGGCAGGGGCCATCAACCCCCCATCCCCTTTCTTACCTTTCCCCTCCCGTCCATTGATGCAAGTCACTACTACAGCAGCACAACAACAGGGACTGCTAACGCAATAGTACCTTGTTGTGCTAGTGTCCTTCCTAGCTATGTGGGCCTTAAATGCATGGATTTATATACACTATTTCTTTTAAGTTGGTTTTAAATATTATTAAATTTTATTTTACTTAAATTTTAATTATTAATTTTATTAATAATTTTATAATTTATTTATTAAATTAATTAAGGATTAATAAATATTAAATATTAAAGAACTGTAATTAATAATTATTTATTCAGTAATTTAGATTATTATTGAAGTTAATTCAAATTAATGATAAATATCAATTTAATAATGTTTAATTATATTTATTATTATTATTGTTTAATAAATTGATTATTAATGGGGTTGCAAGTATTTTATTTAATAATCAATAATTATTATTTTAATAATTTAATATATAATTACCTTTAAATTATTTTTGAATAAGGGTAATTGTGCATTTTATTCAAATATAAGAATGAGTTAAATTGTAAGGGTAAACTGTGAATCTCATCTACTTGAAACATACGTTGAAACAAAAACTTTACCTTACTGTTAACTCAAAACTATGTGCTTTCCAAAATCAAACCAAATTATGAAACCTACATTGTTACCTGTATGTTGTCTATGATTTGGGTTTTGGGGTTTGACTTAGATTTGACCAGTCTTAGGATGTTACCAAAGGCTTGGGAGTTCTGTGTTTGTGATATCATGATGATAATTTGATCTCAATCTTTTTAAACTCAACCATAGTAATGTGTCTGGTATGCTCTATGATGAGTTTGGATTTATTGTTCATTATTGTTTCAGTATTCTTCTATGAAACTAAGAGGAATGGTATGACATATTTGACTTAATCTTTTTGAGTCTTCAATCAGTATTTTTGGGATGTTTTCCAGTTGCTTGTAAAGAATTGATGGGTTATTGTGAATTATCTTTTGATGTTTTCTAGTCACTTGTATAGGACTGAGGTGAAAATTGTGATTCTTTGATTTGTACTTTTATGAGCCTAGTGTAGGTAATCTATATGTTAAGTTGGGAAGTGACTTGCAATCAAGGTCGATGCCCAAAGTGGCTGCCAGAGTAACCCATTGTTACTAGTTTAATAAGTGATTTAACATGTCATTAAATGGGTTTAAAATGAATTAATAAGATATTGGTACCACAAAAAGTCACTAAGGGGCCAGAGGATTAAAAGACTAGCCGAGTAACCTTAGAGTCTACTCATTAGTATGCCTTGTCAATACGAAAGAATACTAGTGTCGCATAGAGTCACTAGGGGCTAGAGGATTAAAAAACTAGCTGGGTAACCCTAAAGTTGATTCATGTGATGACACTTTGCCTCTAGTAGTATGGATTTCCTATGTGTCTTTGTTTTCCTCTGGGTCTAGATGTCGATTTATCTTGGAACCTTTGAGTTAGATTACTTTTAGGGTTTCCTTGACTTAGATATTACTTTTGATTTTTGGATTGATATCCTATTTGGGACTTGAGACTATCTCCTCAGCATGCTGGGAGTGGGCCTTTTTGGGTTACCACACAGTCAGGTTGTAGTATTTTTACTCTTACCATTGAGATCCATCTATTGATGTCGTGGTTGGAGTTCTTTTTCTGCATTTCCTTTCATTTTATAGTTGTGTATTATGATAGATGGTTATATCTTTATGGTGGATGATCTTTACTTGTTGTATTCTACTTTTTTTCATGGATCTAAAAGGGATGATGTAACCTATTTTATAAATGTATATTCTTTTAGCCTTTCATACCCTCTGACATGTACAGTGGATGATTGAACATTCTAAATCTTATTTCCAAGTGACATTCAGAATAAATGTATATTATTTAAATCGACTTGTACCTGTAATTATTATTTCATGTGGATGTGGTATTTATTAGACTTAGTATTATCTAAATTTAAATGTGACTCAACATCTTGGGATCCTTAAGGAATGTAATCTATTATGTTTTCTTCTGTATGATTGTATGTTATTGCTTCTACTAATTTATGTTTGTTGTGTATGTTATTATTTTAAAAAAAAATTGTTTGCCAAACTTAGTAAAACTTTAGGTTAATTCTTTTGGATCCCTTGGTGAGGTGTTACACCAACCTTGTTAGGAGTTGTGGAAGACAGTTGGACCCACTGCCCAAATAGCTTCGAGGGCAAGACCAAAAAACCCACTATCCAAATGATCTCTATATTATTCCTTGTAGAATAATAGAAATGAATTATACTTCCTTCCTCTATCTCTATCCTATTAACTAGACTTCTATTCCTTCAGATCTTGTAACCAGATCATGAACTATGCATCCAATAATCCCTTGGATTGCTTATACACATTCAGTAAGTACTATGTTCCATTTCACACTTTGGTACTTCTTCCAATGATCACAATACTTAAACACATCTCACAATCAAGAAAAACATATTTCCTTTATACCCTATCTTCATAATAATTCCTTGAGTTAGCCTTGAGGATTTCTGTAATGTCCCCTTTCTAGCATTCATAGCATGATGTTGTCGTTAGCCTATTTCCCCATAGTCCCATAGGCTAACTAGGACATTAAAGGGGCTTAGAGGCCATTTGGCCTAGATAGTTTCAGTTGCAGGTCTTTCTGAGGGATTCTGGGGCAACTTTGGGCATACTTACTATTTATAGTAAGTCATCTTGGACATGGCCGGACATTCAGTCACAGTGGTATGTCGATGGTAATTGTTTAAAATCAACAGGAAGACTTATTTATCATTGATAAGATTTTTTATGCATTGATAAAGCCATTTTATAAAGTTAAATTTAAATATTTAACTTTATTAATGCATAGACTATAGTTTGTGGGAAATATTTAAATTAAAAGAGTTCCCTTTATTTTTATAACACATTGGAGACATAAGGTACATAAAGGGAGTTATGTTTTATCCCACATTGAGAAAACGAAGGATTGAGCTCTTGTGAGAACATTATAAAAGAAATGGAAGAGCTTTTTTTTGTATGCTTGGATGAAGATTAATGTTATGTTGCTAGATATCTGATTGTCGGGCTTGGAGGACGGAATCCCTCTTTGCTAGCATTCTCTTCACTGTTGGAAGACACAGTCAAGAGGATCAAGGGTGTTTTCACTTCAGGGAACACACTGGGTTTCATTTGGGGTGTTTGCATAAAGAAATTTACAAGGGTTTGAGGTGCAGATCTGAAGTTAGTTATTGCTATAGTGCTGCATGAACAATATTTTGCTACAGTCGACATGAATAGTATTTTGCTACAATACGGAATGAACAGTGTTGGTATCAAGTTTACTTGTTTTTCTGGCTGATTAGAAGTTTGGAGGGCTGGTCGACTACATCTGCAAAATACTACGGCAACTAATTCTAGGTTTCTTCTGTCAAATTTTGATATTTTGCATAATAATTGTTGAATACAAGTCTGAATAGTTGTTGCAGCCTTTAAGGCAGCTGTAAGTGCACATCTACATTTAAAAATCACCCTTTATTAGCAGATTGAAAGAGTTTTCAGATTTTTCATATACTATTGAATGTGTGCCAAGTGTTTGTGAAAATGTTATGATGTGTATTATGCATTTTAATGTCACTTCATAGTTGTTCGTAAATCTACTCATTGGAAAGCAATTTATTGAGGAAATCAGCTTTATGAGTTTGCATACAAAGTGTTTGACAATATTCCTTAAGTTAAATTTCTACAAGTCAAAGTTCAAATCAGGGGAGGATATTACAGTGGTATCAGAGCTATAAGTCCTGCCATCCTGTGGAGGTCTTATAAGAAATTTGGAACTGGTGGATAGAGGGGAAAGTGTTTGATGAAATGTCAAAACACTAAAATCAGAGCATTTATGTTTGAGCATGCGATAGGGGCCTTATAATTTCTGCAATACCAGAGCAAGAAAAAGTAAGAGTTCAGACCTGCAAAGAAAACAGTCTAGTTCATCCGTACAGGAGGGTATAGAATCCAGTCATACAGACATAGCGGAGGTATTCTTTGATCAAGATAGCAATATGGGTGACCAAGATGACAGGAATACAAGATTAGGTGGAGGCGAGAATGCCGGTCCAGAGCCTGGAGAGGAAAGATTCTTATAGTTATTAGAGACCTTGGTACAAGGTCAGCGAGTAGCAGAACAAAGGGCACAGGAATAGAATCAGAGATTGGATCTTATGATGCAGATGATGGCTCGTCAAATGGGGTTGAATGCTAACATGGGTGGAGGAAATAATCAGAATGGTAATAATTAGAATGGAAATGATCAGGATGGGACACATAATGGAGATGAACAAGTTGGGAACAATTTTGGTCATGCACCCCAACGAGCTAGGACGGTGAGTTCAAGGCCCATGATTCCTACATTTCCTCCTAGAGCTCCAGAGCATCTCGTACCAGAGCCCCAGATTACTGATATATAGGACCAGTTGAGGAGAGATTGGGAAGCCAGAGGGCCAGATTTTACTGCTGCAATTACCTTTAGGGAGTATATGGATGTGCGGATGAAACATATGCCACGTGGACATGATAGGAACCAGAGCTATGAGCTACGGAAGAAAGTAGGGAGACTTGAGTTACCATATTATGATGGCTCAGGAAAGTCTACAGCAAGAGCTTGGGTTCAAAAGCTTGACACATACTTTCAATTGAACCCTATGCCCGAGGAAGAAGCTATTAAGTATGCAGCAATTCATCTGGATGGGTTAGCACACAAGTGGTGGCATCATGGTATGGTCACTATGGGACATGCACACATTACCTCATATGTGGAGTTTATAGAGAGGCTGATTGAATGTTTTGATAGGAAGGATCCAGAACTCCATTTCAAGGAGTTAGCTCAGCTTAAACAATGGGGATCATTGGAAACATACATATCAGAGTTTCAGAAACTTGCAGTGTTAGTAATAGATGTATCTAAATGGAGGATACTAGTTCTATTTATGGATGGGTTAGCTGATCCGTTGAGAGGGTGGATTAAAGCTCTCAACCCTCCCACTTTGTAGGAAGCCATTAAGAAAGCCCGTGACATGGATTCCTCTTCATCTTCAAAAAATAAATTCCAAGCAAAGAGTTTCCCTTCAAGGAAAGATAAGGACGGGAAACCTTTTCATAAAGAGGTTTAGCCAACTAAGGAGGAAAGTAAGAGGTTGGACAATGAAACACTTAATGATCTCAGGAAGAAGAAGCTTTGTTTTCATTGTAGGGAGCCTTGGGATTTGTCACATAAGTGTCCATTGAAAGCAAAAGCTAAGCAGATGGAGTACTTTTCAGCTGAAGAGTCAGTAGATGGAGATTCAGAGCAGTCATCTGAATCAGATGGAGATGATGATAGTTCTTCATAGGAGGAAGCACGTGGTGATAGCACGATAGCTCAGTTGTCAAGTATACAGGAGGCCGTCACTTTTAGAGTTACGAGAACCTTGGATGGACAGAGATTTGTGGCACTCATTGATATAGGGGCGACACATAACTTCATTGATGAGAAGTTTGTGACACACAGAGGGCTACATACAGAGGAGCATAGGGGATTTAAGGTGATGGTTTTCGATGGCTTCAAAATTGAATGTACCAAGAAAATCTCCAACTTGCAGCTTCATTTGGGAGATTATGACATGGCAGGAGATTTCTTTGTGGTCAACATTGGTGATCAGGATATGGTGCTTGGGATGAACTGGATGAAGTCTCTGGTAGAGTTTACATTTAACCTTGAGAAAATGGAAATGAGGTTTGAGGCAAATGGTAAGAAGATAGTGCTCAGGAGTTTGTTAGATGGGAGACTTTGAGTGGTGTCACTCAAGCGGATGCAGAGTTTCTTTAGACATGATCAGGTGCAGTGGGCAGCAGAGTTCAGAGTAATGCCTGAGATGACAGAGTAGCATAAACAAGAGTATCCACCTGATGTACAAAAAATAATAACCAAACATACTAAGGTGTTTGGTGAGATACCTCCAGGGAGACCCCCGGATAGGGGAATCGAGCATGTTATTGAATTAGAGGAAGGGGCTAAGCCAGTTATCATCACACCTTACCGCCATCCGAAGAGATATAAGGATGAAATAGAAAAGGCAATTAAGGAGTTGATTGACATGGGGCACATACGGCCAAGCAAAAGTCCATTTGCTTCTTCAGTAGTATTGGTGAAGAAGAAGGATGGTACAATGAGGATGTGCATTGATTATAGGGAGCTAAACAAGAAGACAATCAAGAACCGATACCCTATCCCGCGCATCGATGAGCTTATTGATGAATTGCATGGTGCATGCTACTTCTCCAAGATTGATTTGAGATCTGGCTACCATCAGATACGGGTTAGAGAGGTGGATGTGGAGAAGACAACTTTTAGATGCCACTATGGACATTTTGCGTTCTTAGTCATGCCCTTTGGGTTGACAAATGCCCCTGCCACTTTCCAGTCTTGTATGAATAGAGTGTTCAGAGATTAGTTGAGGAAGTTTGTGTTGATATTTTTTGATGATATACTGATATACAACCGTACTTGGGAGGAACATTTGAAGCATATTGATACAGTGCTCAATATTCTAGAGAGGGAGTCATTATATGCCAAGATGAGTAAATGTGAGTTTGGGATGACAGAGTTGCTCTATCTAGGGCATATTATTAGTGCAGGAAGTGTTCAGGTTGACCCAGACAAGATCAGGGCCATTCTGGATTGGCCACCACCGAGGAACACTTCACAACTCAAGGGATTTCTCGGGCTTTGTGGGTTCTACCACAAATTTGTGAAGGGATTTTCACAGATAGCAGCACCACTTACAGATTTGACACGAAAAGATAGTTTCAAGTGGTCAGAGAGGGCTCAGGATTGTTTTGACAGGTTTAAGGAGCTAATGAGTACATGTCTTGTTTTAGCCATTCCAGATTTCACCACGCCTTTTGAGCTGCAGTGTGATGCCTCAGGAGAGGGCATAGGAGTTGTTCTCATGCAAGACAAACATCCCATCGCATATGAGAGTAGAAAATTATGAGGTGTGGAGAGAACCTACAACATCTACAACAAAGAGATGCTAGCAATCATGCACGCGCTAGCTAAGTTCAGGCAGTACTTAGTGGGAAGCCGATTCACAGTAAAAATAGATCATAATAGCTTGAAACATTTTCTTGGACAGAAGTACCTTAATGACAGGCAACAGAAATGGGTGAGTAAATTACAGGCCTATGATTTCGACATAGCCTATGTCAAAGGGAAGAAAAATATTGTTGCAGATGCTTTATCTAGAAGGCCTCATTTGCTTGTTGTTGGGATAGTCATGGATGATTGGAGAGAGATGATCTTGGCAGAATATGCTAAGGATAGTTGGGAATCTAGCATTATTGAGGGAGCTATTCAAGATAGTCGATACACTGTCTTAAATGATCTGATCATCTACAAGGAAAGGATTTATTTAGTACCTGGGTCTGCTATGAAGCAGAAGATTTTGAGGGCATTTCATGATTCACCAATGGCATGACATCCCAGATTCTTTAAGACATATCGGCAGGTGAGAGAGCGCTTCACTTGGAAAGGACTCAAATCAGAGGTGCTTCAATTTGTTAGGGAATGCCCTGTGTGTCAACAGAACAAACAGGAACATTCTTTTCCGAGTGGTTTACTACAGCCCCTACCCATACCAGAGAAGAAGTGGGATAGCATTTCCATGGATTTTATCACAAGCCTCCCCAAGGCACAGGGTCGGGATTGTATCTTTGTTGTGGTAGACAGATTGACAAAATTTGCACATTTCTTTGCAATTTCGTCTACATATTCAGCAGCACAAATAGCAGAACTATTTTTTTCGAGAGGTATTTAGACTACATGGGATACCACGGAGCATAGTCAGTGACAGAGACAACAGATTTATGAGCCAGTTTTGGTAGGAGTTGTTTAGGTTATGTGGAACAGAGCTCACTCCGAGTACCAACTACCACCCCCAAACTGATGGGTAGACAGAGATAGTGAACAAATGGGTTGAGGGGTACCTTTGAAACTACATTGTAGGAGCGCAGAAGGCTTGGGTGAAGTGGCTACATCTAGGGGAGTACTGCTATAATACCTCTTTCCATATGTCTATTCAAATGTCCCCTTTTAGGGCACTGTACGAGTATGATGCTCCTAATTTTTTGGATTTGTTATTTGGGGACAGCAGGGTGCCTAAGGCCAAGGATACTTTGCAGGAGTGTAAGGACATTATACGATCCTTGAAGGAAAATTTGCAAAAGGCACAAAATCAGCAGAAGCAATATGCTGATCAGCACAGGGTTGAGAGGTCTTTTGAGGTGGGAGATATGGTGTACCTCATGTTACAGCCGTATAGACAGTCCTCTCTCAAGAAGAGTGGAGCAGAGAAATTGAAACCACGCTACTATGGACCATTCAAAGTAATCAGGAGAGTGGGTGAAGTAGCTTATGAGTTGGAGTTGCCTGCAGACAGTATAGTGCATAATGTGTTCCATGTGTCACGCCTTAAGAAGGTATTGGGTCACAATGTGGTGCCTTCAGTAGTATTGCCACCTCTTGATGATGAGGGAAAGCTTATCTTGGTTCCCAAGGCCATACTTGACTCCAGGGAGAGGGTGCTTCGTAGGAGGACTATCAGGGAGTACCTAGTGAAGTGGAGGAACCTACCTGTTGAGGATGCTACTTGGGAAAATGAGCAGATATTGCAGCATCCAGAGCTAAAATTGCTTAAGGACAAGCAATTTTGGGAAGGGCGGACTGTAATGTCCCCTTTCTAGCATTCATAGCATGATGTTTTCGTTAGCCTATTTCCCCACAGTCCCGTAGGCTAACTAGGACATTCAAGGGCCTTAGAGGCCATTTGGCCTAGACAGTTTCAGTTGCAGGTCTTTCTGAGGGATTCTGAGGCAACTTTGGGCATACTTACTATTTATAGTAAGTCATCTTGGACATGGTCGGACATTCAGTCACAGTGGTATGTCGATGGTAATTGTTTAAAATTGATAGGAAGACTTATTTATCATTGATAAGATTTTTTATCCATTGATAAAGCCATTTTATAAAGTTAAATTTAAATATTTAACTTTATTAATGCATAGACTATAGTTTGTGGGAAATATTTAAATTAAAAGAGTTCCCTTTATTTTTATAACACATTGGAGACATAAGGTACATAAAGGGAGTTATGTTTTATCCCACATTGAGAAAATGAAGGATTGAGCTCTTGTGAGAACACTATAAAAGAAATGGAAGAGCTTTTTTTTTGTATGCTTGGATGAAGATTAATGTTATGTTGCTAGATATCTGATTATCGGGCTTGGAGGACGGAATCCCTCTTTGCTAGCATTCTCTTCGCTGTTGGAAGACACAGTCAGGAGGATCAAGGGTGTTTTCACTTCAGGAAACACACTAGGTTTCATTTGGGGCGTTTGCATAAAGAAATTTACAAGGGTTTGAGGTGCAGATCTGAAGTTAGTTATTGCTATAGTGCCGCATGAACAGTATTTTTCTACAGTTGGCATGAACAGTATTTTGCTACAGTACGGCGTGAACAGTGTTGGTATCAAGTTTACTTGTTTTTTCGACTGATTAGAAGTTTGGAGGGCTGGCCGACTACATCTGCAAAATACTACGGCAACTAATTCCAGGTTTTTTCTGTCAAATTTTGATATTTTGCATAATAATTGTTGAATACAAGTCTGAATAGTTGTTGCGGCCTTTAAGGTAGCTATAAGTGCACATCTACATTTAAAAATCACCCTTTATTAGCAGATTGAAAGAGTTTCCAGATTTTTCATATACTATTGAATGTGTGCCAAGTGTTTGTGAAAATGTTATGATGTGTATTATGTATTTTAATGTCACTTCATAGTTGCTTGTAAATCTACTCATTGGAAAGCAATTTATTGAGGAAATCAGCTTTATGAGTTTGCATACAAAGTGTTTGACAATATTCCTTAAGTTAAATTTCTGTAAGTCAAAGTTCAAATCAGGGGAGGATATTACAATTTCCTAATTAATTAAAATAAGATAATTAATTAATTACACTTATAATAGCACTGTCGGCTCACAATCTATACAAAACTTCACATGTGTGATACTAAGACTTGTGCACTCTTTGATGACATCACCTAGCTATCCTCTATCATTGCCTAACTGTGCATCTCCTTACTACATCTCAATAGCAAACAAACATCAGGAACTACTTTTCCAATACTCTATCTTTGAACTACTATCTGTAAATCAAGTACAACTTTCATACATCTTCAACTCAAGCTCTACACACTAAACCATGTCATCAGGAAATTGTGTTGTACATTTCCATAACTACACATGACTAGATGATCAAACCACTATCTGTACCATTAGTATCTATGTCCTGCTACTTTGCCAGTCTTTACAAAAACCATGCTATGTTGACATCAATGACAAACACAGTCATGAGTGCAACATATCAATACTCTCCAATGCTCAAGATACTTCCCCAGTGTAGTATCATCAACATTCATGCTAACAATCATTTGTACTTTTTAAATAATATTTCACCTTTATACAATACCTTCAAGTGCCTAGTACAATAGATTTGTTAATTCTGTCATGATTGTATAGTTATTGAAATTTGATGTTCCATGGTCTTAGAAAAATCATTGCACCATTTTACAATCATCATGAGTAAACATAGTTTTCTATCATAATAAGGTATCCTAAGTTACTGATTTAATTTGACTAACCTTTGCAACTCACATAAAGCATCTTGAAGTGTGATCTGAAATGTAGAAAAAAAATTACAACAATTTCTGATTAAAAGCTTCACCAAAAATTTTGGTATAAGAGTGAGAGTTGAAAAAACAAAGATTGTAAAATATTTCATCAAGTTTTTCAATTGCATCTTGAGATATATTTATTTTTAAACCTCTGGGGCTCATTCAAAACTCCAATGTTCTTCCAATAAGAATCCTTGATGAAGAAATCAGATTGAAGTGAGATATAAAATAAGGATTCTATTAATACAATAACACTATAAAATAATACCTTGTCTAGTAGGTCTCTAATCAACAAGCACAACAATCCCCTGTGAAAGATTTAAAATCAAAAAAGATTTTAATGATAGTAATAAACTATGCATACCTTTTTAGTTTTCTTCTTAAGTAAAACATAACATCAAACACAATGTCATCATCTTTCTTTTCTAGGAAGCTAACACCAAAACCTACTTGCAGTCCAGATGTTCAAAAAAACCTATAAATAGAAATGGATGAGCTATGAAGAGTACACTAGGATTGAGAATAAAAAAACTGATCTAGGATCTACTTGATGCATAATAGTCACATAATACCGACATCCTAAACTTTTAGCATAATAGCCCCTAAATTTTCATTTCTATAATAAAGTTAGAAGACTCACTTTAAAACCCCTAATTTAATTTTTATCTATCCATAAATTTTAATGATCAATCTCATTAAAATATATTATATAGTTTTGTGTAGCAAAGCTTACTGGTTTCATGTCTTCTAGAAGCAGAGGATTTGGTAATTAGCCATTTCAAATATTATTATTATTATATTATAATAATATAAAAATATTATATTATAATTTTATAATATATTATGTAATATTATAATAATAGTATAATATATTATAAATTATATAATATAATATGATGCATTATAATAATATAATATAATATTATTATTATAATATAATAATATAATATAATATTATTATTATAATATAATAATATTATTATTATAATATAATAATATTATTATATTATATTATTATATTATTATATTATAATATTATAATATAATAATAATATTATATTATAATAATATAATATAATATAATATATAATATAATGTAATATAATATTTATAAAATATAATATAATAATAATAAACTAATATATTATAATATAATATATAATAAAAAAGTAATATATTATAATATAATATATAATATACGCACTGTATTAACTACCACAAATATCGGATATCTGATATATTATCGGATATTCAATATTGTATCAGATATCCGATACCTGTGTCCCAATATTTAAAAAAAACACAGACCTGTGGGCCCTTATTTTGCTTATTTGGATGCCAGTATTTGGAGCGACAATCGGATATCGGATATCGAATTGAACATCAGATAACAGGTTTTTTTTGTTTTTAAAATCATTTTTAATGTAAATTCAATAGGTTTCATCATGATTTTGTTTGTTTTTGTTGAATCTAGGGTTTTTTTGGAAAAATTTGTTAAAATTAAGGTTTTTTTTAATATATATTATGTTTTGCAATTCAATAGGAATGCCTGATCAAAATGATGACACTGAGGCAAGGAATAATATTCCTCATAACCCCCCACCAAATGATCCAATGCCCCCACACAATCGTCTACCAAATGATCCTCTACCCCCTCAAAACCCTCCTTGAATTGAAGATTTGATAAATGAAAATCTCACCAAAATGAGGGGTTTGCAAAGAACATATGGTAATGTACCAACATTGGCTCCTATGTTATCCATGTTAAACACCATAGTGGATAACATTGAAACCCTTACGAACCAACAAAATATTGCTCTTCGTTCATGTGATGAAATGCACAAGATGTTTGATGTGATGAGGTTGCGGCCCTCAATATAACCAAAGAGGATTTGGCTAACCTTTTTGCGAACCCGAAAACGGGTATACCAATCGACCCAAAAAAATTGAAACTATCGATTAAATGGAGCACAAATGATGCCATACGTGCAAACTTTTGGGATCGTTGGGATGACGACATATGTCTCTAGGGGTCCTAGGACCCCTAGGGACATATTCGAATTGTTCTTATGGGTCAAAGGGGGTCATAAGATGACCTATGACCCCCTTCAACCCATTACATGACGACATATGTCCCTAGGGGTCCTATGACCCCTAGCAACATATTAGAATCGTTATTATGGGTCAAAGGGGGTCATCGGATGACCTATGACTCCCTTTGACCCATTCCATGATGACATATGTCCCTTAGTGTCCTAGGACCCCTAGGGACATATTAGAATCGTTCTTATGGGTCGAAGGGAGTCATAGGGTGACCTATGACCCCTTTCGACACATTCCATGATAGCATATGTTCCTAGGGGTCCTAGGACCCCTAAGGACATATTAGAATTGTTCTTATGGGTTGAAAGGGGTCATAGGTCCCATTACATGATGACATATGTCGCTAGGGGTCCTAGGACACCTAGGGACATATTAGAATCATTCTTATCAATCGAACGGGGTCATAGCGTGACCTATGACCCCCTTCAACACATTCCAAGATGACATATGTCCCTAGGGGTCCTAGGACCCCTAGGGACATATTAGAATCATTCTTATGTATAAAAGGGCATCCCTATGACCCCCTTCAACACATTCCATGATGACATATGTCCCTAGGGGTCCTAGGACTCCTAGGGACATATTAGAATCATTCTTATGGGTCGAAGGGGGTCATAGGGTGACCTATGACCCCCTTCAACCCATTACATGATGACATATGTCCCTAGGGGTCCTAGGAGCCCTAGGGACATATTATAATCGTTCTTATTGGTCAAAGGTGGTCATAGGGTGACCTGTGACCCCCTTCAACCCATTCCATTATGACATATGTCCCTAGGGGTCCTAGGACCCCTAGGGACATACTAGAATTGTTCTTATGTGTTGAAGGGGGTCATAGGGTGACCTATGACCCCTTTCGACACATTCCATGATGACATATGTCCCTAGGGGTCCAAGGACCCCTACGGACATATTAGAATCATTCTTATGGGATGAAGGACCCACTACATGATGACATATGTCCCTAGGACCCCTAAGGACATATTAGAATCATTCTTATGGGTTGAAGGGCATCATAGGGTGACCTATGACCCCCTTCGACACATTCCATGATGACATATGCCCTTAGGGGTTCTAGGACCCCTAGGCACATATTAGAATCATTCTTATGTGTCGAAGAGGGTCATAGGGTAACCTATGACCCTTTCAACCCATTCCATGATGACATATGTCCTTAGGGGTCTTAAGAACCCTAAGGACATATTAGAATCATTCATATGGATCACCCTATGACCCCCCTTTGACCCATTACATGATGACATATGTCCTTAGGGGTCCTAGGACTCCTAGGGACATATTATAATCATTCTTATGGGTTGAAGGGGGCAATAGGGTGACCCCGTCGATAAATTCCATGATGACATATGTCCCTAGGGGTCCTAGGACCTATAGGGACATATTAGAATCGTTCTTATGTGTCAAAGGTGGTCATAGGCCCCTTCAACCCATAACATGACAACATATGTCCCTAGGGGTCCTAGGACCCATAGGGACATATTATAATCATTCTTATGGGTCGAAGGGGTTGACAAGTCACCCTATGATCCCGTTCGACCCATAAGAACAATTCTAATACGTCCTTTGGGGTCACCCTATGACCTCCTTTGACTCATTCCATGATGACATATATCCTTAAGGGTCCTAGGACCCCTAGGGACATACTAGAATCATTCTTATGTTTCAAAGAATCGTTCTTATGTGTCGAAGGGGGTCATAGGGTGACCTATCACCCCCTTCAACACATTCCATGACGACATATGTCCCTAGGGTTCCTAGGACCCCTAGGGACATATTAGAATCGTTCTTATGGGTCGAAGGGGGTCATAGGTCCCCTTCGACACATTACATGACGACATATGTCCCTAGGGGTCCTACGACCCCTAGGAACATATTAGAATCATTCTTATGGGTTTAATAGGATCATAGGGTGACCTATGACTCCCTTCAACACATTCCATGATGACATATGTCCTTAGGGGTCCTAGGACCCCTAGGGACATATTAGAATTGTTCTTATGTGTCAAAGGGGCTCATAGGTCACCCTATGACCCCCTCCGGCCCATTACATGATGACAAATGTCCCTAGGGGTCCTAGGACCCCTAGGGATATATTAGAATTGTTCATATAGGTCAAAAGGGGTCATAGGGTGACCTATGACCCCCTTCAACCCATTACATGACAAAATATGTCCCTAGGGGTTCTAGGACCCTAAGGACATATTATAATTATTCTTATGGGTCGAAGGGGTTCATAGGGTGACCTATGAGCTTGTTCGACACATTCCATGATGACATATGTCCCTATGGGTCCTAGGACCCCTAGGGACATATTAGAATTGTTCTTATGTGGCGAAGGGGGTCATAGGGTGACCTATGACCCCCTTCAACCCATTACATGATGACATATATCCCTAGGGCTCTTAGGACCCCTAGGGACATATTTATATTCTATTTCATAATTCAAATTTATTCAAATTATATTATAGAACCATTAAATTCATATATTAAAGACCTTATAAAATTCAAGTATATTCAAATATAAAATTATTATTAGAATTTTATATTTTTAAACCACTCCAATTATTAAATTAAGATATAAAATATTGATTAAATTACATAATATTGGTTAAAACATAATTGAAATGACCTCTCAAACAACATGTAGTCACAAGCTAAGATTAAAAACATGTTTCTTATATTATCACAGTCTACAAAATCCAGAATAAGTTAAAAGATAGCTTATGAACAAGTGTTGAGAAAATTCAACAAATTTAACTATATAAATAATAATACTATTATAAAATCTTTTGTCTAATCTATCAAGAAATTTTGAACCATAAAAGGTCTAATGTCTCATTAAAAACCCTTTGGGTGACTGATAAATACATACACATGGGTTTTTAACAAATGAAGCCTAGCAACTGTGAAGGGAAGAAGTTTGATGCTAAAGTAGTCAACAAGATATCAATAAATAAACCAACCACACTTTATTTATTTACTACCAAAATTTCTCAATAATCAAGCATTTTACTTGCCTACAAATGGTTGTTGAGATTTTCAGTCAAAGTTAGTTGTGTAAGGCTTAAATTTTGGAATGCATGTCATAAAATAGAAATCTATAATGAAGCCTTGGATGGTATTTCCATTTAAACATAAAAATAAAATAAGGGAGATTGATTTTTGCATTGAGGTGCTTAAATTTCTACATGAATAGTAATGTTTTTTTTTTTTTTAAAGTTTAAAGAGGGGTAAACACTTTGACCTAGAGCTATGAACCAGTGAGGTCACAAATGGGGGACCTCATCACCATTAGATTTGAACATTCATGGCAAGGATAACAACTCAACAACTTAACCATCACAACATGCCACTATTGGCTACATGAATAGTAATGTTATTATAGTGGTATATATATATATATATATATATATATATATATATATATATATATATATATATATATATATATATATATATATATATATATATATATATATAGTGATTTATATATAGCAACCTTTGTTACATGTAATAGATATTTTGTTTTCAATATTAGTAGTAATTAAAACATTTGTTGTAATTTATTTTTGGCATGTCTTGATACAATAAATCTTGTTAATCTATATTTCCATAGATGTTATTTCATGTATGATTGAGATTATTTCACTATATTATTTTGCATCCAAAATTGATTTGGATCTTCTTTTCTATGCTTTAACTTTATATATCTAAATGATGTCATAAAGATCTTATGAATCTTACAAATTACACTTGTAAGCATCTGAAATCACACACTTTCTTTCATCCCTCTACTTTAAGCAAGGACTAGAGCTACAAGCATTAATTTTTATCTAAGATTTGAAATTGATATGCATGAAATTTCAGTTAATGACTGAGTCAGTTGGCCTTTGGGGGATATTGTTGGGAATGTGAAGTTCAACCATCATGTGACTATTCATTTTCATCTCTCTTCATTGATAGTTGCATATGTGTCTATAAATAAATCTGCAGTTCATGTACTAGATGTACTAGATATTTCATTAATGAAGAAATTCCCTGGTTGAGTGTGGATGTAGACGAGATTTACCAAACCATGTTAAACATTATGTTCTTGTATTGTGTTTGTCTTCTTTGTTTACTATATATTTCTCCACTTGGTTTATCTTTAAAATTTTAAATATAGGATCATCATCATGTATGCACATAAACTCATACAGTAATTGACATCAAATACAAAAATATCAGTATGTATCATTAAAGTATAACATCATCATCATGTATCAAATCAAGTATAATAAGTGTGATGACAGAAAACAAATTTACACACTCGAACAACATATAGACTACATGCCTAAGTTGAATAATATATCGACTTCAAGTCTACGTTGATCAACATGTTGACTTAGAGTCTAACTCAAAAAGACACATAGTCACAAATCAAGCTCCACTGACCAAGTCAACAAGGTCAAAAGTGGCATAAAACCTACAAAGTAAGAGTTACAAAAATAGGTCATGACAATGACTATCCTTTTGTGATTGACAATATTGATTGTAAGAGGTCGTGGGTTCAAAGCACAATGGTAGAACATTAATAAATGCTTCGCTAGGTCCTTTAAATGACAATAAGAAAATTGTTTCATGATTACAAGTGTTACATTAGAAGTTTGGCCTCCATAAGGATGAAACCAAATCCCAAACGTGTTAAACATCACACACTAAGCTTCATTCCAAAACTAAATGTGTTAAATAGTCAAAGTTGACTTAATTTTTCCAAGCTTAATTTTCTCCTTAGTATGTGATGTTTAAAGATGACACCCACCAATACCACCATGCTAGGATCATAAGTTTAATATCATTTTTAATCTAGGTTGCAACCTTTATTGATCTCGTCATCTAGTTGTGTGCACATGCCAAACAACCGAAAAATACTGAAATCCTTGAAATTTGGCTTTCTTCCACGCCAAGATTTCATAAGGTGTCTTCTTATGCTTTAGACAGCATAGCTGTAGAAACTGCCTTCGGTCAAAAAATATTAGATAAGCCACTACTCTTAAAGCATGCAGTGGATATAGCCACAATATTTTTCATTAAAAAATAGTGTTGAAAATGTTTCTAAGCATTAACAAAATAGCACAGGGAAGTTGTGACGAATCTTCTTTTATTTGTTCTTATATTATTTTCAGCTCAATTTAGTCAGACTTTCATGGAAATATTTAACTCTTGAGTTGGTTATACACTAGTGAAGCAAAATAATTCCATCCACGTGCTTAGAAAACAATGGTAGCTGCATTGCATGCCGCTAAAAGTGGGCTCTGTCAATGCATGTCCTTCATAATGAGCTACAGTCAATTTATCGTCTTTAACACAATACTGAGTAACAACGGGCAATGACGTTAGAGCGCGTCATGGGGAAGTTCATGAGAAATATTAAAAACATGGAATATTGACATTTAATAAATCTATTTCATGTTAGTTATTTTGAATAGGAGAAGACTTTGTATTTGAGGGATTCTAATAGTTGTGATAGTATTTCTTATATAATTTCTATGATATTGTTATTCTTGTTAAGAATTATAGATATGCATATTTATAAACTAACAAGAAATATGTGATGTTACATCAGTCTATTAATAAAACATAACTTATTTCATGTTTTAATGTACTCATTGAAGTACATTTTGTGCTTAAATTTAGTAATTTAAGTGTTTCTATAGAAATAAAATATTAGAAAAAGATAATCTAGTATCTTTTGTTATTTTAGTAGACCAAATATCTAGTAATTAAGTGTTTCCATAGAAATAAAATGTTACAAAAAGATGAGTTAGTATCTTTTGTTATTTTAGTAGACCAAATATTACTTAGGAAATTAAAAAATGCTTGGAAAAAGAGGTGGCGCTAGAAATAAGCTACCAAAACACTACCAGCTCCATAAATATTTTTCCCTTCTTTATTTTTTACAAATTTTTTTTTTTAAATTTTTTTTTTATTTTTTTATTTTTATGCACAATTTTTATTAAATTAACTAATTGAACTTTCAAATTTTCTTCTCAAATAAAAAAGCATACTGATAGAGCCACTAGCTCTAGAAATATCTTCCAAAAAAGCTGAGCAACTACTACTAGCCAAAACAAGTTAAACAATGGAATGGGAACATGTTCTTAGCCTACAAGTATGGATGGATCTCACTATTTTTTAGACATCTTTGGACACCTTGGCAAAATACATGGTGATGTCCTATTATAATTCATGTGAAGAGTGTGAAGTTAGGGTGCTCAAGATCCTCTTTCATATTTGTTTAGCTATAGGAAAAATGAGATTTTGAGATATTTAAATTTTAGATTATTTTTGTAAATGAAATGATTTGTAATAAGTTAAAATAAAAGTGATTGCATTTTTTTCTTTTGAAAAATATACATTGATATGAAATTACATCTCAAAATTACATGAATTGAATTATATATATACAAATAAAAATATGATTTAGAAAAAAATAGATGAATTGAAACATAATATTCATCTTTGAACATATTGTTAACAATGTGAAGCATGTAAGCAACAATAGATTAATGCTTATAGCCTTTATTCATATATGAATAAGTATAATAGAATCTGCAAATTTATCAAGTCTCCCTCTTAACATACATAAGAAATCAGTTTTTAATCATTAAATATAACAATATAAATGAAGTAACAAGAAGATCTAAGATAATGTGTATGGGAGATTTTAATACGCCCCTCTACCACTCAGAAAAGTTAGGGGGAAATAGAGACTACTCTGAAAGCTTGTAAGATCTTCATGATTTTATGGGAAAAATGGATTTAATTGATGTAGACTTGAGAGGTAACCCATTCACCTAGACTAATAATAGAAAAGGAAGTGATCTCATTCAAGTAGGATTGGATAGACTGATGGTGACAGGGAACTAGAATTAGCTGAGTGATTCCTTTTAGGAGAACCTCATTGAAACTGCTTCTAACCATTCCCCTTTAATCTTTCACTGGGAGGATGGTATAAAAGGAGGTCTGAAACCTTTTAGGTATGAAATAATGTGGGAATTCCACCCAAAATCTGAGGATCGAATCCAAGAATGGTGTAACATAAGGATAGATAGTACTACAATGTATAGACTAACTCAAAAATCAGATAATATAAGGAGAAATGTTAAGGGCTGGGCTAAGAGTTCCTTTGGAGATTTGTTCAAAGTCAAAAGAGAAGTGGAGGAGAAACATAAAAAATTGCAGGGGGAAATTGCTGAGGGTAATAATTCGAAAGAATCCATGCAAGAAGAAGAAGAGTATAGAAAAAAATGGAAGGATATCATTTTGAGAGAGGAAATATTTTGGAAGCAAAGATCAAGAGTTCAACGGTTAACTAAAGGTGATAGGAACACTACCTTTTTCCACAGGTCGGCCTTGAACCATAAAAGAAGAAACACGATCAACATGTTGGAAGGAGAAGGGGGAGAAGAATATAAAGACCAGAAGGAGATGGGAAGACATGTAGTGGATTACTTTAGTGAAGCTTATAAAAAAATAAAATAAAATAGGAAATCAGGTAATAAGAAGAATTTTGATAAACACAATCCCAAAGTGCTTGGAGAAGTGGAAAATAATAGCATTCTAGGAAACATCATAGAGGAGGAAGTGAAATAGGTAGTGTTTTCTATGAAAGCTTACAAAGCCCCAGGACCTGATGGTTTCCCCCTAGCATTTTTCTAGCAATTCTGAGAGGTTATTAAAAATGAGTTGATTTGGGCAACCAGGGATTTCTTTAAAATGAGGAAGATACTAAAAAGGATAAACAAGAATTCCCTACGACTCCAACACCCATGAGTCTCCTTGATTTTAGACCTATAAGCCTTTATAACACAATTTATAAGGTTTTACCAAAGTAATGGTCAATAGGATTAAGCCCTTCCTAGAGAACATTATAGGAACACCACAAAGGGGGTTTGTGCTGGGAAGACAATTACTAGATGTTGCAATAACCACTCATGAGATCATACATTCAATGGAGAGAAATAAAAATCCTGGTATGGCCTTCAAACTGGATATCTCTAAGGCATATGATAAGGTAAGATGGGACTTCCTTTATGATGTTCTTGAAAGAGTGGGGTTTAATGAACAGGTCATAAACATTATTAGGATGATGGTGAGTATTGTCCAATATGTAGTCCTACTAAACGACTCTCCTTGGGGTAACTTTGAAGCAGGGAGAGGATTAAGGCAAAGAGACGCGTTATCTCCCTACCTCTTCATTATGGTGGTAGAGGTATTGGGGAGATTATTCTCCAAGCTGGTAAATATAGGCTATGTTAAAGATATTAAACCTACCACTGCTACTGAAACTGAAGTGTTACAACAATTTGTTGATGACACTTTTCTTTTTGGAGAATCCTCTATAATGGAAGTTGGAGCATGGAAGAGTATCCTTAGAAACTATGAAGGCAACTCAGGTTAGCAAATAAACTACTCTAAAAGTAAACTCTATTTTTTTAACACTGATGTTATTATGTAGAGGAAGATCAAGAACATTTTAGGTTGTCAATCAGCTAACCTCCCGAATACTTATCTTGGTTTACCTTTAACCTTCATGTTTTAATGTACTCATTGAAGTATATTTTGTGCTTAAATTTAGTAATATAAGTGTTTCCATAGAAATAAAATGTTAGAAGAAGATAATTTAGTATCTTTTGTTATTTTAGTCGACCAAATATTTAGTAATTAAGTGTTTCTATAGAAATAAAATGTTAGGAAAAGATAAGTTAGTATCTTTTTGTAACACCCCGCTCCGGAACCCAAGAGAAATAAACCTAACATGTTACAATGTTTACTGAACTATTTTTTTTTTTTAAGTTTAAACAACATCAAGATAACATTAATGCGGAAGCAATAAGAACATACACATCAAATACACATAATCAATTATAGATATAGTTTCAATTCCTCAAGGATTCCTTTACTTTGAGTCACATTTAATAATTTTAAATTAATTAGTTTAAGTTCCAAGTACAATGTCTCAAGATCATAAAGAAATAACAAATACATAATCGCATAAGCACATGCATAAGTATAAAAAATAAAATGAAAGTACATCCAATCAATAACATCCATTGCACATGTCGCAGGGTATGTGAGAAAAGATACAATACATCAGAATACATGATAACATATATACATCATCTGAAAAGAAGTCTCTGCGATAAGAAATAAGAATGATAAAGGTACATCTTCTGCAACGAACATCCAACAGCTGGCAATGTGAAGGGGAACCCAAATGGTAAGAAGGCACTACCTCCCGACCACGTGGTTACCTAGTCAGGCTTCCACTCCCACCGTGCAGGGAAGATAATGAACAATCCACAAACGGCTATCAAATATAAAACATTCCTAGGCATGGAATACCTACTAGCCAAAACTATCTCAAAGGTAACACATACTACTCAAGAAGATAAAATAATCCAAAAGTAAGAACACTCAATCCAATACTGACACCACATAACCAAACATCATACACGAACCAAGTATAAACCAAATAACAAGATCATAAGATAAAGTCAACGAAAGATAATCATCTCAAGTCAAAAGCCACATGTCAAAAGTACATCATCCATGAATCACCAATCATCATCAATGAAAGTAATAACCACCATAAACACATCCAACAATAAATACACCACCAGAGGTACACAAATCTACAGAGGAGACTCAGGCTACATACTAGGGAGTGTCATCACATGGCTACTTGAGTTACCCTGGACTGATCTCTTAATAGACCCCGAACCCTCAAGTGTTGAGTTACCCTGGACTGGTTACTCTAAACCCCGGACCCTCAACATCACACATATGGAGAACTAGAAAGCCCTCTCAAGAAGACGAGGCACTCTTCTCATTCCCATCCTTAGTCTATACAAGCACTAAGGGCATGGGTAGATCAAATATCTCTAACTTATCTTTTTAGAGTGTTTTCCCCCAATAAATTTTAGTTACTAGATTATCACTTATTACATAACTTGCATTAGGTTACCCTGGCACTAACCACTTTGGGTCTCGGACCCCTATGCAAGCCACTCCCAAGTCACGTAGCTAGACAACCTCTCCTAAGCACATAAAAACGCAGTTGTGTCCCATACCACAACACCCATAAAGATCAAACTCGGTTCCTTAACAGGAAACCCGAAAGCAAATTGGTTCTCCAAACCCAAGTACACATAAATGTTCCATAGAGTAAACCTCATAAATATAACTTCAATTTGAATCACAAGACACATCATAACATCCAACCACAAAATGGTATCAAAGAAATTCCATAAAACCTCTGGTGTACGTTCTAGACTGGTCAACATCTAATCAACACCAAAATCCCAAAGCATAGACAGTATAAGCAAAACAATACAGTTTTTATAGTTTGGGTTTGCTTTGAAAGTACCCAATTGGGTTAAAAGTAAAGTTTCAGTTTTGTGTTCAATTTACGTTTTCAAGTGTATAAGATTCTCAGTATTACCCTTATAATTTAACCCGATTATTTATTCGAATAAAGTATAGAATTACCCCTAATCGATTCAAATCAATTTTCAGTAATAATTTAGTATAACTATTTACTTAAATGATTAAAGTGATACCTATTGATCTTTGAATAAAATAATTGTGATTTCAATAAAATCAATCCACATCTTCTTAAATAATTTCCATTATTTAAACAAACTCATATTCGATTTAATTAAGATAAAATAACAACTATATTACCATCATTAATTAATTATTATATTATTAAATGTTAATAAGATTTACCCCTAAATTTATTAACAAATAATAATTTAAATATAATCTAAACTTAATAATTTACATTTAATAATTTACAAATTTTTTTTTATATGATTTAAATTTAACAATTTAAATTTAATATAGTAACATTCAATAATTTAAAACTAATATAATATAAATTTGATAATTTAAAATAAATTAATATAATTAAAAATTAATAACATTAAACTATAATTAAAATAAAATTATTAAAAAAACAATGCATATCATATAATAAAGCGTTGGCTTTATATAGCCATGCACTTTATATAATAAAGTCGCTGGCTTTATTTAGCCATGCGGCCAACCTTAAAAAGGTTGCCGCAGGCTTTTCAAGCCACGTGACCATTAAAAATGGCGCGCAGGTACTGTGAAACGCAATATTAAAAGGTGCGCCCCCCCAAATCGCAGGCAGGTACGCTGCAATATGCAGGTACCCACAGGTAAGTGGTTAATTTATTAAATTTGTTTATTGTTATATTATTATTATTTTTATGTAATTTTATTTAAAAATTAACATGAATTATGTATTATTATATGTGAAATTTAAGAATTCTTTTATAAATTTATAATTTTTATTTTATTTACAATTTATGAAATACATTTCAATAATTCTATAATATATATATATATATATATATATATATATATATATATATATATATATATATATATATATATATATATATATATATATATATATATATATATATATATATATATATATATATATATATATATATAATATTTACATTATTACCTCGACAAGAAAACTAAGTCTGACCTATCAAATTTCAAATATCTAATTTTAAATCTTTCTTTTCCTTTAAACCCTACGTGATTTAATTAATTTCTTCTATGATTCTTCTGTATAAACAATGAGAAACTAATTTTAACCAATCAGATCTTGAAACAATCGAGATGATAAACATAATTTCAATCACCCAACAATCACGAAGCAAACAGATATTTCCAATTAAAATTGCATTCACGGGATTTCAAAACCCTACCTCGTACTGATGCTAAACTTTGACAATAAGATGAAAATTCCTACACAAAATCCTTCAAGCCATGAGAAATTCCTTTCTTTTGCAAACCCTCTGAGTTGCTCTCCAAAACCCTGTGTGTGCCCTAAAACCTGTGTCTGAAAACTTGTGTGTGTAATAATGACCCGAAAACCCCTCATATAGAATCTAATTACCTTTTAGGATTTATGTCTCCACAACTCTAAATTAGAATAATTATTTAATTTAATTAATTCTTTCATGCACAATTAATTTTCTTTTTAATTAAGATATTCTTTTATTATTCCTTTCATGCACGTTAAGTGAATTATTAAATTACTTTATTTAATCTTTCCACTAGACTTTAATAAATTTATAACTTTTTAAATCTTATGTGCACATAACAAAATATCTTAATCAAGTTCACATATTTTATCTTTTAATTAATTTCTTATATTTTAAACTCATTCATGCGAACTTAAATCTTTTCCATAAATTAATATCTTTTAACTTCTTAATTTATTTTTGAACATTTTAATTTGATAAATATTTATTAACTTAAATAACAATAATATTTAGCATTTATTTTAAAATGAACTCTAAATATATTATTATTAAATTAAATAAATATTATCTCGTTCTAAATTTATTCTTAAAACTTTTATCTTCAAATCCAATTCTTTATATTTAATTAATTTCTCAATTAATTAAAATGTCATAATAATTCTCCATTAAATTAAATCATTAATTTAATCTTTAAATTAGACTTAATTAATAGAAAATTCATCAAAGACTCACAAAACAACATACACACAAAATACACATGGGTTTTAAAAAGGGTAGACAATATGTTAAGAGTCCTCCTTGCAGGACAAGTATTATAGGTTATGGCTAGGATTGGACCTGATCATTATGTTCCCATTCTCACCATTTGAGTATTTGTAATAGGGCATGCTCATCTTGGCAATTCAGGGAAGTCGATGCCCGGTACCTGCATCCTGCATAAAAGACAAGCATGTACATGTATCTAATATATCTAAACTAAACAGACAATGGCAGGGAGTGGTTCATCATGTAGATCCCGACTAGCAAGTGACTACGACTCCCTCCCTTAACCACATCAAACACATCAGACAGAAAGATAAAATAAACACGCACACCATACACATGCAAGTATGGGGTAAGTATTGTAAAAATCACAAGTCTAACATCAAATGCGTACATGTAATAATGCATCTCTATCAATACAACATAATCATCATTAAAGACATCATGTTAACATTTCTATGAAAGAACCCACACTTACTAACTAGGAATCATCATTAACGTCATGTGAAATGAAATTAACTAAACAATTATAACCGATATATTTGTAATCAAAGTCATGAAATAATATCATAGTATTGTAAATCCAATATCTCTAAACTAATCAATGCATAAAATTAGCCTAAAGAATTTGACAATAATAACAGAAATGCGAACTAGGGGCAGGCACTACACTTTTGTTATTTTAGTAGACCAAATATTACTTAGGAAATTAAAAAATGCTTGGAAAAAGAGGTGGCACTAGAAATAAGCTGCCAAAACACTACCAGCTCCATAAATATTTTTCCCTTCTTTATTTTTTACAATTTTATTTATATTTTTTTATGCAAAAGTTTAATTAAATTAACTAATTGAACTTTCAAATTTTCTTCTCAAATAAAAAAGCATACTCATAGACCCACTAGCTCTAGAAATATCTTCCAAAAAAGCTGAGCAACTACTACTAGCCAAAACAAGTTAAACAATGGAATGGGAACATGTTCTTAGCCTACAAGTATGGATGGATCTCACTATTTTTTGGAGATCTTTGGACACCTTGGCAAAAGACATGTTGATGTCCTATTATAATTCATGTGAAGAGCATGAAGTTAGGGTGCTCAAGATCCTCTTCCATATACGAAAAATGAGATTTTGAGATATTTAAATGTTGGATTATTTTTTAAATGAAATGATTTGTAATTCATTTATTGATATTTTTGAAAATGATAAACTTATTCTATGGGAGGAGTTAAAAAGTAAATTTAACCTACCTAACTCTCAGAAGAAAACCTATAATATGATTATCAAAGCTAGTAAGGACATTCCCACTAATTGCCATGTTAATTCCAGCAGCTATCTAAAAATTAAATGGCCAGATGGGACCATCATCACCAAGCTAAAAGCTAAGAATATAAATTCTATTCTTAATCATAGTGAATCTATTATCAATCATGTTAATACAATATGGTACACTGATCTGGATGTTTCCTCACAGAAGAAATTATTTGATGAACTATGGAAAAGTTCAATTGATTCTAAAATTAAATTTTTTAAATGGCTTCTTATACTGGATAAGCTTCCTATTAGGAACAATTTCTCTAATATTAATTATTCTAGCATTTGCAGAACCCCGAAAATGAGAAGACATATATTCTTTGATTGCAGCTTTGCTAAAGAGGTTTGGTTGATGCTGAGTATCTCTATCCCTTCTAATATCAACATTTTTGAAATTATTAATGGTTTTATTATGAATGCTAAAAAGGATACTAACATGTTTTGGAACATTCTCTCATCTAACATTTTGTGGCAAATTTGGAAATGCAAAAATGAGGAAAGGTTTCAAAACATTCCCAGATTGCTTACTGAGTCTTTTTGAAGTCTCGCCCATTTTAAAATTTTCTCACAAGTTCTAGATACTATGAAAGCTAACAAAGTTAAATTCAAAAGACTCCTTAAAGATGGTCATGCCACTTTTTTTGCCAATGAGGTGAAGAATGGGTACTTCTAGAAACTACACATGGAAAACATTCAGACTTTCAATCACACTATTAACCTTCTCAGTTCAAGGAAATTAGAAGAAATAACCATGGTACCACCGGGAAAATGATCTATATGTGTAAACAGATTTAGGAACAAAAAAGCATATCTGGATGGAAGGCTCTTTGGGCTGGATTGCCTAGGTTGATACTTTTGAAGATGTACTCCACTAGCTATTGGGATTGTCTCTCTTTTTTGGTTCTTTGTAATTATTAGTTAGTTATCTCTAGTCTGAGGCTAGGCCTCTTGTGATTATGTTTTGATACTCTATGATTCCTTTTTATAATTTTGAACTCCTTATATTTAATATTAACAAATATATATTTAAAGAAAAAACTAAACTAATATAAAAAAATAAAAAATAAAATTTAAAAAGTAAAATCTAAATCAATTTAAAAAATCAAAAGTTAAATAAATAGAGATCACAAATAAGCTATAATGTGGAGAAGAAGTAATTTTTTTTAAAAATAAATAGAAAAAGAAAAACAATAGTTATAAGTGGAGATAACAAAGGAAAATGGCATCTAGGCAAGAATGCCATCCTCCAAGATGGAAGCCAAGGTTTGGTGGAGATGCCCTAACGGTGTCCTAGTTACGTAGAGATGGTAGAGTCAAAGGGAATAAGTTGTTTCAATCGAGGGCACAACGAAAAACTGGGTCTGATGGCGGGGTGTATGGAGGCTCAAGGTAATTTTTTAACTTCCCCCATGCTATACACAATAATAATAGGTGGCCTTCATGGTGGACTAGTAATCAATGGGGCTAGGTTTTTCAAAGTGATCAGAGGCCTGGGAGGAACAAGAATGGGGCTTCTCGGTGTTTTAATGGAGATTTGTTAATACCTCATCACTTTGATTTTGAGCAGATTGAACAGAAGTTTTGGCGACCGAAACATGTTCAAAAAGAGAACACGAAAGCAGTGGGTATGTCATCTTATGCTCCAAACAAAGATATATGTAGGGTTTCCACTCTCCGAATGCAAAATCCCTCCTAAAGCGAATCTGTAAAATGTCTTAAATGTAGGGCTTTTTTATGAAGTGTTTAGGACCTTGGCCTTCTATAAGGAAAATTTAGGAGTGGCTGAATGCTAATTGGGGTGAAAATATTGTGCTCAAGCCTTTAGCTAATGAATTTTTCTAAGTAATTTTTCCTACACCTGATGATAAGAGGCCATCTTAAATGGAGGCCCATATATGTTGGATGGGAAACATTTCTATGTTTGTGACTAGTGACCAAATTTTAATCCGGAGACTAAAAAGGTGAAGGAAGTTTTGATCTAGGTTAACCTAAAAAATTTACCATGGGAATACAAGGACGAGGAAACCCTAGAAATGATCGAGAATAGTTTAGGAGTTTTCATTAAATTAGAAGAATCATTGGAAAAGAATCATCTGTATCAGTATTCTAGGATTCTGATTAAGATGTGCAGGACTGCTATTCTGTGCCTAACCAAATTGCTATTCACACTCTGGAAGGGGAATTTGTAGTTGTCATTGATGTTGATTATGTTGATCATGTTACTCCTCAAGAGCATATTGGTAAAGGGAAAGGACAAGTGGAGAATTTTTTTTGGATTTGATGAAGTATATTGAGAGATAGAGGGAAATCATTCCCCCACGGTCTATTTCTTTTGAGGAGGAAATGATTTGCAGAGCTGAAATAAAAGTGGATTTCAATGATGGCTTGGAGAATGGCTCGCGTGATGGTGGTCATGGTCTAGGTGCAAATTCGAGTTGCGGGACTGTTGCCTAGTCTACACAAGTTGTGATAGAGACCCATTACTCCCAGCTATATAATATCTAGGGAGCCTCAAAAATTGTTCCTACCCCTTAGGGTCAAAATTTATATGTCCCAGATACCTTTGAGAAGAATTTTGGTGAGGGTGGTAAACAAGTTTTGGATGAGAGAGAGTTAGTGCCACAAAGGGAGTAGTGTGTCAATAAGGTGGTGGGGAAGGTTTCAAAACTGGTGGGCAAGGATTCAATGGAAGATGAAATCTTCAAAGATATACAAATATCCCCAATTAGAACTCTAGATTCTTTCTTGGATAGTGAGAAGGAATGAAGGTTGGATGCCTTGGCTTCTGAATCTAAATTTTCTTGTAATGAGGATACTGGGGCAGATGAGTGTGGGGTTATTGATTCATTGGTGATGGAACAAGAGCATTCAATTTGAATGACACCATTTGTAATTAGTAAACCTAAGGCCTCTAAGAAGGAAAAAAGGGGCCTAAAATCGGTGAGTGTCAAACTTGCCATTGTTGGTTGTGTAGCAGACCAGGCTAAACTATTGAGATCAAGAAGAGGATACACCTCTTCCTAGAAGCCATTAAGCTACTTTCGCAGAATGTTAGGGGTTGCAATGCCCCTAAAAAATTGTGCTTGGTCAAACATGTGGTTAATCAAGCTAATTCTAATTTTTTTTACAAGAGATGAAGTTAAGTGGTGAAGGTAGTGTTTTTCTTTCTAAGAAACTCTCATCATGGCAGTGTATGTTGGTAGATGCTGATGGTGCATCTAGTGGTTTAGTTTTCTTATGGAAAGAGGCATTAGTTTGTGTTTCTTTGGTGGATTCAGGTTCTTATTGGCAACTGGTGAATATTTCCTCTTTTCAGCTACATATGATTTTTTTAGCTTTTAACAAATATGGGTCATGTCAATAGACCCTTGAATCATAGTTGTGGTCACTCTTAATGGATAAATTAAGATAGTGGGATGAAAGGCTAGTAGTGTTGGGTGGTAACTTTAATGCAATTCTATCTTCGAGTGAGAAACTAAGCGGGTTGGTTAAATTTAATAAAAGTCATCAGGAGTTTTCTAATTTCATTTCAATGAATAATTTACAAGATTTACCTTTTTCTAATGGAGATTTTACATGGACTAATCGAAGGAAAGGATTCACCAATATTGCTAAGAAAATTAATCATTTTTTATTGGGTGGCAATTGGAGCAGCACAGAGTGGTTATGCCAAGCTAACATCTTGCCCCTTACAAGTTTTGATCACTTTCCTATTTGTTTAAATATAAGGAATGATTCAACGTCAGAGCATGCTCCTTTTAGGTTTGAAAAGATGTGGATGCATGAAGATGGTTTCTTTGATTTGATTAAAGGATGGTGGAGTATGGCTCTTAAACATAAAGGCACCTTTGCTTTTAAATTTTTTAAGAAATTGCAGTTTGTGAAGGAACAGCTAAAAGTGTGGAATAGGGTAGTGCTTGAGAATATCTTTGATGAAAAGTTCAAGTTAGAGAAACATTTGGCAGAAGTGAATGAGGTGGTGATGGCTGGGGGTATGGACGATGCTTTATATCAACAAGAGTTGAATTTGAAAAAAGAATATGATGTAGTTTTACAGGAGGAAATTTTTTGCAGGCAAAAGTCTTGAGAATCGTGGCTTAAGGAGGATGACCAAAATACTAAATACTTTCATAATTCAGTTAAGGAAAGGAGAACAGTCAATAAGATTTTCTCTATTAAGAACTTGGATGGGTTACTATTACAGATCAAGCATAGATTAATGGTGAGGCAGTAAGGTTTTTCAAGGATCTACTAGGTGCTCCACACAATGTAGTCTTAGAGGAGGATTGTCAAGGTTTGTTGGATGGTATTCCTAAATTGATTTTAGATGCCTAAAATAACATGTTGACTCGTCTGGTGTTGATGGAGGAAGTTAAAACTGCCCTTTTTAGTATGCGAAGGGATAAAATGCCTAGTCCAAATGGATTTCTAGCTCTTTTCTTTCAGGGAGCATGGGATTTTGTTGAGCAGGAACTTTGGGAGGTTGTAGAGGAATCTAGAAGGAAGGAATTTGTGTTTAAAGATTTGAACAATACATTTATCTCACTCATACCCAAAAAAGGGGAAAGAGAAACTTTTAATGACTTTAGGCCTATTTCCTTATGTAGCACAGTTTATAAGGTGATTTCTAAGGTAATGGCGAATAGGCTTAATTTGGTTTTACCCACAATTATTTCCTCAGAACATAGTGGCTTTGCTCCTAGAAAGTCTATCTTTGAAGGAATTATTATAGCCCATGAAGCCATACATTTGTTGAGATTGAACAAGGAGGCTAGGATGATGATTAAATTGGATATATAAAAGGCTTATGACAATGTGAACATGCCTTTTTTGTTAAAGGTTCTTGATAAGTTTGGTTTTAGTAGTTGTTGGTGTAAATGGATCTTCTCTTGTATTGATTCCGTCCACATCTCAGCTTTAGTTAATGGTAGCCCTCAAGATTTCTTTAAAATGGAGAGAGATATTCATCAAGGAGATCCTTTATCTCCTTTTCTTTTTATTATTTTGGAAAAAGTGCTAGGGAGAGCAATCTCAAAAGCAAAAAAGGATAGAAGGTGGAAAGGCTTGTACATTGCTAGAGGTATTGATTTGGTTACACATTTACAATTCATGGATGACAATTTTTTAATGGGTGAGGCAAGTGTTAGGGAGGCTTGTTGTATTATAAATGTTATAGAGGAGTATGGAAAAGTTTTGGGGCAGTTCATTAATTGGCAAAAATATGAGATCTTCTTTTTTAATACTGCAAGTAAGATTCAAGCTAAGATATGTCAAATTTTGGGGGTGAGGCATGGAAAGCTACCAAATAAGTACTTAGGTATACTGTTGTTTCAGGGTAGGAATAATTCTAATTTATGGAAAGAAATGATTGATAGTTGCATTAAGCACTTGGATGGTTGGAAAGGGAGGTGGTTGTCCTTTGTAGGAAGAATTTTACTTCTATAGATAGTAATTTCAGCTATTCCAACTTTCTCTATGAGCTGTTTGAAAATCCTGGTGGAGGTGTTAAGGTATATTGAATAGAGGATGAGGAAATTCCTTTGGAATGGTACTCAAAATGAGGAGAAAATTCCTTTGGTAGCATGGGAGTCTTTGTGCTAGTTAAAGAAATAGGGGGGAGTGGACCTTTGTAGATGGTAAGATGTCAATAAGGCATTGGGAGAAAAGTTGATTTGGGATATGTATGAAGCATCCAAAATAATTATGGGTCAAAATAATACAAGCTAAATATTTAGACTCTAGGGACCCTTTGAGTATTCTTACTGTTAAGAACCCTCTGAAGGGATCAGCTGTTTGGAATTTCTTGTTGGATTGTAGGCATGTCATCACTAAACATATCTCTTGGCACATCAGTAATGGGGAAAAAGCCTCCTTTTGGCATGACTCTTGGAACAGGTTGAGTAGGTTGGTTGATCTAGAGGGAGTTGAAGATCTTATTCCAGTAATGGAGGCTGCATGGGGTGACATAGTGAATTTTTATGTAGAGGTAGGCCCTTGCTGGGTCTAGAAGGGCTTCTCCAATTTGCAACTATTAGAGGAACATAAATTGAGATTAAAAGGTATTTTTTAGGAAAGGTAGATTAATTTGAGTTATAAGGAGGATAGGATTATCTAGTGTGCTTCCAAGAGTGGATGTTACTCAGCTAAGTTGGGTTATTAGCTTAGTAGAAAGGTCATTGTTTCTGATGGGTGGCCCCATAAGTTGTGTTGGAATAAATTATGTTTTCTCAAGGCTGGAGCATTTGCATGGTTAGCTTTGAAGGGCAGCATCCTAACGGATGATAGGAGGTATAAGTTCAAGTTTGTCGGCCCGTCTCATTGTGCTCTATGTCTGAACGCGATGAAAACTGTGAATCATCTTTTGGTACAATGTGATTTTTCTCAACAATGTTGGATGCATTTGAAGATGCACCTATGTCGGTCTGCTCCCCTACTAGATTCTCTTCAAGGCATGTTTCAAGGTTGGCTGGTAGCTTTTAAAAAATCTATTTACTCAAATATTTGGGTTGTTAGTCTAGCATTAGTCATTTGGGAAGTGTAGGAGCGTACTAGGTGGATCTTTCAAGATAGATTAGAAAGTGTGGATAGGGTCTAGGAAAGAATTCATCGAGTTATTGAAGAATGTATGAATGAAAATGGAATATTTTAGATTAAGGTAAAAGCAGGTTTTGAAGGGGCCCCGAAACCCTTTACATCAAAGAGAAAGATAAACCATTAAGCATGACTAGGTTTTAAAAGGACCTGAAACCAGCTAAACAACTAAACCAAGTTTTATAGGGACCTGTGACCAACAGATGTGACCAAAAAAAACAACCATAAAAATAGTGGAACCTGGACAGTCCATAGACTGGAGCAAAGCAACTTGACAAACCCACCTAATCCAGTATCCAGCAAACCAGAAACGCATCCAGTTTACCATCACAAAAAAACCAGTCAGGATAAGGGAACATGGGATTTTCCTTTTGATTTGAAGTTTCCCTTTCACGACCAAAGGATCATATCTAAAGGGGGAGCAGAAGACTTAGTCTTCTTCCTTTTAACCGCAATCCAACCATCCTCAAACTTTGCTACCTTAGCAACCCAATCCTCAGAAGATAAAGACCCATGGAACCCAGGGGACACAAAAGCTGCAGAAAACTCCCTGTGAGAATCAAACAACTTTTGGCCCCTAGGAGGAACATCCAAAACAAATGAAGAGACCAAAGCATCCACCTCAACCACTGGCTCAGAATGAACACAATCCTTAGCCACAGAATCCTCAAGAGCATCCAAGGAATGTTCCACCAAAGCAACCACCTCAACCACTGGCTCAGAATAGACTCAAGCCTTAGTCATAGAATCCATAGGAGCAACCCAGGGCTGTTTTATCATGTAGTGCTCAGAGGAGGCCCCTAACCACCAAGAAGGTGGTTGCCTAGATTTGGATCTCCCAGTACCACAATGAGCAGCAATATGGCCCGTCAAGAAACAATTCCTACAATGAAACGGGATACCCTCAAAATCCAACAATTGTGTCCAAGAACCCCTCAGGGAATCCAAGCAAATCACCTTAGGAAGGCCCTTAGAAACATCCAATTCAACAAGAAAGTGTGCATAGGTCAAATGGAGAATATCCAAAGTGTCAACATCCACATATAAGAAATTGCCAATAAAATTTCCAATAGTTTCAAAAACCGAATCTTACCAAAGATGTAATAGAAGATTAGGAAGTCGGACCCAGATAGGGAACTTATTAAAGGATTCTGAGAGTGGATCAAAATCCATATGCCACGGTTTGGCCATAAGTGGAAATCTGCTCAGCCAAGAAAAAATATTGTGACACAAAATAATCTTCCTATCACTGGAACTTTGAAACTTAGTTATAAAAAAACCTTTTGCACATGGGAAGATGTGGACATTATTATCTATAAGTGGCATCCAGTTCTTGGAGATCTAGACATGTAGATCAGCAAGAGAGGGCCAGTAACCTCGGAAGCAAAATATGGCAGCCAAAGATGAAAGCTCTTCAACCATATGAAAAATATTGTCAACAAAAAATGACAATGGAATGTTACAACACCCGAGGAGAATCTTTAATTGTTGAGATAGTAGGGTGCAAAAATTTTGGCCTAGAATTAAAATTAAATGGGCCAATGATGGAGGACTATAAGGTAAGTTGGAAGTTGATAGGAGGAGGTTAGGTGGTGCTCACCAATAAGGGACTGGATTAAAATTAACTTTGATGGTGCTTCAAAAGGGAATAAAGGTTTATCAGGTGCAAGGGCAGTGGCCAGAAATGGACAAGGGGATATTATTGGTTTTTGGCAAAATAGCTAGTGGATGGCACTAATAATGCGATGGAGATAGAGGCTGCACTTCTAGCAATTTTATTAGCTAAACAATTAGGTGTTAATTATCTTTACCTTGAAGGAGATTCAAAAATTGTGGTAGATGGTATTGTTAAAGGTTCTATGCAAGCATGGTTCTACCAAATCTGATACAGAAGATTAGAGAGGAGCTAGAAACTTTTAATAATTTTAAGGTGAGTCATGTGTATAGGGAGGGTACTGTAGAGGTGGACAAGCTGGAAAATTGGCCAACAACATTCCCCCAAATTAATACAATTGCATTTGATGACTTTTGAATGGTACGATTGGATGGGTGATTTGGTGCTGGCAATGGGTAATTATACTAGTCTCAGTCATTTATTGCTAGCTAGTAAACTTTTGTTGGATTTGATGGGGCTGTGCATGAGAAGATTAGTAAGAATGAAGTTTCGTACTTGTTTTTTTTGGATTTTAGATGTGTGTTAGTAGCCAATTTTGTTTTGGTGGCATTAGTATATGGGACTCAGTTTTGAATGGACGCTTTAAGCATGTGAGGGAAGCTCTTTTAGGTGAATTGAAGTTGGATGTTTCATTTACAAAATGTGGTGAAGGTGGTATTTGTCTCTAGTTATCTTATTAGTGCATGGAGAAGATGACTATAATGGAGGCCTCTTTCACTATGGACTCAAACAAGTAGCTTAAAGAATTTAAAGGGGCCACTAGTAAGGAGAGGTTAAAGGGCTTGCTAAAGATAAAAACTGAAGGGATGATCGATGCAGTTTTGGGTGTTATTGGTGCCCAGTTTCAGAAGCAAACAGTGAAACATCGCTCTAATCTTGATGTTATTGCAACGGTAGTGGTGTGGGGGCTAGAGTTAAACAAAACCACGGAGTAAGTCGGCTATGTTGCAAGATTACTGTTTGAGGAGGACATGTTGGGAGGCTTGGATTCCATCCTTGAGTGGTTTGTTCCAGGCATTGGTTTAGACTTTTCTGAGTGTTTTGAAGATGGGGACGAAGGAAGGTGCTATGGCTACATCCCCTTTCTATGATGGAAAGCAAAGGCAGATAAGCCTTCTCTATATAAGGCAACCAAGGATGCCTAAGAGAAGTTGCAAGAGGAGTTACACCAAGCAGAAGGTGGGGAGGATCAGCTAGAAAATGAGTGGGTAAATTTCCCACGTCGACAGCGCAGTCCATAAGGCAGGAGAGCTATTTTTGAAAGTCAAGGGTAGGCATTGATGGATTGTTGGTATGCTATGGGTGTTGCTGGGTTAGTTTGTTGTGGTTTAAAGTTATTTTTTGTTATTAGGCAACAGTTTGGTATGTAATTTTTGTGGCTTTGAAATAGTGTAGAGGGTTTGGGCCAGGAGTAGGATGGTTAGGGATATTTTGTCACGGTTGTTGTATTGTATCGAAATTCTAGTAGGTAGCTATAGGTTGGTGTTTATGGATGGAGGGATTTTTGTTAATGATGGTTCGATGCTCTTTAAAGGACTTGTATGTAACTATTCTATTTTTTATGATATATATATATATATATATAACCTTACCAATCCAAAAAAAAGTGGAGATAACAACTAATAAATATCAAAACAAGAGTTAAAAGTGGAGTGAGATAAAAATTGGTTAGTAAATAATTAACAGGAAGGATTTACAATTTCTGGCCAAACTGACAACTTTTCCGACAAAAATTCAATTTTTGTGAACAAAGTTCCTGTAAATAACCTATTGGCTAAATAATAATATATATTAGAAGTGTCATATAATGACTTAGTACTTGTCTTAGTTTTAGTTTAATTTTAGTATAAATCTAGTTTTCATTTAATAAATTTATTATAGCATACAAAATATTTAAATTAATAAAAATATTATATAGTTATAATTTTCTTTTGCATCTATATCATATGCTACTATTATAAATAAACTAGCAATCGCATGCTTTTGTTCATGTAACGAGTGTGCTGATAGGAGATGATATTTAAGATAAAAATGTAGAATGAACATTAAATAATGTAAATATAATTTTTTTTTAAAATGAAAATACAAAAATAAAAAAGTTGAAGATTAAAAGATAGATATAAAATTTACAATACTTAGGAAATTTGAATATTGCTTAAGAAACATGTTCAATAATTTCAAGATTTTACAATTAAATTCAATTTATCAAATATGAAAAAAATAATCATTTAAAAAAAAGCATAAAAAATTTTATTACGAATTTTTTTTTTTTTGGTCAAAACTTTATATTTATATTAATATAATCAACTAGTTCAAAAGCGGCTCCTAGAGAAAGAACTAGGAAAGAAAACTTCATTCATAACCCATTACAAAAAATATAGTACACCTAGAGCTACCCAAAAAGAGAGTTGGTGGGCCAAACTCTATTACAATATATGTGCCAAGGATGGCATGAGAGAAATAATAAGCACCAAAAACCTAATTTACATGATAATCATACAAAATGCTAAGTGATACATGAAATCCCAAAGGGATCACAACAGTAAACAAACTAATAATCAACATGTTCAAAAAGAGAAGATAGCTGAGAAACACCAAGCTGCATATCAAACTAGCAACAGAAGGTGAACCAAAACCTACATGTTAGGAGACAAAAAACCAAACATCATAGAGAAAAAGAAGCAATAGGTATAGAAAATCACCCTCCAAGACCAAATTGAGATGGTGAAGAAAAAAATAGTGAGCTCCATAATTGGTCGGCCTACTCTAGGATGAGATCAATAGCAGTATGGGAAGTGGGAGGGATAACAGGGAAGGAGGAGGCAACATTAGAAGGGGGACTCCCAGGCTTGGTAGAAGAAGACCTAAATGCAGCATCCGAGCATGTAGAATCATTATTGGAGTGAGCAATCAGCCTGAGAATAGCATATGTATGTGCAAAGGCCATTCGTTGGACTGTAGCATCAAGAGAGAACCGAGTAAAGAAATTATCCAAGGGCAGAATGGAAGCCTTTGAGATACATTCCTTAATAGAAGCCAACAACATAATGTGCTTGTCAGAATGCAAAAGGATTTGCCAGGAGAAAATATCACCAACATAAGCCACACCATACCAAAGATCATAATATTGCACCACCACTAGGAGAGCATTATCACAGAGGAATTGTGGCAGAATAGCCAAATTGGAGATGGAGACCAAAAGAGGCTAGGATTGTGATAAGTCCAAAATATTTGAGCAAACTATTGATACAATCTGAGATAGAAAAGTGATCCTGTCAAATCAGGGAGTCAACATCGATACTCCAACAAGTCGATGAATACAATGCAAACATTTTGGACAATGGATATGGAACATGGATAAAACGCATACATCATTCACATAGGTTTGCAAGGGAATTTGAGGTTGAGGAATCCAAAGACGAATACGAAGATTAAAAGGCTGAAATTGATTAGCGTAGAAAGCCATGCTTAACACGCAATGAGAGCCAAAGGGAATTTTTAAGAAGCAAAAGGAATATGGAATGCGATATAAAGGAGGGATCACATGAGAAGGGAAGAAATAATCATTACAGCAATAAATACAAAGATATGAAGTAAGCCAAGAAAAAACCTTTGAAGGACAAGAAGGTACAAGGATAACCTTGTGCAGGAGCAGATTTAAACAACTAGGAGAGAAAGATGACGTAGAAAAAATGCATTGAAAGATATGGCAAGATCCAATCAAAGTCAGCAAGGACGAGAATGTTAGGTGGAAACATGTCGTATAGCCACAAGTGAGAACTGTTGCCAGTACAATGCCAATGTAATTAAGATGATTCAGAATGAATCAAATAGAAAATTGATAAGCAGGTGTCTGAAGTGACATTATCAGATGGATAGAAAATAGAGCAACTATTCGCACCATAATTCGCAAGTAAATCGGCAATAGAGTTACCTTCACGAAAAACACGAGTAAGAAAAACCTCATCAAATGAATCAAACAGAGACCATATTTGAACAAGAACATAGTGGATGTGTCATGCAAAGGAAGATCACCTAACATAGGCATTAGTGATAACAGAAGAATCTCCTTCAACATGAATACAACAGAACTAAAACTTTTTTGCTATAGAGAGGCCCTTAAGAAGAGAAAAGGCTTCAGCAAAGTTTTTAGTAGTAGGAGCAATAGGGCAAGCCTCAAAACATAAGCCAATCCCATGATGATCACGAAGGACATAACCAATCCCTGAATTGCCTGAGTTTCCTTTGGAGGAGCCATCAAAATTAAGTTTGAAAAATCCATGCTAAGGAAGGGACCATTTAATATAGGCCCTAGCCTGAAATCTATCCTTAAGATAGAGAGGAAATGGGAGGGAAGGGAATTTTAAGCCTTCCCAATTTTTAGAAACAACATTATCCCAAGAGGAGAATCGACGATCCCCCCTGAATTTGAATGTATATGCATTTGTTTCAATAATGGAATGGAGAAGTTTATTAAGGATTGAATCTAGAGAAGAGGGAGAATTCTTAAAAATATGTTTGTTTTGTTCCCACCAAATAGCCCATAAAACCAAAGATGGAGAGCATATCCATATACATGCAAACATAGATTTGGGGTACAAAGTTGGCCAAGCTTGAAAAAGGTCCCAGACCTTCAGAGGAAGTGGCATGGAGTAATCAAGTTTACCAAGCACAAATGTCTAGCAATCTCAAGCAAAAGGACAATTAAGGAAAGGTGGTCAACTATTTCAAGAGCCTGGTTACACAAGACACAGAAAAAATCATTAGTAATATTAAGTCTTGATAATCTATCACTAGTAAGAATCTGATTCCTTAAAACCAACCATGAAAAACAACCAGCTTTTGGAAGGACATACCTATGCCAGCAAAGAGAATAAGCTCGTTGTTTGGATTTGGCAAGTTGGCTGGAAATGACCAAGTCATAACCCAACTTAACTGAATAGTTACCATCAGGAGAGGGACACCAAAAAAGTTTATCAAGTGAATGGGAGAAAAAAATAGATTGTTGGGCTATGAATGAATTAGCAGAAGATGCAGATTGAGGGTCAATAGGAAGTAGAGAGAAATCAAGCCAAAGAACCAAGCTAGAATATATAGAGACTGCTGAGACATATTTGACCATCTTGGAACCCCAATGAGAATGAGCAATCTCCCAAATATGGAGGAAGGGATGAATAAAAGAAAGGGGAGGTAAAACATTCCATGAATCCACCCAAAAATAAACCGATTCACCATCACGAACTTCCCAAGAAATGGAAGATGTGATGATATGATGAGACTTAAGGATGAAGTTCCAAATAGCCAAACCTTTGGGGGGATCCAAAACTGACAGAATTCTAGAAGGATCCAAAATGTCAAGATATTTTTCTTGCATCAACGTACACCACTAAATATGAGGTTGAGAAAAGAGTTTACAAACAAGCTTAGCACCAAAAGCTAAGTTATGAGTATGCAAATACGATAAAATATATGAAAAATAACGACATCTCTAACAAATATTCTATTGACTAAATAAATTATAGAAACTAAAAAAATAATATTTAAACAAAAAACTAAACTAATATTAAAAATAATTTAAATTAATTTAAAAACTAAAATACTAAAACCTAAATCAATTTAAAAAATTAAAAGTTTAATAAATAGAGATCACAACATGAGATCACAAGTATTTTTTTTTAAATAAATAAGAAAAGGAAAAAAAGTTAAAAGTGGATATTTAAAAATATAATCTTATGTGAACAAATTAGATTATTAATAATTTTTAATTTAAATAGCATAATATTTACTAAAATCTTTTAAATAGATTAATTAATATAATATTTATTTAAATTAAATTTATCAAATATTTAAAAAATAGTCATTTAAAAAAATCCATCAAAAAATCTATTATGAAAAATTAATAAGAGAAATACAAAAAACAAAGTCTACCAAATATTCTATTGACTAGATAAATTATAGAAACTATAAAAAAAAATTAAAATTAAAAAAAATTAAACTAATATAAAAAAATTAAAATTAAAAAAAATTAAAAACTAAAATGTAAATCAATTTTAAAAATCAAAAGTTAAATGAATAGATCACAACATGAGCTAATATGGAGATCACAACTAATAAATAGAAAAAGAAAAACAATAGTTAAAAGTGAAGATAACAACTAATAAATATCTAAACAAGAGTTAAAAGTGGAGGGAGATCAAAACTGCTGGTAAATAATTAACAGGAAGGATTTTCAATTTTCTGGCCAAACTGACAACTTTCCCGGCCAACTTGCAAATTTTCCATCAAAAATTTAATTTCTGGGAACAAAGTTCCCACAAATAGCCTATCGGCTAAATTATAATATCAAAACAAAAATATTTTATAATAATAGTATATAATAGTATTTGTTAAAAGATTTTATAATATAAATATATATAATATTTTAATTGAATGAAAAAAAATTGTTTACAATATGATATTTAAAATACAATATAAAACATTTTTTAAAATATCAAAGTATAATGTTTTACAATGTTAAAATTGATATAAATCATATTACTAAAAAGATAATCTTAAAAACTATCCAATCTATAAATCTGACCCATATAAGAGTTAAAATGATTCATCCAATCAAATCATAGGAAAGTATTTTATAGAAATAATTAAGTTAAAAATCTTGCATCTAACTATGCACAATACATTGATTTTATAATTAAGTTTAAAAATGATGAATTTAAACTACTCGAAAAATCAAGTTTTAATCATTGAGTTATTAACACATGAAATACAAAATACTAATAAGTGTTTGATTTTAATTTATATGCATTTTATTCTCATTTACACCAATTTGGATGCCTTCACATCTTAAGTTCATCATTATTTTACTTGTATATGTCCATATATTCACTCCTTAAATCAAGAACAATATCTTATCCTACATATCCATCTCGTTTATTTTCATAATACATATTGAATTAGTTCATGTAAGAAAGAACACTAAATCTAATGTTTACTTTCAAATTTCTTGCTCTTTTCTACTAGTTATTATGAGCCAACTTAAGATATTCTTGTGTGACGTTATTATATTATTATTTTAAAGAGAATTAATGTGTGATTGATTTATAATTTGAATATCAATAAAATTATAAGATGATTTGAATATAGATTATCATATAGACCATATGCTTGTATGAATATTTTTTCTTCAATATATTTCATTGTGCTAATTTAACTTTCCAAATAAATTTAATCTAAGTATTTATTCACTAATTAAGTTTAGAGTCTTATGGTAACTTTGAAATAGTGTCTACCTTATGAAAAAGATAAGTAACTGGGTTTTCAAGCATAGTTTTTGATAAACTAATCCTATAGGTCCCATATCATTTTCATATGAACTTGATCAAGATTAGAAGATTGAGCAATCAAAATCAATCTTATGACAATCATGATTAATTTGCACGAATTTTTAAGATAATACAAATTTTGAGTTAAGTGTGATAAACAACTTCATCAACATCGTTCCTTTATAATTAATTTTAAAATGCAATCTTATAACCATTTAAATATCATACTATTTTAAAATTATCAAAAAAAAAATTATATTAGATATTTATTGTTTAATAACATCTAATTATGACATTCTAAGAGAAATTTTAAGAAAATGAAAATGTATGATTGGAAATCAAAATAACTACAAATCAAAATTATAAACAAATGTATTATACATAAAATTAAATTTTAAGTCTTTATTTCTACATCAAAATTTAGCTTAAGCTAAGTCTTAGAATAGAGATTTGTTCTTATTTAATATCAAGAAACATTGTACAATAACAACAACAAAGAAAAAAATATATAATGAAGTGAATATATTTTAAAAAATCATACCTATTCTTTTAAATTTGACAACCATTTACATATGTAAACATTAATATTAATAACAATAAACATTACATTTTCCCAATAAATATCACATTTATATATGCGTTTTAATATGCTTTCCACACCAAACAGTGACAAAGACGAAGACACGTTCAGGCTGGGTGAAGGAAGAAAATGACAATTCCTCATCACCAAACCCCTCGACTCCGATGTTTAACCAAACCTCAGCATTTTCCTCCTACCATGTTCTCACACTGCAAACATCATTCACGGATCTCAACTGCTACCTTTCGAGAACAAATCTTAAAGAATTTTGAATTCCGACTAAAAACTGAGAAAAATTCAAAGCTCACGAAAGATTCTTTTTTTTTTCTGGAATAAAATCATTTCTTAATTCAGGTCGGCCGACTCCCGCGTTCAAGGATCGTAACAAATTGGTTCTGACGAATGCTAGAAACACTAAATTTCATGCATAAATCAACCATTTTCAAAATTTAATATGAACTAGATCTGATTTATTCGTGATCTGTCATCATTCAGTGTCAAACCAATTCAATTCTTGCGAAGCAAGCTAAACCAAAAACCCCCACGGTTTGGGGATTTTACATTTTAAATGATTACAGCCACTCAGCTAATCAATCGAGTGACGATTTTTGTTGTACGGTTAACGAAATATCTCGAATTTTTATATGTAATTCAACTTTACCTGCGATTTAATCTACGAGGGTGACAGATCTGACGCCATTGTTGATGTTTGCGTATCTGAGTTTGAATATTTTTGGGGTTGTTAGAAAGGGCTCTGCTTGCAGAAGCCTACTTTTTTTTTTGTTGCTGTCAAAACCTGAAAGGTGTTTTGCCTTTCCACAATTTTCCTTTTCTGTAATAAATTTCTCTGTTGAGAAAAGATCTGTAGGACTAGCAGCTTTAAGAAATATTTTTAAATTTCTGTAGCTTTACTTTGCTTTAGCGTTTCTGCAGTGATTTGTATTATAAAGGAGGATGGGAATGGGGAAAGAGAAATATAAGGACAGATTATTCGCCTTTGGATCTGGATTTAACTGTATGGAGAGCAAAATTTTCATTATGGCGATATTCGCTACGGGAATTATGGTCATCGCCAGCCAGATCTTGCCATTTGGAGGACTTAGCTGTGAAAATTTGTTAGTGAAAGTTTTACACGAAGAATCAGGCCTGCGAGTCAATTTGAGCAGTGTTGAAAAAATAGCTTTTAACAGCACTGAAGCGCCTGCTAAATCTGAGGAACCGCCATTAAAGGAGCCATTGAAGGAGGAAGAGAACAAGAATAGGCGGGAATTTAGAGCGTATGGCAGAGCGGCCTACTTGTTCATCCAGATGGGCGCTTACAGAGGCGGCGATAATACTTTTGCTGTGGTTGGACTGGCATCAAAGCCGCTTCATGTTTTTGGTAAGCCAGGGTTTGAATGCGAGTGGATTCCAAGGGATTCGACCCTGCGAACTGTTAAAGGGAAAGCCCTTAAAATCTTGCCTGATTGGGGCTATGGCAGGGTTTACACAGTAGTAGTCGTCAATTGCACTTTCGCAGAGCCTGTTGGCGCTGATGGCGATGGAGGGAAGCTCATTCTTTACGCCATCAATGGCGGAGATTCTGAGCGAATTGTTGCTCTGAATGAAAAGGAAAATTCTTTCAATTCCTCTGTTTTCACAGGGCCGCCCACCTTTGATTATCTCTACTGTGGATCGTCTCTGTATGGAGATCTGAGCCCGCAGAGAATGAGGGAATGGATTGCTTATCATGCTAAATTCTTCGGGGCGCGCTCCCACTTTGTTTTCCATGATGCCGGAGGCGTGAATTCTGAGGTTATGAAAGTTCTTCGGCCATGGATTCAGGCCGGGCGGGTTACGTTGCAGGACATCAGAGATCAGGAACAGTTTGATGGATACTATCATAATCAGTTCTTGATTGTCAACGATTGTTTGCACAGGTACAAATTCATGGCTAAATGGACCTTCTTTTTCGATGTGGATGAATTTCTGTACATCTCTGCCGGCCGGACCATCGATTCGATTGTTCAGGAATATTCCGATTACACTCAATTCACATTTCAGCAGTACCACATGTCGGATAAACTTTGCTTGGATCACAGAGATTCAACAAAACATTCTAGGTATATTTTCAATTCGAATGTTGCTAATTATTCGAGTTTACTGTTTCTATATAGGATTATGTGCACTATTTGTAACCTACAGTGAAATCCCCTGTTTGCTTTCATATAAAATTCTCGTCCCTGTGATGAACTAATTCCAGATTTATATCTGCTTTTCGTCATAGGAGATTTCATGTCGCAAATTCATATGAATATTTTCCTAGGATTCATGTTCCATCCATACCATTTTTACAGCTTTCATGTCAGATTTTTTTTTTTAATACCCAAATCAGATTGTATCATTTGAATTTCTTCTCATAAGATTTGATATGCCGCTGAAACAAATTTGATAGAAGATTGATCATTCGCCAGCAATTTTCTTACCCCGAATTAACTTCTGTGATGAGCAGAGAATGGGGATTTGAGAAGCTGGTATTCAGAGATGTGAAGAAGGGGATTAGGAGGGATAGGAAATATGCAGTTCAGGCAAGAAATGTGGATGCTACGGGCGTTCACATGTCTGAAAACTTCCATGGGAAAAAGAAGCATACAATGGGGGAGATCCGTTACTACCATTACCACAACACGCTTTCAACCAGAGGAGAACTGTGCAGGGAATTTGTGAAGCCCTCCATGAAAGGCAATGTAACATGGCTTCAAGGTACTCCATATGTATATGATGGAACGTTGAAAGCTTTAGCTTCGTCCATTAAACGGTTTGAGATAGAGCAAATTGGATCAAAGCTTGCATCACTTGCACAATGAATTTCAAGAACAAACCAGGTCGTTTCAGTTCGAACTCCCAGTGCCCATCAAGCATGAAATGAAGAAAAATGAGAAACTTCGCAGTTAACATAGAATCCAATTGACAAAACATTGAGCAAAGCAGGACATTCACAAAGCTCGAATCGTATTTCTCCAGAGCGGTGGGCGACCATTTGTGTGTATATATGTATTGTGAAAAAGGCGTAGTGAATATATTACAGAGGCCATGTTGGACAAGTTGATAATTGCTTAGCGACAGCAGTCGTTGTCTACAAATTTTTATTATTAGTCATCATTTGTACCAGATGTAATTGAAAATTTCTTAAAAACTAGCAATGGCACCTTAAGGGTGTAATAGGTATGTCGAATAAGTTTGGTATTATTGACTCAATTGTAATTAGCTGTCGGTAATAAATCATTTTGGAAATCAAGCACATTTGATGGGATGCTAATTATTTTTGCTTGTATGTAAACTTTTTATTATTAGTCATTATTTGCACTAGATGTAATTGAGAATTTGTTAAAAACTAGCAATCGTGCCTTAAGAGTGCAATAGGTATGCTGAATAAGTTTGGTATTAATATTGACTCAATTGTAATTAGGTGTTGGTAATAAATAATTTTGGAATTCAAGCACATTTGATGGGATGCTAATTATTTTTGCTTGTATGTTAAATATACGTCTATATTGTGTTTATAATAGAGAAATGGTAAACTTATATTACTGAATTTTTTAATTTTTTTTGCCGAAACAAAATTTAGTATTGTTTGGTTTTTGACGAAGTATAAAAAATAGTTGCTTAAAATTGAGATTTGGTATATCTAAATGAAAACAAAGTAGTCTATAATCGTAGTATGTAGTTTACATGAAACTCATCAAAGTGTATTCTAATTTGGTTGGATGTAGATTTGTGCTTGTTTCTTAAATAAGAATTTTTTTTCCCTAAAACTTTTAAGGCATGATATATTAATAAATAGCACTGGTTCAAGGTTAATGAGGAAAAAAACTAGCAAGAAAACCCTCAATCCTTACTGAATACAAAGGAATGTGAACTTAAAGCAGGTAAGTGAGACCTTATAAATGCCCTTACAACATGGGTTACAAGTAATATTACTCGGCTTGCATAAATTAATGTAGGCATAGTTGGAATTATATTTTACCCTTATGTAGATGCTCTTTGATCAGATAGTTGTTGCAAGCGTGCCTCCTCCTCTATCCTCCGAGCTACAAATGGATTTGTGCTCATACGTGCATATTTGTCAAAAGTTGTTGAAACATTACTAGAACCTATATACATATAATGGTTCCATTAAGTAATTATCTATTGAGCTGTCAAAATAGATGTTTTAAAAAATTGTTATCACAAACAAGTCTAGCTTCCATATTTTATGGTCTACTATAGCAATATTGAACTTAACTATTTTATGATCTAGTTTCAACAAGATTGAAGTTAACCACATAGTGGTCATCTTTATTGTTTTATAGCCCAACCTGTTCAAGCGTGAAAGTTTGTTTCTCTATTGAAAATATACTCCTCTATTATTTTATGATTAACTTGAGAATGTGCCAGTAATTTTTACAAATTGACAATTTTACTTGAAAGAGGTAACAAAAAAACATTTACATTTTTTAGATAGAGAAATATGATATGTCAGCACATTTGTTTCCAAAAAAGCCTTTACAACTTATACTATATTTAAAATTGTCAAAGCCCTCAAGAAAAATCAGTGGTGTTGCAAGCAAATTTTTTTAAACAACCCATCCACAAAACTCATAAAATAACATTGAAAGCCAAAATACCCCAAAAGCAAGAAAACCTAAAGACCAAAAAGGTAAGGAAAATGTTAATGTAAAATAAAATTGAAGCTTTTGTCAAATTATTCACAATTTTCATCTAAATAGCATGCGTAGACCCAATCTTTTGGATTAGATGCGATAGATTGTTACTATACGTTTCAACAACTTTTAGAAGGCTGCAATTTAAGCAAACAGTTGTTGTAGAAAAGCAGTGGATGACTTAGATTGTTCTGATTGTCTTACAAGCCTCAACATTGAGCATGAACTGTTGATGCACAAAGTGAATCGGAAAACCTGTAAGAACCAAATTTCTCAAACATTGCCACAAGTGCAAAACAACCATAAAATGTGGAAAACTTAAATTGAAAAGTCAAAAGTCGATTTTATTCATTGTTCAATATCAGAAGAAAACTATACATATCAACATCTAGTCGAGAAAAAAACTAAAATTACAATTGTTACTACATAACACTAAAATTTCTAAATACATCTATTAATACAATGTTGACCACATGTCGATACCATAAACAAATGAAAACATAAATGTTGAAATTGAATCGTGTGAACATGACATTTTTGTCAAAACTATGTTGACCTGCACGTCGAACATGAATATAACATCAATATATATATATATATATGTATGTATGTATGTATGTATGTATGTATGTATGTATGTATGTAAAACATAGAACATAGAACATATATAAATAACATGCCATCGAACCTTAGTGTCCATCTGCATGTAGTCCTATCTCCAAGCCATCAAAACAATGGCCATCCACTATCATGAGATGGAAGAGTGGTCCAAGCACTTTTACCGCCCAACCATGGAGTGGTTAGCTCTCTGAGGTTCTCCGGTTAAGAAGAACTACCCGACCCTGGCACGAGTAGGCTAGCAACCTGGCACAGTTGGATTGGAAAGATTTGGTGTAGCCAAGTGATCTAATCTACTTACACCTATGTCTAGTAGATACATTCACAAAGATATGGAAGAGGGAAAACAAAATAAAATAACCAATGCATTTCAATCATATGCATAATATTTTACCGAGCTTGGCTAAGCATCATGAACCAGTTTAGAGTAAAAGACTAGTAGGAAATACATATAGAACACTAACTTAAGTTTCCAATAATCACCCTCCTCTTTGATTCCATATTCAGTACCCTTCCCAAAGTCAAAAATATTACTTCTAAAAAAAGAATTTTAAAATAAGATATAAGATTGTTCAGTTCAAGAGACATAACGATATCGAAGAGGTTCACAAAGATACCGATTTTATTCACCTTGAGAATTTTTTTACATTTTATCTACTGAGCATGTTACAAGTTAAATAATGAAGAAAATATCATTTTCTTTCACTTCTCCTAAGATTTCCTCTATTTTATTCCTCCTAATAATCCTCTCTTTTACTGATTCTAGAAAAAACAATTTGAGATTTATACCAAGAGGTAAAATATGTTTTTGATTTCAAAATACTAATTGAAACATAATGCTTAGTAATTTAACATAATGCAATACCAATTGCAAATATAACTAAGTCTTCTTTAAGCACATTCTTTTTCATTCACCATTCAAACAAGGAATAATAATAATAATATAAATCTAGATTTTATTATAGTAAGAGTACAGTGATCACCATACTAAATTCAAAACATTCTCACAGCCAATTTGAGAAGTAAACATTAGCATGAGTTTGGGCGTAGAAAAATGCTCTCATATTCAAACCAATATTTTTAATTAATAAGTCATTGTTTCAATCTGAAGTTTGCAATCAAGTCAGTAGTTATATGAATTAATTATTTTAATTAAGTCTATAGTTTGTATGATATATCAAAAACATTACAATTGAGGCTTTTTTTAAAAATCTAAAAAATGCATTGGAGGTGAATCAAATAAATATTTAAATTTATGAGAGTTGGGAGTTGCCAAGCACTGGTAAGAAAGAAGCAAGGAAACTTAAAGATTTATAATGGTTCTCACGCATGGGAAAGAAGAAACAAAAAGACTGCAATTCATGGTAAAAATGTCATGTTTTATCAGTAGCAGTCATCTGAAAACAATTAAAATACACTTCCCAGCTATGGAGTGGTGGCGAAAATGACTCTAGTTTATTTACCAAGTACAAACATCAATGTTGTAAATCACAGAAATGACAATTTTGCAGAAAAATGTAAAAACCAAGCAATATAAATTTTAAGAGCTTCCCTCCTAGCAATGTTTGACCAAGCTTACAATAAGCCATTATCCTTTGTCTGGAGAGTTTTTATTTTTAAATAAAACTAAGCTATTCAATCTATGAAAAACTTTTATAATTCCTATTCTCCCATCTACAATATGTTAAATTCAATTTTCTAACAACACTCACCAAATTCTCAGGAACTTTGATTACTCAAGAGAAATTGTTTTTACAGAGGACTCTCTATAATTGTTTGCAATGACTTTCATAACTTTACAAAAATAAAAGTCAAATACGATATGCAACAGAAGATAATGGTTACACTATTAAGCATTTTCGTTTTTAAAAGTAAGCTACAAATTTTATGTTATGCATCTACTTCATAGATCCATGCTAACTGGAAACAATATGAATAAATTAAAACAAACTATGGCATCCAATATTTTTTTTTAAGATCAACAACTAACAGCCAAATTCAGACAATGTATCTTTCTTGTTCACAATATACAGGAAGTTCGAAAATGATTCAAATGTCAGAACGCAAAAGAGAAAAACTATAAGGAACCTGATTCTGCTTTCTTTCCAAACGCTTCCATCCAGCAGGCAAGAAGATGTGGGACGACTACCTCCACCAAGCAGCTCTATCTTAAACATGAATCAGCTGGAGATAGGGATGCCAATCAGCTTCAAAATAATACAAAATGCACCCCCCAATGTAGTTCTCTTTCTTTATTAATAAAACTTCATTTCCCATCTCCCTTCTCTCAATCGATCCTCTTCCCTTTTGAACAGTTCTTCTCCCCCACCACCACCCCCCCCCCCCCCCCCCCAAAAAAAAACAACCATTTCTAGCAACCAACATGAGGAAAAGTTAATGGAAGTCTCGCATCATTAATGTTTTAACTTACACATGGAAAAAGTAGTTTTAGAAACTTCAGTTAAATTAATTTCATCTTAATCTAATTTATGACCAGGCTTTCAAATTTGAAAAACAAACTATTCATTTCCACCAAAATTTCTCAACTAACTATTTAAGGTTTCAAATTTTAACATTTCTAAACAAATAATATTTATTCATTTAGGCTACATAATCCTAACAAAACATTTAATCCATTTAGATAAATTAGAATTCAAAGCAAATGATTTATATTCAAATAAAACAACTAAGAGTGTGTGTGTGTGTGTGTGTGTGTCTACACCATTTAAATTTTGAGCCAACCCTGCCAAGGAGCTAAACTCCTCTACCTCAATCACTCTTCTGCCTTCAATACCTACACACTCATAAACTTGACATGATCCATTGAGTCAAAAATGTCATCATCATGATAATCAAATAACGTCTTACATATGTATTTTAAACATTCAAAATACATCATCAGATATAAATATGTCAATGATACCATAATTTTTAAACATTATGTCACAAACCATAAAGTTGAATATAAAATAACATCACAATATTGACAACAAGAAAAATTTATCCATCTAATATTTTTGACTAATAAAGTCTAAACAAAAATATAAAGGTATTCGACTCAAGTCAAGTCATACATAGTCTTAGTCAAAAAGTCAATCAACATAATAAGTCTAAATAAAAAGCATGTCAAAATAATGAGTCGTGAAAAAACCTCAGTATAGTACACATACATAATAAATTGTAGATTGGTACTTTCAAATAATGGTAACTTTTATCTAAAAATTTTAGATGGAGGATTTAATATTTTTTTGGAAATTGCTATGTTAATTAATGTGAGAGTTCGTCATATTTTTGCACAAAATGGGTAAGTAGCAAGAAAGGTTTTTTAAGGGTGAAAATAAAATGAGAGAGCAGCAAGGGCTCTATTGTACGTCAAAATGGTAGGAGAGAGCGACAAGAAAGGGATTTCTTATAGGGTGGAAAAGGTTGGCCTTTCCATAACGACGATGGAGGAAGGGTTGCTTGGGATAGAGGCAAAGGCCATTTTTTTCATAACACAAAAGATAGAGATCACGAACAAACCTTTGGAATTGACAAGGAACTTATCCTTCTTAGAAGAACATGATAGCCTTTCTTGGTAGGAAAAATGTGGTTGCAAGATGCACAGTGTTTGGTGAAAAAGACAAACACAATAATTTAATTGGGATTTGAATCCAGTTCTCACAGAAAGGTTTAGTGGAGGGGGATGCTTGCAAAATAGGTTTAACAATGGTAAAAGAAACTGGCTTTTGGGGACATAAACCCTAACCTAGTTCCCATTCTACCAACAGTGAAGGTGGGTAGGCCTTTCAACCGTCCATTACTAATGAAAGTATGGACACAAAAGCACTAAGATATTCACAAATAGAGGCAAAGCATCTTGAGAGGTAACTACAACATGATTTTCAAACATGCTGGTCAAAGAGATTTCCTAAACCATCAAAGAGAAACAAGAGCACATTTCAAATGTCAATTAGGAACTTGAACATAATGCTACAAAAAGTTGATCTAGGGACACATATAGACCAACTGGAGACCTCTTCTTTGATGAGCACTTCGAAAGAGGAAAATGTGAGTACGTTACTTATTAGTGTTCCACTACAAGAATTACAAAAACAACCTTCTTCAAGCCTAGGAGCATTGGTCACAATCTTAGAGGTAATATTGGATGGAAGGAGATGTTTACTGCAACAACAAGCTATAATTTGTAAGTTTTAGGAAACTAACATTCCTTTCGTAGACTTCACAAAATGGGTATTTTAGAATTGGAACAATATTTTGCACATTAAATCAATAGATGTAGCTCTAGGATTTTAGATAATCATTTTTAAATCCAAGGAAAGTAGGGATATAAGATTTAAATGCAAAGGTTGGATTTATAACACCATAGGACTGCATATGCAAATATGGAGCCCCAATTTCGATAGAAAAAATCACTCAATCAAATGCATACCGATGTGGCTATTATTGAAAATATACACATAGAATACATGGAGGTAGACTTGGGCTATGCCCTATCAAATGGCTATACGAGAACAAAGATCTTCCTTCTAATGAATAAAAAGAAAGAAGTATTAGGTTCAAACAAAATCATATCCAAAATCAAGGTTGGGTTCAAAGTGTTATACATGATCATCTACATTTGGAACCTGAACCACACCCTCAAGACTCAACTATGACTAACTATAGTGATAATGGGTTGATAGTCCTCGATTGGAATCTTTGGTGTAACAATCTGGGATTCTACATAAAGGCTCTCCAAAGGGGGGGTTGAATGGAAACAAGGGAAGATAAACCATTCATTTTCTAGAAATAGATACCAAAGAAAATCTTAAGAAATTTAACTCTATTTTCATGGATTCTCTATTGGAGATCGACCAACACATATACTAAACAAAGATTAAAGGTTATATCATTCTCGCATCAATCAAGTGCAAGGAACTTCCTTAACAATCACAAATGAAGTCCAGCAAAATAAAGCCAATGGCTCCCACCAATGTGTTTATATCTTTGAAAATGGCACAGGAAAGTCAGGTATGCAATGTCTCCTTGGTATGCTGGATCAACTCCATGTATGTTGACTACTGGCAAGCTAGAGAGAATAGGGATACCGCTATTGGAAGTCGTTGCTTGGATTAGGATGTGTTGTGCTATTGCAAATAGACACGTGCGGAGAAGTAAGATCATCGATGCCTTACTGAAGGTTTGATCCCATAACCCACATAACTATGGATCCGAAAAAAAGATACAATTTGAGAAAGTCAGATTGAGACTAGGAATATCTATTCCAATAATAGAATTTTTTTTGAATGGACATATGCTCATTTTAGGGGCAAAATGGGAATATTACTCACCAAACAAAAAACCATAAGAAAGGGGTTAAACTTGAACAATATTAGAGAGTACGTCTTGCATAGTGAGCGCTCCACCATCTCGGCTACATCCCCTTATTAAAACATTCCAAATTCAACTAAATCCATTGACAATTAATATATAAAATAAAAGTCTACACATGCTTAGACCCTATTTCAATGCAATGGTGTTATTAAGCCGATAGACTTATATATGGGAACTTTGTTCTTGGATTTTATAAATTTATGCCGAGAAATTGTCAACCCAGTCGGAAAAAACTATTTTCGATTGTTTTAAGCCCTTTTCCAATTTTTTTAAATAAATTCTTTATTTTTTTAATTTCCTTTAGATTTCTTTCTATTCTTATATGTTACATCTTTAAATTTGCCTTCTACTAAAGCTCACTATGGGTTTTATTAGGCTGTTTGGGATATTTCCATTTTCAGTACTATTTTCTCAATAACTAAACTTGAGATATAGTTTTTTAAATGGGAGAGAAACTAATCATGACTAGAAGAGAAGATTGTTATTTGCGGAAGAAAAAAAATATGTAATGAGAGAAAATTGGAAATAATACAAAGTTTTCTGCATTCTATTCTATGTTTGAATAATAAATTACATTGCTCTTTTAAAACCTGTATCTAAAGTTGCATCTTATTAGGCATTTGCATTTCTTTTGTTTTAATTTGCATGAGTATACATGATAGCTCAGTTAGAATAAGATCTGACTATGATTAAAATTGGCTAATTTACATAAAATCAATTTGTCCACGTCGTTTATTGATCACATTTTGGACTGGAATTATCTGTATTTATTGAAAATGGGTGGAGGTATTGGGTTGTAGAAGCTGATTTTGGTGTTGGTGAAGCACAAAATTGATGCTTGAGAGAATTGATTTTTACATGAATTTGTTTTCCTTGCATCCATTCTATACAAATACATTCAAGATGACATGTCTTGATTCAAATTAGAGGAGATTTGTTTTGAGAAATTGTGTTTTTAAAATGTTTTTAAAGTAACAAGTTTATGTCATGCATTTAGAGTTGTTAAAATAGGAAAACTGACTATTGATTCTTTTAAGTTTCCATATTAAAGACATAAGTGCAGATTTTAAGGATATTGGCACATGCAGATTATTTATAGTAAGAATTTATGAGCAGATTATATACCATATATTCTTTACCTTAATGTTTCAAAGTGAGATAATCGGATCAAAGTTCGAAAGGGGATTTAAAAGCTCTATTTTATGAAAATGAAATTGATTAAAAGTTTTCCTTAAAACATGGATAAAGCAGTGATTTTTTATCTTTCAACCCAAGATAAAGTATATCCAAGTTATGAAATTATTTCTGATCACCAATTGTTTGACAAAAAAATAGGTACTGATCTACAATACATTACTCTCCTGCAAGTTATGAAATTATTTCTGATCACCAATTATTTGAAAAAAAAACAGGTACTGATCTACAATACATTACTCTCCAAGTTTTTTAATTAAAAAAATATTATTATTTGTATCGACTATCATCTCTATCGACTTATCGTTGCCTACCAGTTCGTTTTACAGGGCTTCTGTGTGAATAATCCTGCTGGAGATTGGCAGACTTACGAACTGAAGTCGAATATCTGTGTGAAAGCATCCCTTTCAAAATTCCCATTACAGAAATAAAGCTCCTTCAACTTAAACCTTAATCGAGAGAAAATACTATGGCGCCGCCCAGACTTGAACTGGAGACCTTCAGTGTGTTAGACTGACGTGATAACCAACTACACCACGGCACCTTGTCTTTCATTTCTGCAAATTAAAAATACTAACCCATAATTCCGAAACTAGAAACAACCTTAGAGGAAGCTGTGTGGGGGTAAATAGAAATAGTGAACGGTTTTTTCTTGTAGTGTTTGGGACGGTTAACAAGCGAAATCCCAACTTTAGAGAAACTGATTAGGCTTTACATAACAGTAAGACAATTGTTGATTACCAGTTGTAGATGAACTCTTGTATCATTTACCGAATGAAGTCGAAAGTTATACTTTGATATGGGAGGCTATGCTAAAAAAATTGTCAGCTAGCATAAGATCGATTTGTTAAGAACCAAAAACACAAAACACGCAAATTCATGGGCTTAATTAAATATATTTTATTGTTCAAACTTGTTTCCATAAACGATGAAGAAGTCTGGAGGCTAATTTATTTTGTGTGTTGAGAATCAAGATTAATTTGGATAATTTATACAATTGGTATCCATACAATGTGGAAAATAAGTTGCGTGCTCTACCTAAGAGACACTATAGTATTTTTATTAGTTTTGATATTTTAGGATCCATTGATTGATAGAGATAGATTGCTAAAAGTTTAGAGGCATTGTCATGAAGCTCCTTGGACAATAATGTAAAGAGAGGAAAAATATTAAAAAGCTCTGAATTTGTAAATCTAATCTTGCCCTCTATGAACTGAAAGATACACACTGACATTATTTGTGGCCGACACTAGTGGAGGAGGCAGGCTCATGGGGTTGTAATAATCAATATTATGTTTGTCATGAGATTTGGGAGCATCTCATGCGGCACCGACTACATTGTGTGAAATTTCGCAAGCTGATACCTTAGAGAAGAAGATACCAGACTACACCTCTCCCCTCTCCCATGTGCCTATGAAAAATGTGCAATTAATAAGATCGGATGCCTCCCAAGTATTCAAAATATTAAACAATGTGGTGCATGATAGAATGATGCCAAAATTAAATGATGCAATAAAATGGACCAAGATATAGGTGGGGGAAAATACTCAAATTCATTTATTATATGCAATCCAAGATTATAATAACAAGGATATGATGTTATATTCAAAAGTATAGATTGCCTCCAATGTTTGATCTTACCAAGACAATCTTGACATAGACCTTATTATAATGAAATAAGCCCTTGGCTCGAATACATAGAATGGCTACAAAGACTTGCCTAGTAGGATTACCCAATTTGCTCCTCTACTCCAAGTTCCATTACTAAAACCCTTCACTTCTTGAATGTATTCTCTCCATATGATGTCTTAAATGAATGAGAAAGTTCTCTTTGAATAAACACACATTAGGTATGCGTCTAGAACTATTCATTGCCAAAATAGGGGAGGACCTAAATGTCTCATCTCCTCAATCAATGCTTCCATTAATTAAGAAGCTTTAATAGCTACACTGGTCAGCTTTAGAAGAATAATATCCAAGATAACAAAAAGTTGCATGTCTCCATGAAGTGCTACCAAATTTTGATTTTGGAAAGACTTGGGACCCCAACATGGGACCCAAAATACCCTGGCTCCAAATAATGCAAATCAACCTCATATTCATGACACCAAATAAAATATGAAGGACCCTGTCAGCCCATATAAAAAAAAGATACCAAGTTAGATGTGCCAATAAGGAAAATGAGTCATCTTGATTGACTCAAAGTGCAGACCTAATACATCCTCTCCCACTAAACTAGTGGTGGTGCCCTTAAATCCTATGCAAGCTTTCTTTGCACCAAGAGGTCAATTTGTATGCTTAGTTCTACAAAGATGAATTCCTTCCACAAAGGAACTAAGACTCACAATTGACCTCCTAATCTAATTCACCCTCTCTTGGTATAGACTCTATCAAGAGAACAAGCCCGTCCCTAAAAGGTTCATAAGGTGAATATCTTTGGTCATCTCATGATCAATGATTTATGGCTTGTGAGAAACACATGTAGATCTCCAAGTCCTTCTCAACCCATTCAAGTTAGAAACATATGAACTATCTCCAAAGTATAACAAATCTCTATAATGGATGAACTTGCGATGATCCCATGTCGCCGAGATACCATCTTCATGAAGTTCATCATTAAAGCCAATAAAATATGGATAAGTGTTTATAGAATCAACACGAAGTCATGTTGAGTCATTACCAAGCTTCTTGAAGGTAATGAAGACTACATAAGGCTCCAACAATATGATGCTTGATTTGCATCATGAGGCAAAGCCCCTGACTCATCTTCATTAGCATCCTAAGGTTTGAGATGCTACAAAACCTTCATTGTCGTCCTCAATTCCATATTTCAAGATATGTAGAGTGTTCAGATCCATGCTAACACTTGACTCAAGTTAAATTAGATCAACCACTTCTTGTCCCAAAATGCTCATCACATCATCCAAGTAGATTACTCCATTTTATTTTATTAAGTCAAGAAATGAATGCCTATAGTTACACGTGAGCTCATGTGAAAGAAACTCAAACATTTTTTTAAGTTTGTGTAACGCCCCGCCAAGGGATCCAAAAGAATTAACCTAGAATTTCACTAAGTTTGCTAAACATTTTTTTTTTTTTAAAGTAAGAATGTATAACATACACATCAAACACATAGTAGTGGAAGCAATAACATGTAATCATCAACAAACATACATCACAAGTTACATTCCTTAAGGATCCCAAGATGTTGAGTCACATTTAAATTTAATTAATTCTAAGTCTAACAACTACCACATACATATGAAAGAATAATCAGAAAGTCCAATGTCCATAATATACATTTTCTCCGAATGCCTCTTGGCAAATTAATTCGGAATGCTCAATCATCCACTGTACATGTCACAGGGTATGAAAGGCTTAAAAGAATATACATATGTAAAGATAAAGATACATCATCCTCAAATCCATGATACAAAGTACAGTAAAATAAATGAAACTAATAACATACCTGATACATCCATACATCCATAATGATAAAACATCTATCATAAAATCTAACCATCCATCATAATAATCCAAGAACATAGTGAAGGTAAATGCCAACCAAGAAAGCTCTAGCCACGGTGACCACAGACGAATCTCAATTGGTAAGAGTAAAAGCACTACCACCCGACCGCGTGGAACCTAAATGGTCCACTCCCACCGCGCTGAGGAGATAGTCTCAAGTCCCAAACAAGGTATCAAAACACAAAACACAAGTACTCTCTAAGTCTGGGAAATCCTAAAAGTATACTAACTCAAGGGTTCCAACATAGATAGACATCTAGACCCAGAGGCACCACAAAGACATGTAGGAAACCTGCTATGCAAGCGGGAAAGTGTCATCGCAAAAGTCACGTAGAAGTTACCTGAGCAATCCCTTAGGAATCCTGGGTCCCTAGTGATTCCTGTGGCCACTAGTATCCTCTCGTACTGACGAGGCATACTGCGAAATGCAAGGTCGTAACCAAGCGTTCTCTCTACCCCATCCTAGCCTGTACTAGCACTCAAGGCATGGGAGAGAACATACAATTATCTTATTAGGTTCATTTAAGTCAGTATTTAGGTGAGATGTTTTCACTTGTTAAAACAACTTACAATGGGTTACTCCAGGCAGCCTCTTAGGGCCCCGATCCCCATTGCAAGCCACTTCCTGACACTACACATAGATAACCTACCCTAGGCTCATGAAATCACAAATCAAAGAATCATAATAAAATCACCTCAGTCCTATACAAGCAACTGAAAAACATCATAAAAGATAAGCCACAAAATTTACATCAGTTCTTCATGAGCAACAGGTAAGCATCAAATAATAATCATATGATCACAACAGTTCTCTATCAGCAACTGAAGGCATCAATGATAAATCACAATACTGATCAAAGACTCCAAAATGGTCAAGTCAACACATGACATCATCAAGAACATAACAAACACTTCAGTCCTCTCAAGCGACTGAAAGCAATCCAAGTATAACTAATTGAGACTCAAAAATGGTTATCAAATATAACTGATCGAGACTCAAAAATGGTTATCCAATATAACTAATCGATGACTCAAAAATGGTTATCCAATATAACTGATCGATGACTCAAAAATGGTTACGTCAGGTATCTTATATACATACACTTCAGCTTCGCACAAGAAGACTGAAAGCAATAACAACTAGTAAATACAATCATGTCATAGAGCACTCCATCACATTACCATGGTCGGATTAAGAAAGATCGAGACCAAATCATCATATCATCACATTCACAAACCCCGAGCCTCTGGTAACAACCTAAAACTGGTCAATGCTAAAACAACCCCCAAAACATAGATAACAGAAAAAGTCACATAGAATAGAATTATCACATAGTTGGACATTGAATGATAATATATTGTTGAGTTAATGTAAGGTTTTAAGTTCCAATTTCATGTATGTTTGAAGTATTAAGTTTTCGCAATTAACCCTTACCATTAACCCATTCTCGTATTTACAATTACAATACTCCCAACTCCATTAATTAAATTATAAACAATAAATGCAACTAACATTATTAATTGATATTTATTATTAATTCAATTAATAATTAATAATTATTTACTAATTTATTAATTAAGTAATAGACAAAGTTATTTACAAAATTCTTTAATAATTTAAATTAATTAATCTAATAATTAATATTTAAATTAAACCCTTTTTTTTAATTTTAATATATATGTATATATATATATATAAAACTAACGTTTACTAATTCATTAACTAATTAATAATAAAATTATTAATTAATAATAATAATAATTACTAAATAAATTTAATTAACCAAATTAAAATATTTTTAAATGAATTAATACTATATCTAATAATTATATAAAATTAATAATAAAACATCAATAAACATGATTTAACAAACTTTATTTAAAATTCATATCAATTTTTTAAAAAAATAAAATAAAATCACACACCCCTCACGGATTTATTAAAACTGGCACTGTTTTTTATTAACAGTCGCCGACATGTACTATAGGTCATGCGACCCATTTAAAGCCCCCTCATAGCAGCGACGTACACTGCGATTCACTGCAGGAGTTCGTGCAGACCGCCGACAGGTAGGTAAGGGTAAGTATATTTTTATTTATTATTTATTTTTAATTAATTTTAATAAAACTTGTTATATGTTATGATTTGTTACTCAATTTCTTGTGAAATATAATCTACTTTTATAATAAAAAGAAACTTTGTTATTATAGTAATTCAAAATAATTTTCTTTTAAAATAAATTTTATTTATTTTACTATAAATATGTAAACAAAATTATCAAACAATTTAATAATATATATATTTTTAATATATAATTTTGAAATTATTTTCCTCTAAACTCTAATAGAGAAAATACTACCAACCATCCAATTTTATTTATTTTTATTTTTATTTTTAAATTTAGAATTTCATCTTTAAATTCAAACCCTCCCAATTTTAATCCTACTTTCTTTAATCTACAAGATGGGATTTTTCCTAAATAGTTTTTAAATCTAGATTACAAATGAAATCGAATAGCAAAAGATCCAGAACGAAGAAATGATACATTCAAGAAGACAAGATTCTTACAATCACGAAGTAGACAGAACATATTAAATTTCTTAAATCATTTAGGGGTCAAAATACCAGACCCTACCTGAACCTGATGCTAATACGCAATCTCCAAAATCTGTAAGAGAACTCGCTCCTCTTCAATAACTTTCTTCTGAAAATCTTTCCTAGAATTCTCCTTCTGAAATTTGCTTCCAAAAACTCTCTCCAAAATTCTTGTCTCCAAAATTCACGGTCCAAATTCGTGTCCCCCAAAATGAACCCCCCCAAAGTTGTGATAAGGAGTTTTCTCCTCAAATCGGGGCACTAATTATGCGTTCACCCGAGAGGACTCTTTGCTCAACTGAGTTAACTCAAAATTATCTTTTATTAATCTTTGCTTTATCTTTTTAATGCATATTAAATGAATCATTAAATAACTTTATTTAATTTTTCCACTTGACTTCTATTTTTAATCTTTATTACTTTTAAACCCATGCACACTTTATGAAATTAAAATAACATTATAATTTCCTCTTATTTTATCTTTTTAATTAATTTCTTTATTTTCAACACATGCTTGCATCATGCAATCTTACAATTTTTAATAATTAATATATTTTCACTTTTTAATTTATTTTAGAAACTTAATTGATAAAATATTTAATTAACTTAAATAACAATAATATTTAGCATTTATTTAAAAATGAACTCTAAATATATTATTATTAAATTAAATAAATATTATAATGTTCTAAATTATCCTTAAACTTTTATCTCCAAATTTAATTCTTTTTATTTAATTAATTTCTCAATTAATTAAATATAATTAAATATTAAAATATCATAATAATCTTCTATTAAATTAAATAATTAATTAATCATTTTAATTAATTTCTTTTATATTTAAACTCATGCTTAGATCATGCGATCTAGAAACCTTTAATAATTTAATATCTTTTCCACTTTTAATTTATTTAAGAAACTTTAATTGATAAAATATTTATTAATTCAATTAATAATAATATTTAGCATTTATTTAAAAATGAACTCTAAATATATATTATTATTAAATTAAATAAATATTATCACATTCTAAAATTATACTTAAAATTTTTATCTCCAAATTTAATTCTTTTTATTTAATTAATTTCTCAATTAATTAAATATAATTAAATATTAAAATATCATAATAATTTTCTATTAAATTAAATCATTAATTAATTCTTTTAATTAAACTTAATTAATAGAAAATACATCAAGGACTCATAAAGCAACATACGAAAACCCATCATAGAAAAATACATACTAAATCAAACAAAAAGGGTTATAATCACGAAATAACATCATTTGATGCATTCGAAGGGTACTTAACTCAGATACTTGCCCTAATTATCAATTAGGACAATTGGCTAAAGGGTTTAGGAATTGGACTTAAGAGTTTATCTCCCCTCTCTTACCATTGAGATAATGTGATAGGGTACGCTCATCCTGGCAATTCAGGGAAGTCGATACCCGGTACCTGCAACCTGCATAAAATCTACACATGTACAGACACAATATTCTAAGCTAAACAGACAATGGCAGGAAGTGGTGCATCGTGTAGATCCTGACTAGCAAGTGACTACGACTCCCTTCCTTAACCACATCAGAAACACCATACATAAAGAAAACAAACACGCACACCATACACATGCAGTATGGGGTAAGTATCCATAAGAAAGCACATGTGATAATAAACCATATAACTACATCATTGATAATTGAAAACATTGAATAATCATCATACATGCATGAAATATAGAGTACCAAGTCATCTCATCATATAATAAATTGAGTGTAAAACAACATCTGATAATCTGAAAGTAATGCTACTAAACATCAAGTATAAAACTGGCCTAAAAGAGTTTGGCAATTAAAACAAAATGTGAACTAGGGGCAGGCACTACAGTTTGTTAGTCAAGGGTTCCAATATAACTTAACCATCTCAATGCCATCAATCAAGTGCTTCTGAGAATTTGGCCAAAAGTGTTGAGGCTTTCATGCATCCTCCAAACTATATGCTTTCTCCATAGCCTAGGATCATCAAATATCTCAAAGAGATTGATTCTCAACGTTCCCAACTATCAATGATATATATTGAGTCTAAGAAGTGGCATTCAATTTTGAAATCAATGTACAAGCATGTTGAGCCTCCTCTCATCCTCTTAAATATAATGCATACAGTATGAATTCTAGAGGGGTAATTGTTGGCACATTTCTCACACAAACCTCCAAGTTGTCTAGTTGCAACCATTTTATTATTGCCTATGATTTCAGCCTACAAAGGACTATGAGAAAATATGTTTCCATCCTGCATGGAAACTTCACCAAAATTTGATGCATCGTGCTCTTCAAAAGGTTTACCATATTTTGGAAAAGCTAAGACTGGCTCCTTAGTCAACTTCTCCTTCAAGGTATCAAATGCATGTTGTTTCTTGTCTCCCCATTTCCAACTTATGTGCTTCTTTAGAAAATTAGTGAGAGGATCCACTATCTTGAAATAGTTTGCTACAAAATTTTGGTAGTAGTCAGCTAGGTCGAGGAACTATCTCACCTCATGAACATTATGAAGTGGTTTCCACTCACAAATCATTGCCAACTTCTCTAGATCTAGGATGATTTGGTCATGTCAAAAAATTTGGCCCAAGAATGACACATCCACTTGTGCAAACATTCACTTCCCTCTTTTCACATACATATCATACATTTTGAGTAACTTGAACACTTCCCTAATACGTTCCTAATACTTATTCAAATATTTTTTGTACAAAAGTATATCTTCTAGATACACAACTATGCAATTATCCAACAAGGATCTAAATGCACCATTCATAAAAGTATTGAATGTTGTAGGGGCGTTAGTAAGACCAAAGGGCATAACTAAAAATTCATAACTCTCATACCTGTTCATTATGGCCATCTTTTGTTCATCACCTGGTGCAATTTTGATTTGGTGGTATCTCAAGTCCAGCTTACTAAACACTCGTGAATCCACCAAGCAATCATAATTGTTTGCAATGACGAGGAGTGGATATTTGTTCTTGATTTTAAACTTGTTCAATGCCTAATAATTGACATACAACCCAAGTGCCCCTTCCTTCTTGCACTAAAACAACATTGGGGCATCATACGAAAATCTAGATGGATGCAAGTATCCAACATCGACAAGCTTTGCCAACTATCTCTTAAATTTGGTCATCTTCGGTCCTGAAAGATGATAAAGGGCCTTGCTTTAGCTTCAAGCTCCATCCTATGATCCACATGTCTTCATGGTGACAATATTATAGGAAGCTTGTCAGGCATGAGATCCATGTACTCTAGCAAACCATCTTGGACAACTAAGGTACTAGAGGTCCCAAATGACTCTCCTTCATCCCATCCTCCAAGTAATGTGGCTACGTATAATTCATCCTAGCTACTTGTACAGATCTTCTTGTACCTACTCAAAATCCTTTCACTTCACTATGAGGAATATGCAAGGTCTGCTTGGATCAAGTACCAAAACACATCCCATGTGAGACAATATTGCTATTATTACGGTCCTTAAGAATTCATGTCCAAGGATGAGATCAAAATCACTCATCTCAATGAAAACCATGTCCACTGCACCCTACCAAGGTCCAACATAGATGACCTCATTTTGGATATTTTCACTTACCTTCTACACAAGTGTTGTAACAAATTTGAAATAAATTGAGGTTGGTTCCATTTTTAGGCCATGCTTCCTAGCTCATCTAGTCAATATGTACTTATAGGTCACACCTAAATCAACCATTTGGATCACTTTCTTTCCTCCAAAGAATGTATCAATATAGAAAATCTCATGCTTATGGAAAGCATATGTACTTGTGGAACTTTATATTGAGTTAAGGAGCTGCAAGATGCTCATCTTGCACATCTTCCTTTCCTCAACCAAAAGTGTATTGATTCTTCTCTGATCTAGATATTTTCATGCCCAATGATTAGTCTTTCTACAAATAAAATAACTAGGGTCATGATCTAGATCTATGGATCCTCTTCAAGGAAACAAACTTCTTCTTGCAAAGAGTGCACCTGATCATCCAGTTTAGCTAGCTCTTCTATCCATATATCTTCCAACCTTTCCTCCATGTTGGAATTTTCCAAAACTTCTAGTCTTGCTTTATGACACAACAACTAATCCTTATGTTTTAGATTCCCATTCTTACTCTTTAAGCCATCATGAGGTTGAGGATAGCATTGGTCCACATCAAATTGGCTATTTGCATCACCTATGCTTCTACTCAATCTCATTTGATCTTCAAGAAATTCTTTTTCTCTATGTTAACTCCCCCAACCAATATCGTCTTGATATCTTCTCAATCTCCAATAGAACTACTCTAATACCAACTTAGCAAAGTTCATATGGAATTGATACCTGGCTATGTGTAGGATCATGGTCAACCAAACTATGCCCTTAAGTGGCAATGAAAAATCAACAAATCAGGGTTATGTCAACTTGACGTACAATTTTAAAAATTTTATAAACATCATGTCAAAATGTTGAGAGAACAAAATCTTTAGGAAATTTAATTTAGTTTTTAAACTATTAGGCCTTATCTAATAAAAAAATTTTGATTGGTCGAATTTTTGAATTTTAATGCAATAGTACAAAAAATTTAGGACAAAAATAAGAAGTAAACATATGTCTGACCACCTTAATCAAAATCAAATAATAATACTTTTTAATAATATTCTAGATATAAGAAGTAGATTCATGCCTAGTTGTGACACATATTTTTGGGTATTTTTATTCTAAATAAAAAGTTAATTATGAATTTTCTACTATAGTATTTTCGAAATAAAAAAAGTCTCATGTCTGACCACCTTAACCAATTAAGAACTCTACAAAATTTCATTTTTTTCCTTATAGTAGAAGAAGCATAAAATCTAATGCATCTTTTGGATTTCAAAAATGTTGTATCATTTGAAAGTTATGGTTATTTTTCAATCAGTGTGTTAATTAGCACTCTATACGTAACTCCATTAGAAAATAAGTAATAATTATTTATTGAAATTGTAAGTTGAGAGACATTAGTTTTATGGAAAATTGAGAACATTTCAACCCTTTTCGTTTCAACAAATTTGGGTGAAAAAAGTTGTCAAATGCATGTTTGAAGTAAAAAAATACACAACATCAGGCAAAAAACACGTTTTTAGGACTTTTTTAAAGTTGATCATGTAGGGTTGGTATCTAAAGATATACTAGACCTTATAAAGGTATTAGTTTTTTATTTAGTATTAGGATGGGTGGGAAAAAATTTGGAATAGATTTTGAAATTCCTTGAGGCATTTCAAAATTACATATTTTTTAGATCACCGCTTTTTGGCACACCATGATCCTGCACATACCCACCTCCTCCATCAAATGGCTATGATACCAACTATAATCATCTTTGGGAGCATCTCGTGCAACACTGACTACCTTGTGCAAAATTTTGCAAGAGAATACCTTACAAAACAAGATATTTGACTAAGCCTCTCTAATGTACCTATGTAGAATGCATAATTAATCAAATCAAATGTCTCCCAAGTATGCAAAATCTTAAATAATGTGGTGCATGATAGAACAATGCCAAAATATAAATGGTGCATTAACACAGACGAAAATATAAGTGAGGCATTATAAGGAACATGATAAGGAACAAAAGGTTTAAGAACATACAGAATAAGATACCAGAGGATCTGTATAATAGACTTGTAAATAGGAAAAGGAGAATATCAGAGGAAGATATGAATATGAGGAACAATTGATAAAAAAAATATGTGATGTTGATTCTAAGGAGGAATCAGATAAAATTTTGAAGGGTATTGAGCCCTTGCTAAGGAACAAAAGAAGATCAATTCTTTTGATGGGAGGCAACTATGAAGATGTTAGGAAAGAAACCAAGGAGTAAATTATAAAGTATATGACTATAGTGCCTAAGGTGAGTGCGCAGTCTAAATCTGAGAGTCCAATTTATGGACAAGTACATACACCTTCCAAGGAAAAGGAAGAAGCAGAGGAAACAAAGCAGACACCCTTATTACCTCATATTTTTATGGGTATTAAATCCATGCAAGTGGATAGTACACACATAACTGTGGATACAAAGAAGAATCCTTTTGTAGCATTTGGACAATCCATTGTTGGCAATATTACTGCTTACTCTAGCTCTAATGATAAAGAAGAAGAAAAGAAGAAAGTGGCAAAGGCAATAAGAAAGGAAAGAATACAAAGAGAAAAGGAAGAGAAGAAAATGAAAAAAGAGGAACAAAAGAAGAAAGAAGCTGAGAAGAAGAAGAAAGTAGAGGAGCAAAAGAAAAGGAAATGGGAAGAGGAAATAAATAAGATAGAGGAAGAGAGAAGGAAGAAGTCAAATAAAGATTCTAAACTCAAGTAGAAATGGAAGGTTGTGATGCATGAAACAACATTCTTGCCCAATTTGAAACACATGGAGTCAGAAATGGGAAAAGTAGTGTTCCAACATGAGGTTGACATACCTTATGTAGCTCTAGCAACTATATCTACTACAGCATTAGCAACTAGTCCATCAACAATAGCAGTAGTAACATCAGATGATGAAGATAAAAAAGGCTTGATGAGCACATTGAGTAAGTTGTTTAAGAAAAACAATTCAGTAAAAATCTTTGGAGAAGACATTAACTAAAGTCTTAGACAAAATGCAAAAGGAAATTATTATAATTGTGGCTATTCCAAACTTGCAAGCAAAGGCCATTGAGTTGGTGGAAACCTTTGACAAGGAATTCACAACTTTAGTAGAAGTAGCTTCAGTGCAAGCTTAGGTAAGACATGATGCATCACTATTTAACACAATGTGCACCAATGTGTGCAATGATCTAAAGGCACTTGATAGAAATATCAAGGGATTGAGAAATAATATTGATAAAGGGAAAAGATTATTTGGACAATATGCGTAGTCATACAAGTAACTTGTAGACTTTGAGAGTCAGATAAAAGGTAAGCTAAGTAAACTTGAAACACTCTTTGTCAAGTTACAACTCCTAAAATCTAGTATTGAAGACTATGGAGTAGAAGTGGAGAAGATACAAGGTATGATGAGAGATTTGGAATCTAATAAAGAGAAAGAAACAAGGAGATTCTCTAGTCTTAGAGAATGTTTTTTTGTCAAGAGTCAGCATTTTGCAGAGGCAACTTGAGGAATGTCTTACAACTAAGGCTTCCTATGAAAATTTTGCCTTTACTAACTTGAGTGTAGTTGAAGTGACATCCTATGCACTTTGTCCACTAATTAGTATCTCAGAGACAATAATGGAGAATTGGAAGAAAGAGATAGAAAGACTAAAGGTTGTTTATACAGATTTCTTTTCCAGATTAACAAGTTGATCAGCAATAGAACACCCAAAGTTTTGTGGATACAATTTCTTGTTTTTGACACCTTTGCCATTGATGTCAGAGGGGGAGTATTATGTAGAAGGAAAATTGTATAGATGTATATGTATATGTAAGGGGGAGCTTATGTATGTATCAATGTAAAGGAGTGATAATGAATGTAATGATCCATCAAAACATGAATAAAATTATTATGTTTTGAAGGCAATTTTTGTAGTTACTTTTATTTGTTTTTGTTATGTATGACATCATTTTGGGAGAACTAGCCAATTTTGCCAAATGTTGTCATCGATGCCAAAGGAGGAGATTGTTGGCAATATGGTCAAATAGATGTCTTGATGGTTATCATTTATGGCAACATACATCCAACATTTCATTTATGCATTTAGAGTTAGAAAATTGTCTAAGTGTTAGATAGTTTACAACAACACAGTGAACAAATGTTAAGTGTATGGATGACTTGTTGAGAGTTAGCTCATGCGCAGTTGAGGAAAGCTTCATGACAGTATCATGATGACATGTTCCAGTCCATAGATGTGTACAGATAGTATAGCATAAGCTATGATTAAAATACTAGTACAAGTATTTAACAGTGTAGAATAGAGCATAGAAAATAATTGTATTGTACGACCTTAAGAATTATTTTGGTTATGAAATAATTACTAAGTTATGATGATCTAACTAAGTGCATATTAATCTATAAGTTATTTTATATTATGTCAAGTGTGTAAACACATGAAGGCTGATTGAGCATAGTTTTGCAAATATGTAAGGTATAAGTAAAGATCTTATCTTGCGAAGATAAGTGTGCTACCTTAAGAAAATGAACACATGTTTTATGATGTGAACTATTGTATAGAGAGCTTGAAAGATTTTTAAATCTTTATGTGATGCGAATTCTAATGTATGATCAAAAGAAGTGCGAAGTACAACAGACAACAAGTATTGTATGTACATCTATTCTTGTGAAGAACTAAATTGTATAATTGCATGTTAGGGTAGTGGATTCTTCTTGCATACATTTTATTTGTTCTACCAACTCCTAACAGGGTTGAAGCAACTCCTAACAAGGTTGAGGCTTCTAACAAGGCCTAGTCTCCTAATAGGGACTAAAGACACAATATGTAATTCATAGACTCCTAAAAGGGTCAATATCCTTAACAGGATCCTATTGTTTTGTGAATAATCTAGTGGGTATTATCCCCACCAAGGTTTTCCATTTGGCTAGGGTTTCCCTAGTTAAAAAATAATGGTGTTATGAGTTATCTATGTGCATGGTTATATTTATTGTTCAACATTGTTGGTCTACTTTCATATGCAAGTTATAAAGTAATTTACAATATTTAGTTGTGGGCAAAAGTTTGTAGAAAACTGATTCGCCTGCCCCCTCCCCCCTCCTCTTAATATTATCTATTTCTAACAGTTTTAAGTTTTATACAATTAATTTTATCTATTCTACTAATATTTTATAAAATATTATTATTTATTTTAATTTTTCAAATGATTAATAAAAAGATAAATTTAAAAACAACATACCTTTTCTATTAATGAAATTTTTATGGAGGTCCTTTTAAATTATTTAAATACATGATATTTATTTTTTATGCTAGTAAAAATATTGAAAGAATATTTATTTGATTTTTAATAATAAAAAATAATCTTAATTTTAGTATACTAAGTTTGTTTAAATTAATTAAGAAGAATTGCAAAAGTATACCAAAACTTGGAAATAGATTACTTATATTAAGAAGAATTAAATTAAAGAGGAAATAAACTTGTTGAAAAATATACATTTTTTTAATCCATCATGCTATTATTCTATCCAATGTTATTATTTATTTTAATTTTCAAAATTATTACTTAAAAAACAAGTAGTAATAATTATTTTATGCATTAGAAAATACATAAGATATGTTTTTTCAAATAAAATTAAAATTATATAGTGTTGTACATTATTTTCTTAATTAAAGTGATCATTGCAAAATGATTTTACGAGTTTTTCAAGGTTTTTTTGTGACTTTTAAAGTAGTTTCACTACATGAGACAAATTGTTTGAGTAAAAATTACAAGGGCAATTCACATTAAAAGCCTATCAGCTAATAAAATATAAAATATAAAATATAATAGATTTTGATTAGTAGAAATAAACAAATTTAATCACTAATTGAAAGAGGAAGATAAGTCAATCCCATAATCAAAAAATAATTTAACAAAAATATAAATATAAATAATATTATAATAAAAATATAAAAATTAATTAATTTTGATTGGTAGAAATAAAATAATTTAATCACTAATTGAAAGAGGCATGGTAAGTCAATTACACAATAAAAAAATATTTTTTAAAAATATAAATTAAAAAATATATTAAAAATATTTAAAATAAAATATTTTGATTGGTAGAAAGTAGCGTATACATACATACATACATACATACATAAGCTAGTAGGAGTAGCATGTTCACAAGGAAGAAGTAAAGAAATATTTGTTGACAATTTTGATTTTCCATAACTTATTTATTATTCGTTATACCTTATCTATATTCTCATCCCCATTCTCTATCTTATCTTTCTCCCTCTAATTATCTCTATTATAACCTTTTTTCCCCTAATCTCTCTCTCCTTTATGCCTTTAAAAATATTTATTTACCACACATGAATTTAACATAAAAGAATTAACTTTTATTACTATTTTTTATTTTAACTAAAAAATTTCTTTTATTTACCAAGCTTGAATCTAGCTATGCGGATCAAATTGTCAAAAAATGTATTTAAATTTACATTGAAAAAATTATATTTTATCTATGCAAATATCTTGTGAATGCATTGCAATGATGAATATTTAAAAGTAATTTCCTTTATTTCTTTTTTTAATAGTTATTTAATTAAAAAGAAGCATTCTAGAATGTTAGTGGTGAATATTAAGTTATCTTAATTGAGAAAAGACTTGTCAATTGGTAATAGAGCTCTTTAATTAATTTAAATCATCTCTATTTAATGGGTCCTTTATTTTCTAAATGTGCCAAGTAGTGGCCATTTATTTTGATTGTATAATGTTCCATTATTTTTTTTACTGCATGGAAACAATATTTTATTTATTTAATATTGTTATTCTTAGTATTTTTTAATTTTCTATCTTAATAGATAATACATAAGGATATATGAATGTATTTATATAAAATATATAAATTTACAGAAAGTCATTTCTAAGAGATTCTTAAGTTATTACTTTATTTTAAAAATATATATAAACTACAATCTTTGTCATATTTTTCACATATATAGACTCATTAATATCAATATCATAAACTTTAATGCTATATGAAAACCATCCCTGTGTTGTACAAATCTTATAGATTAAACTATAACACTACTATTTGATTTCAAAATTATACTATTATTTTTTAGTAAAATTTATTTATTTAAATCTTTTAAATTATACTTTTGATTTAGAAAAGGAAAAATCTTCAAACTATAAAAAAATTATAGAAAAAAATGTTTAAAACTTTAAGAATCTTAGTGATTCATTAATAACTTACATTATCTAGCAACAATTGATTATTCCTACAATAAACCTCTTGAAATACTTTATTTGCTTTTATTTATAAAGTTCAAACTATTATTCAATATTATTTTTATATTAGTTAATTAAATTGTAAACTATTCTAGAAATATTTTTACAATGGCCTAAGTTTCACACTTTTTTGGTGTTACGCGATTTCCAATCCTTCACAAATTTTAGGTCCTTTATATGATTGAAGAGTCTCTCCCCTAATTAAAAAAAAAAATCACTCATTGAAAGAAGATATCCAAAATAAAGAACTAATCGCCATAGAATAAATTTAGTTAATTAAATTGTAAACTATAATTTTAGGTCTTTTATATGATTGAAGAGTCTCTCCCCTAATAAAAAATCAATCACTCATTGAAAGAGGATATCCAAAATAAAGAACTAATCGCCATAGAATAAATCACCAATATATTAATTCAATAAATAATTAATGAGAAATTTATCAAATCAATATAACGACAATAACTCCAGCTATGAATTATAGTTTCACTGAGTGAACTTGTATTATTTATTTATTTGACTAATTTTCAAATTTATTTGTAAATAAGAATGACAAAAAGTATAAATTATAAATGCATTAATAGCTGCTAAAAGGCAAGTACTACTCACAATCGACTCTGATGTGACTGCTATAAAATTTAGAGCTTTTTCACTTGGCTCCTACATGAATCTGTATAGAAATTTTCTCAGATTTTGATCAATCAAAAACAAATCACCAGTTGATAAACCGGCCAACTTATACTGTTCTTGACTGATAACATTCATTGTGGAGTAGATTCAAGAACAGATCCTATTTGCTCTACCTCAAATTGTTTAACAGATGCAGCAATCTCTTTCAGTGTACCATCATAAACATACGGAGTATCTTGTACCAATCTCACGTCGCCTTGCATGGACGGCTTCACAAATTCCTTGCATGGCTCATCTCTTCTCGAAATCGTGCCATGAAAATGGTAATACCTGATCTTCCCATTCGTCTTGTGTTGGCTTTTTCCATGAAAATTTGTAGACATATGAACGCCTGTAGCGTCCACATTTCTTGCCTGAACTGCATATTTCCTATCCCTCCTAATCCCCTTCTTCACGTCTCTGAATACCAGCTTCTCAAATCCCCATTCACTGCACACAACAAAAATTCAAATTTCCCAAACATAATTACACAGATTTCATATCTAAACTACCCAGATTTTCTCAAACAGGGAGAAACGGAGAATGCAAATCTAAAATATCCAGGTTTTGTTCAAAGGTCGGAACTTTTTCAGATCTCAATCACCCAAACTTTCTCAAACATGAAATACAGAGAACTCAAATCTAAAATACCCGGTTTTGTTATCAAAGATCGGAACTTTTTCTTACCTTGAATAGTTCTCAGATTTGTCAAGCTCGAAGCACAGTCGATTTGACATGGGGAACTGCTCAATGGTGAACTGCGTGAAATCAGAGAGCTCCCCAACAAGTGAATCGAGACTCGAACTCCCGGGAACGTACAGAAATTCATCCACATCGAAAAAGAAAGTCCAGTTCGCCATGAATTTGTACCTGTGCAAACAATCATTGACAATCAAGAACTGGTTATGATAATACCCATCAAACTGCTCCTGGTCTCTGATGTCATGCAATGTCACACGCCCTGCTTCAATCCACGGCTCCAAAACTTTCCTCACTTCTGGATGAACTCCTCCCGCATCATGAAAAACAAAATGGGATTTTTTCCCAAAGAATTTAGCATGGTAAGCCATCCATTCCCTCATTCTCTGAGGGCTCAGATTCCCATACAGAGAAGATCCACAGTAGAGATAATCATAAGCAGGTGGCTCTGTGAAAACAGAGGAATTGAAAGAATTCTGCTTTTCAACCAAAGCAACGATTTTCTCAGGGTGTTCAAAATCGCCGCCATTGTTGGCATACAGAACAAGCTGCCCTCCGCTGCCACTAACACCCACTGGTTCCCCAAAAGAGCATTTTACAACCACAACAGTATAAACTCTGCCATAGCCCCAATCTGGCAGGATCTTAAAAGCTCGGCCTTTGACAGGTCTGAGGTTCGAATCCCCGGGGGTCCATTCACATTCAAACCCAGGCTTCCCATAAACATGCAGAGGCTTAGAAGCCAATCCAACCACAGAAAAAGTACTCTCACCGCCTCTGTAAGCGCCCATCTGGATGAACAGATACGCTGCATTTCCATAAGGTGTAAATACCCGCTTGTTCTTAAAGCTCTCTTCATTTTGTTCCTCTTTTAATGGCGACTCCTCATGTTTACCAATCCCTGCAATGCTGTTAATGGTGATATGCAAGTTCGAATCTTTGAGGCGAAATTGGTCTGCAAAGTTCTTGCAGAGCTCATTGCTGAATTCCCAAAACGAAACGTTCTGGCTAGCGATGAGCACGATTCCCATTGCTACTATTGTCGCCATGAGAATTTTGGTCTCCATGCAGTTAAATCCAAATCCCCAAACAGCTGCCCCGTCCTTGTCTCTCTCTTTCTTCTCACCCATCAGATCTCTCGGAGCTCAATAATCTGAAGAAAGATTTCAAGCTGCAATACTTTTCCACAGCCCCCAAAATCAGAACACACAAAAACGTAATAAGAATTGAATCTTTAGAGATGAAATCGTGGACCTGATTAAGCAACCACAGCTGTGAAATTACTTCTTAACAGAAATATGGGATCTGAATTTGGCACTGAAAGGGGAACAGATTTTGAAAACTCAATCAGTTGGCTTAGCTCGAACTCTCTCTTCCTTGATTACAGCCAAACATTTATTTCCTTCGAGTTTGGACGGAATTGAGGCCCGTGACTGAAAACATTTGGCTTTGTTTTCCGCCAAGTGTTTCTTCAGGACAGGTGCCGGCCTCGATTTAATTATTTTAACACATATGTCCATAATAAGAAACAGGACACACATAACTCTTACGAAATTTAACTTCTCCTAGACTATATTATACCTTGGAATATTATTATGAAAAATTATCTTGTTTATGTTCTTAGGAAGGGCTATATGTGTAAGTATTTGCCGTAGGCTATATATTATTGCAATTAGTTGTACTTAATTAGCTTTTATATATATATATATATATATATATATATATATATATATATATGCTGAGAGTTATCCTTTTCAAGGTGCCTATTTTGATAGTCTAACTCAGTACAATAAGTGCCTCGAGAAGGATAACTCTTGACTTTTTTAATATATATAAATATATATAAGCTAGTAGCAGATGCAACGCACAATTAATAATGTTATTTGTTTAGATATATTATATTTTTTTTTTTTAAATTTTTAAAAAATATTATTTTCATTTATAAAGTTTAATTAATTATTAGTATCAATTTTATATTTATTGGTATTAAATTTGATGATTATGCATACGAAAAGCTCAATTTTATACATTTTATTATTAGTTTTGATGATTGTGCATAAATAATATAGCATCTAACATATCAATGAGAGCATAAATTTTATACATAATATACATATCAATGTTAATATCAATTTATAAATATTATTATTAGTGTTGATGATTATGCATAGAAAATGTAGCATCAAATATCGTAAGTATACCTTTAAACATCATTTCAAGAGTGGAATTTATTTATTTATTTTTGTTGGTGTAAATAATTATTCACTATTTACACTTCCTTAAGTTTACTTGAGTTAATGCATTATTTTATTATTTATTTAGTGAGACACTTAGGAGTTTGCATACTTTTATGAGTTGTCATGTTGACAACACAAAAGTAAGCAATTCTAATTCAGCACATGGTGTCTACAACACTGGAGTTTGCATAATTAACTAAGTTATCATGTAGACAACACAGTTATTCGCATTCCTAATTTAGCACACAGTGTCTACAACATTATTTTGCGTGCTACACCTTTGTAGGCTTATCCTCTCATCATCGCACTTACTCCTGTGCTTAATGGAGGATATCCCACACCTAGTGGACATGTGCCTAGTTGTATGATTTATCATGTTGATGATTCCTATGCATTCTAGAAACATTCTAGAGGCCTTTATATATAGGCACTCCTAGTGTACTTTTACATTGAATTGAATAGCAATAAATCAATTGTGGATATTGTTATTCTGATCATACCTTGTTGGTCTACTGTTGTGTTTGTGCTTGAGTTCTTTGATCTTGGGTGAATTTTTCCCTAAGACAAATTCTTACATGATATCAGAGCTAGGAGAATTTCTCTTCACATAGTCGTTCGAGACCATTGTTGCTTCAGCACCTCGGCCCAAATCTAGAGTATTTCTATCATTGGGAGTGTCTAGAGCCAGAATGGACCTCGTCATTGTGTCCAGAACATTGATTCGGTGAAAATTGACTATAAATTTGCCTACCCTAGGCCAAAGTCAATTTGAGGCAAAATAATTTTGCAAATCAGCACCCGAAGGCCCGATTCGCCAGTTTGGTATGATTGTTCTACATATCTGTAATTTTATTTGATTCAAATTAGTATTTGTTATTTTCTCTACTATTTTTGAATAGAATTTTTGAAAACTTTTTTTCCACCAGTTCGCCTTACAAAGATTTTTTTTTTACAAGAACTGAGCAGTGATACCTCGGCTCCCACAAGGAATATTCCTTCATATTTTCAAAGGCATTTTACCAGCACTAAGCTTACCACACCAGCCGACCAACACACACACCGACTTTCCCAAATCTGGGCGTTCCTTCAACCTCCAAATTTGGGGGAGTTCCCTCCAACTCACGGCAACCACATAACATTTCACAAGCGGCTTGTTATTTCCAACCTGCAGGCACTTTCTTTTTAAACACCATGGAGTGCACTCACCGCAAGGATGTGGGATTAATCCCCAACATACTGCTGACACTCTCCTTTTCCTGGCACTGGCAATACTAACTTCTGGCTACTGTTGCCCACTGATGGTCTCATCTTCGGCATTCACAAAATCATAGGCACGTGCTTTGGCAATTTTCGGTGCCGCAAAACAAAAGTTTCTAGCATTCTTCCCTACCGGCTTGTCACTTCCCCGATGTGCATTTTCTTATTCTCACCCACTGTGACAGTCCTTTCTCGGCTCGTAAATAGGTTTCACGACCACCATCTTTAAACTTCAGCAGTAATTTCATTGATGATTTTGCACTTTTGTTCCTCCACGTGTCAGCCGCATACCTGACCCTGTCAGTGTCACATGGCAGTGACTCAGCTCATTTGACACATCATCCAACATGTGGATTGACACGTCCCTAATTTTTGTACCAGACATGTCAGATTCTTCCGTATGTTTCATACAATATGAACATGCCTAGTTAGCCAGTCATACACTGATGTCATATGACATGTCACCCAGGTGGCCTTTTTTTGCTAATGTCAACATTTCACAGTGTTAAAATTGATAGTCATCTAATCGTCATTTCCTCGCATTTTTTAACTATTGCGATGGTCATTTGACCCTCAAATTTAAGCTTGCATTTTTCTTCCTAGACCCCTCTCCAAATTTAGTTTTGATTTGACAGTTCGACTTTGGGAGGCCATAACTCAGTCATCCAGACTCCAAATCAAGTGAATTTTTTTAAAATTTTGGGTAGAATTTCCTGAAATCTTCATTGGTGTTATTGTCTTCTAGTTTTGGTGCATGAATTTGTCAAAAATTGTGTCTTTTGGTGACTATACCTATCTAATCCTACATTTTGCAAATTGAAATGCTCTGTACGGGCTCATCTGGACACATTTCCAAGTTTTTTTTTTTTGAAAGTGCATTTTTCGTCTAATTTTCAGTTCTACAATTGGATTATAGGGTTGTGTGGACAAAAATATCACTTTCAACATTAGGGCCTTTTCTGCATTGTATTTCTTTGATTACTTTTCAAAATTATTGTATATTTGAGATACAGTGCTTAGTGTCCGATTTCAACCTCAAAAGGTAGTTGTAACCAGCAAAATTAGAAGTCCACCTTGTACATTTTGACAAGTGGCCTCTTGTACACACACTACCTATAAAGCACTGAATCATACATTGGGGGGATTCTTTGATTTTATTTTTTGCATTTTGGGGGGTATATTGATTAGTACATCATGGAAGAGGAAGATTTAATTATCTTGGCACCAAAAAACTATCAGGAATGGAGTCAATTGGTTATCACATATCTTACTCAGCACAATGCACTGACATATGCGAAAGGACTTTCATACGATGGTGACACATTTTCCCTCATTTGTTGTACTCTTTTTCTATTTATGGATATGGAGGTTATGGATTCACTTGATGAAATTAAATCTACTAATCCATATTTTTTTGGATTCATCTTTGGGAGCTGTATGGAGATCCACAAATTCCTCCCTTCTCAAAAGATTTTTTTACCTCCAGTTGCAACTGCATCCTCTCTAGATGAGATGACACCTCCAGATGCTCCTAATACTACTTCTGATCCAGTTCCAGCCACAGATGCTTTAGATTCAATGCAATAGGAAACATTATGTCTTCCTACTTTAGCTCATGGGATGATTTCCTTCTAGCCATTGCAGAGCTATTCGTGGAGTCTCACATTGAAGATGTCAGAGACATCATCAATGATATTCATCTTCTTCTTGTTGAGGAAAATACTTCATCCATTTCCATAGTGATTGATCCAGCACAACAGAGTATAGTTTGTCTTCTAGTTCCAACATTAGTAATTGACTTCTTGGCAGACATTTCAAGTTTGTTTGTGGAGTCACACATAGCAGATTTGGGATACTTCTTTGATGATATACCGCTTCTCTTTGATGAGGCAAATCCTTCTCCAGTTGTTGTGAGGGCTCACTCTGACCCTCTTGTCCATTCTCTACATGATCAGTCTTCACAGATTGATGTGATTGTGGATTCTTATGGACATCAGTTACAGGAGGTCTCTTTATCATTTGAGGAGACAAATTGTTCTTTGGAATGGGTTATACATACATCCTTGCTAGATTTGCACTCTTCTCAATAGTATTAGAACGGGCGACTGATAGTATCAACACAAGGACAAGTGAGCAGGTTCTAGAGACACCGTTTATCATCCAGATTCTTTCTACACATAGGGGAAACATCTCACTAGTATCTCTACCATGATTTCTTTGAAAGGGGAGAAACATTATTTAGTGATCATGGATTAGCTTCTACATTGGAGCCACTCTCACTAATCGGCACATTACTTCTAGTGGGGGGGATGACTACATGTCTACTTCTTCTTTTCTTTCATGGTGGGGACTTTTTCCTCTTATGGGGTTTTGTCCTACTTCTCTTTTGTATATACTTTGATGTATGTCATAATGGTGGGGGGGGGGGGGGGGGGGGGGTCTTGATTACTCCATTCATCCATGCATCTTGTCTTTTCATCTCTCCTTTGAGGGAGGGTTTTCCCATTAGTTTTTCCATCTTTCTCCACTTTATAAGAGATTGCATTTCATTATGTACATGGGTACCTAACATGGCCTAGTAGCCAAGGCCCATCATGCATTTTCATCCTAGATTCGTAAGCTTAGTGCATTCCCCTAAGTTGCACTTAAGGGGGGGTGTTGGTGTAAATAATTATTTACTATTTACACTTACTTAAGTTTACTTAGGTTAATTCATTATTTTATTATTATGCATTATTTTATTATTTATTTGGTGAGACACTTAGGAGTTTGCATACTTTTATGAGTTGTCATGTTGACAACACAGAAGTAAACAACTATAATTCAACACATGGTTTCTACAACACTGGAGTTTGCATAATTAACTAAGTTGTCATGTAGACAACATAGTTATTCACACTCCTAATTTAGCACATGGTGTCTACAATATTATTTGTGTGCTACACCTTTGTAGGTTCATCCTCTCATCATCACACTTACTCCTGTGCTTAATGGAGGATAACCCCACACCTAGTGGACATGTGCCTGGTTGTATGAATTATTATGTTGCTGATTCCTATGCATTTTAGAAGCATTCCAGAGGCTTTTATATACAGGCACTCCTAATATACTTTCACATTGAATTGAATAACAATAAATCAATTGTGGATATTGTTATTCTAATCATACCTTGTTGGTCTACTGTTGTGCTTGTGCTTGAGTTCTTTGATCTTGGGTGAATTTTGCGCTAAGGAAAATTCTTACAATTTTTCTATTCATAACACTCACATAGATAAAATAAAAAATATGTGTCCATGACTTGAATAGTGAAAATAACTTATTCATGTTGTTGTTCATATAAAACTTACATAGATGAAATAGAAAATATAAGCCCAATTAGAAGTATTTAGATTAAGTATAGGAAATATGAGAAGAAACTAAAAAAGGAACATTTCTCCATAATGATGTAGCTGCTTCACATATTCCTCAGTGATGAGGATGGTGTTTGCGACCTTTATTAGAGTAATGATCATGGTAGACTTCTTTCATCATTTCTAGAAATGCATCTATTTTGCAGATGTATCACGCATAACTTTGGCAACATCCGCCATTTCTATTATTTCTAGTTTATCAACAGTATCAATTGACAATGCAACATTCTCCAAAGCTTTGATTATATGTGAGCACACTTTTCAGATTATTCGTTTACATTTATCTAAATTGGTCTCAAAGAAATTATTTGAGGTCACGAAAGTAGCAAGACTCATAACAATGATATTTGACTCTCCAACAGAAGAATCCATAGCTCAAATGATATGGTGCAAAATTTTAAACAAATATCAATATAAATATATATAAAACCATTATAAAATATAATGAAATATAGAACATACAAATTAAATTTAGTACTTATACTTAAATATAGACCAAATAAAGTCAATAGAAATATATTTTGTTTTTAAATAATACTATTATTTTATTGTATCATATCAGAGAAAAAGTTAAGTTCACTAATTTTAAAAGTATGAAAAAAAATCAAATAAATATTGGAGGATAATTAGAATAAGCAAATTATATTCATTGATTTTTCTTTGAAATTATATAATGAATCATTTATTTAATAGTTCAAATAAAGAAAAGTTATCCATAATATTGTCATCAAATAATCAAGAGACATTGAAGAAAAAGTAAATATAATTTGTAAACATAAACTAATATTACTGAATGAATCAGTACAATTATTACTTAAAATGTCACTACAATTAGTTAAGATATAATTATTGCTTAATACATAACTATAATTAATTAATATCTATAAAAATAAAATATCATAAAAAAGATTGGGTTTCTCAAAATAGAATAAATTAAAATCAGTTGGAAATGATTGAAAGATCATGAGGAAAGTTGTTAGAATGATCATATGGAACTGATAAAGAATGTTCTCAATCATTGTTTTGTCATTGATGTCAAACTTGCTACTTGCAGGAATGACAATTGCTTTAGTGATCCAAATACTATCAGTTAGTTGATTGACAAGAAGGAGGCAATCAATAAGATGTAACTAGTACACCAAGAGAAAGGTTGAAGTTATGATGTTGTAATGAAGTACAAGGATCAGCTAAGCCATTGATGAAAAAGTGTGTTGATGACATACTGTTAGGATAAACCACGGACAGAAATAAAAACTACATGCAAATATAACCAATAACAAAAAATAATAGAACACATAGAAATGAACACAAGGCACCAAGATTTAACGTGGTTCACCCAATCCCTGGGCTACGTTCCACCAAACAACAAGTCCGATCTTATTACAATCCGTAATCACTTACAGCTCAATACCGCCGCAAGAACCAATTTCGTATCACAACATTATGAAAAAATACCCAACCCTAAGCCCTTTTATACAATTATTAAACCACTTTAGGGTTATAACATGTCGGCCATATGGTCACTTTCCTGATCAGTCACCACGAATCTAACAATCTCCCACTTGGGGATTGATCAGGCTCCACACTAAACAACACATGACTATAAGACACAGAGAATGGGCACACCTGAAACATATCAAAGATGTAAGGTTTTTTAGCTAAGGACATCTGTAAAGCCTAATTAAAGTTCATTAGAGAGAGGGAGCCAAGCAAAGCTAGTAGGTGCCGAATAGATTCCTAGTTGAAGCCAAGCAAGTTCAACTTCAAGTGCCGAGTAAACTTCAGATGCCGAGTGATATAGAATTTATCAAGTGCTAAGTGAACTTCAGGTGTCGAGTGATACAATTTTATTTAGGTGCGAGCTATCTAGGAAACAAATGTCGAGCATCTAAAAAAACTAATAGTGTCAAGTAACACAGAGGTGTTGAGCACCAATAAATCAATAATGTTGAGTTGCTACATTATTTTGAAAATTGAAGATTCGCTAGATTTGAGCCGACAAGGTTGTTATCTAGAAGTTTGTAAATTAAATGGAAGATAAGAATGATAAGCTGGTGACACAGAACACCATGTAGAACATTTTTAAAAGATACAACTGACAAAGTTTTTAATAAGAACAAGATATGGGATAGATACATTGTATCCTACCTAATCCATTTGAAACCCTAAAATTGGAGAGGGAGAATTGAGTGGAAAAGGAAAATCAGATTTCTATTTAAGGAGACATAAGTTCATGAAGAAGAGACAGAGAGAGGCAGTCAAGCATGAAAGCATAAAATGCTGAAGGAGGTGCTAAGGAGGAAAGAGAGCATAGTTACTCTATTTCAATAAGAAGACCCTAGATATGGATGCATTGGTATGATGAGTAGGAAGACTCAAGGAGACGAAGCTTGAGAAGAAGACAAGCAATTAGAGCTGAAGTGATTAAAGCCAAGCAAAAGGATAGAACTGAAGTGTGATCTAAAATCTGCAAAGCATGTTGTAAGTTGTATCAGATCAAAAAGCCATTATTGTTACTCTCTAGCAATTGTAAACAAATAGTTTAAATCCTATGGACTTAGGTTGGTTTAATAGCTATGAGGTAAATCCTTTAACAGGGTGACATTCAAGTGAATGTCCAAAAGTCCTTTAACCAGGCCCATTCCTAATAGTTTGGTGAAATCCTCTAACAAGGTCACATTTAACAGTGTGTTGTAAGCCTTTAACAGGGCATCACTTTAGAAGAATTCTAACAAAAATCAAGATTTATTTTTTTATCATTATCATTGTATAATAGAGACATTTTTAAAAACATGGAATATAGTAGGAAGTGTTACAAACAAAATACTAATGTGTCCAAAAAGACTTTTAAAGACATAGCATTTAAGAATAACATATCACATCAACTATGTTCAAGGCACTTAAGTCTATTTTCTTCATCCTTGCGCTTGGAAGTTTGTCTACCCTTTTTCATTTTCTCATAATGATCATATGTGAAAGGAGGCATTGTTCTCAAACACTAGAGAGATTTTACATGTAAAACTACCACAAATGTTAATCCTGCACTTTCTCTCATGGTCCTATATCAATTGTTGCTTTGGGAAGAGTCAATCCCTAAGATTATCCCTAAGATTTGAGAATAGTTAATGCCCATGTCAACCTCAATGGAAATTGAAGTGTTCTACCCTTCTGTATTGGTGGTATTGGAATTATCTTTGGATTATGATCTTCGAATGTGTAAAAAATTTCCTAAGGGAAAAATTCACCCAAGAACTAAGTACTCAAACACAAGCACAATTGTAGACCAGAAAGAGAGAGTATGATCAGAATGACAATATATTCATTCAATATGCCATGCTAAGAGTACACTAGGAGTGCCTGTATATAAAGGCCTCTATGATACATCTAGAATGCCTCGAAATCAACTACATGATAAGTCATACAACTAGGCACATGTCCACTCAGATATGGGTTATCCTCCATTAAGCATGAAAGTAAGTGCGATGATGAGAGGATAAACCTACAAGGGTGTAACACACAAATCAGTGTTGTAGACAACATGTGCTAAAAAGGGAGTGCAAATAACTGTGTTGTCTACATGACAACTCAGTAAATGATGCAAACTCCAGTGTGTGTAGACACCATGTGCTAAAATAGAGTTGTGTACTTCTGTGTTGTCAACATGACAACTCAAAAAGGTACACAAAATCCTAAGTGTCTTTAAAAAATAAAATAAAAAAATAATACAAAATAAAAAAATAATGCATTAACCTAAGTAAACTTAAGTAAGTGTAAATAGTAAATACATATTTACACCAACACCCCCCTTAAGTGCAACTTAGGGGAATGCCCTTAAGCTTACGAAAACTAGGATGAAGATGCATGATGGGTCCTAACTACTAGGCCATGTTAGGTACCCATGCACATAATGAAAATGTAAATCTCTCATAAAGTAGAGAAAGAGGGAAAACCTCATGGGAAACCCCCCCCCCCCCCCCCAAAAAAGAGAGATGAATATGGATGCATGGATGGATGGAGTGATCAAGACCCCCCATTACAACATACATCTAGTATATACATAAGCAAAAGATGAGAACAAATAGACCTCATAAGAGGAAAAAGTCTCCCCCATAAGAAAGAAGAGGAAGAGAGACAAGGTTGTCCCCCCCTCCCCCCCCAAATGAAGAATGCCTATTAGTGAAAGCTGCTCCAAGAAAGAAGGTGGTCCATGAGTGTTGAATACTATTCCTCCCCTTTGGAAGAAACAATGGCAAAGGTAAAATCTTAAAGATGTATGGTGGTCTTGAAACCTACTCAAGTATCACTGTGCTAATGTTGATGCTTGCCCCTTCCAACTATGTTGAAAAGAACAAATGTAAATCTGGCAAGGATGTTTGTTGAACCTATTCCAATGAACCATCTGTCTCCTCAATTGAAAAAGAGACCTTTGACAACTGTTATTCGTAAGTATCCACAATCATCCCAACCTATAAATATTGATCAAGTAGAGAATGGACATGAGGGTCAAAGTGAGCCCTCACAACAACTATAGAAGGATCATCTCCATCAATGAGAGAATGTAAGTCCTCAAGGCTATTGCACAAGTCTATAGTGTGCAACTCCATGAACAAACTTGCAATGTTTTCCATGAAGTCATCAACTAAAGCTAAAGCTGGAAGACAAGATGTACCATGCTATGCTAGACCTTTCACTGTGGCAATGTAAGCATGTGGACTAGACTGATGATGTGACCTCTCATTAAAATTGTCAATAGAACCCCACGTGTTTGAAGCTATTGAAGCACTATGGCTAGTGTCACTATCACTTTCCACAATATATGAAGTGCAGAGGAGAATAGAGGATAAGCTAGGTGAACTTTCCTCAAAGTGAACATCTTTCTTCACAAATATCTCATGAGTCTTAGGATCCATAAGTCTATAAACTTTAGCATTGTCTTCACACCTGATGAAATTACAAAGCCTAGGTGTCGATGCCTTGCAACCCCTAGATGATAAGTTTTCCCATGTTGGACAACCGAAGACTCTGAAATGACTCACAACTAGTTTTCTACCATACCATGCCTCAAAAGGTGTCTTACCAGCTAAGGCATTATGAGGAGACCTGTTAAGTATGTGAGTAGCACTGCTAATGGCTTCAACTTCTAATGTAGGATCAAGAGACTTGGCCTTTATCATGCAACTTTCCATGGATTTGAGAGTTGTAATCCTTAGTGCTACAACATATGTTTTATGCAGTCTGAATGCTGGTGAATTTTGAAGATCAATTCCTTCAAGCTTACAAAAGTGCCTAAGTCTTTGGTCCACATATCTATTCTCATTGTGCACCTGTAGTACCTTGATGGCTTTCCTGGATTTATGTTCAACATGAGTCTTGAAGGCTTGAAGCTTATGAACCACTTCATTCTCGTGATGAAGGAAGTAGATCGAAGTGAATTATGAAAAGTCATAAACAAAAGTAAGGATGTAGTGACCTTGGTTGACTAAAGTCACTGTAAAAGGTCTTGCTAAAACCATGTGAACCAACTAGAGAACAACTAGAGCTCTAGAAAACTTCCCTTTATCATACTTCTCTTCGAGATGCATATCTACTAAACATGATGAACACTCTCCCTTAGAAAAGTTGATGGTAGGTAGAACTTTGACTATGTGTTTTGAGCAAAGCTACTGAAGATGGAAGAAGGCAAGATGACCAAACTGCTCATGCCATAAGTTGATGTGTGAAGTAGAGTGAGTCAACAAGGCTTGAGAAGGAGACTTAGGCACAAAGTGGGAGAATGGATAAAGCCTCTTGTCATGATTGACTTTCCCCACTACAACCAATGAATCATCTCTTAGACTTCTCACCATCACTGAATCTGGAAGGATCTCAACTTTATGACCATCTCCATGGTGAGTGATTTAGTAAACTGAGAGGAGATTGGAGCTAAGGTTTGGAATGTTGAGAACATCTTTGAATTCCCCATTTTCCATTTCCACATGTCCTTTCCCTTTAACTTCCATTTTAGTATCATCTCCCACAAAGATGTGCAGTACCTTTGACTGCTTCAATGAAGAAAAGTCTCCCTTTGAAGAACCCATATGGTAGGAGGCACATGAGTCAAGTATCCATTCCAAAGAAGAACTTGAGTTTGCCATAAATGCTTTCCCTTTTCCCTTTGAAGAGGTTGGATTTGAATCCTTGGAAGTACCTGGCACTTGAATCTTGTTCTACCTAAGTAGATTTTCTAACTCCTCGATTCTTTTAGTCTTGCAATGATGCTCATCATGATTTGTCTTTTTGCAGTATGTACAAAAGAGTTTGTCCTTCTTTTCATTACTTCCCTTCTTGTTGGAAGAATAATTGACTTGCTGTGATGAGGATTGTTGTGTCTCAAATTGTGATTTCTGCTTCCACTGCTTCTTCTTCTTGTTGCTTTTTCCTCCTTGACTTGAGTGGTGCTCATCACTAGCCACTAAGGCTTTGGTCTTTGATGACTTGAGAAGTCCCAAATCCATCAAGTGAGATTGCTCAACAATCAACATCTTTGCAAATGCATCAAATGAAGGCTCCTGGTAAGTAGTTCCCATGGTCAACCTATGAGTATTGAAACTTGAAACAAATGAAGCATACTCTGAAGGTGGCCTCTTTAGGATATGATGAATCAACTTGTCATCCTTCATGAGATTTCCACAATTTTTAAGAAGTTCCCTATACTCATTGGCTTTGTTAATGTAATCTTGAATTGTGTCAAAGTTCTTTGGATCCAAGATAAGTAGATCATCCTCAATCTAAAATCCATTTTTTTCATCCACCTTACCATACAATGATTCAATTTTGTCCCAAGTTGGTTTGAATTCCATGAAACTAGCAATGTGGAAGAAGAGATCTCTATGTACACAACTCCTAATAATTCCTAGAGCCTATTGGTCTTGTTTTTTCCATTCAATGAGTTCTTTAGAATTGGTAGGTTTGGTAATTGTACCATCAACATAAAGACTATATCCTTTTTCCATTAATCTACTCCATGCAATATCTTTCCATGTAGATTAATTGTGTGAAGTTAGAGGTGAAAATTTAAATGAACCCATGATGCAAAAAATGAAAAGAGCAAAAAAGAGAGATGCAAGAACATAGTACACACTCCCCCCCCCCCCCCCCCCCCCTTTCACTCAATCAAAAGACCCCCAAAAAAAGATGCTTTTGGCACTTTATAAGTAGTGCGTGTACAATGGGCCACATGTCAAAATGAACAAAGTGGACTTTCTAATTTTTCTTTTACAACTACCTTTTGTTTCCTAAATCTATCACTAAGCACTGTAGCTTAGAGTTACAACAATTTTGAAAAGTAATCAAAGCTTTACAATGCAGAAAAAGCCTTAGTTCTAAAAGTGAGATTTTGGTCCACACAACCCTAGAATCTAACTACAGATCTAAAAAGTAGATGAAAAATAATGCACTTTCAAAAAGGATAGAACCTAAAAAGGTGACTAAATGAGCTCGTACAAAATGTTTGGAGTTGCAAAATGTAGGATTATGTAGGTACAGTTGCCAAAAAATGCAATTTCTAAAAAATCCTTGCACCAAAACCAAAAAACAATACCACCACTAGAAATTTCAAGAAGTTATACCCAATTTCAAAAAAAATTGCACCTGAATCAGAGTTCGGATGACCAAGTTATGGGCTCGCAAAGTCAGGCTGCCAAATCAAAAAGCAATCTAGAGAGGGGTTTGGTAGGAAATCTATGTGATTAAATTTGATGGTCAAATCATTCTCATAGTAGTTATAAAATCCTTAGTTTTAACGATCAGACGACCTTCAAATTTAACCTAGTGACTGGCTAAAGTTAGCAAAAAAGGGCCCCTTGGCTAATGTGGCAGGGTGACTGGGCATCTGTACTGTATGAATGTATGGATTTGTGCAGATGTGGTGGGTTGAGTGGCTAGTGACATGTCCACTATGTGGTAGAGGGTTGGGACATGTGGCAATCTTATTGAAGTGTTGATGTGGTCTGGCGGATCATGTGGTGTTCACAATTGGCATCCTACGTGGAAGCCCTATCAAAAGATGAGCTAGCGACATGGATGCTATAGTCTGTATCCACTTATCACTGCAGATTTGAGGTGGTAGATTTAAAACAATCACTTTCTTTTAAAAAAATTCTGCCAAATTTTTAAAAAACATGGACTTGAATATATTGCATGGGTGTTAGATTCCTTTCATAGTGGGTGTCGGATAAAGTTTAAACGCATGCACAGAATGTTTGAAATCCACTAGAAGTTGCAGCAACATAAACCCTTTACAATGCATCAAAAAAAATTTGCGGGATTGGAACTATAAATCACGACCAAAATCTACACCAATAATCTGTAGGAGGGAACACACCAAGTTTGTAAATCTATGGAGGCTAGAAAGTACATTGCATGGGCCAGATGTGAAGTTTTCATCAAATTTTCTAAATCTTTAACCCACATGTGTGGGGAAGTCACAGACAATAAGATTTATAAACCAAACTCTGCACCATAGAAATAAAAGAAGTGTTGCCGGTGGGAGGTGTATGGGCCACCGATTAGAGGGCACTCACCAGATTTGAATAGTCCAGTCTTTGTGCAGTAATTACAAGAGTAATGCTCACTATAATAAATATATGGTTTAAAGCATACTCCTCTATGAACAAAAAACCTCCAAATTGCAGAGCCAGGGTGTCATTGCCTAGTTCTGCTAAAAAAATTTCCCTGCTACCTGCTCGGAGGGCAAAAAAAAATTTCAAAAATTCAAACAACGATAAAATTGTAGAGAATTTAAAAGATGCATGTCCAAATTAATTAATTAAATCTACAAATGACCATACCCTAATTGCAAAATGAGGCCTCAGGGTGCTGATTTGCAAAAAAATTATACCTTACAGTCAACTTTGGCTGAATGTAGCCAAATTTATAGTTGATATTCACCGACTCAACATTCTAGATGGAATGGCAAGGTCAGATCTAGCTCTAGATGCTCCTAATTTCTGTAGTACTCTAGATTTAGGCTGAGGTGTTGAAGCAACAATGGTCTTGAACGACTATGTGATGAGAAAATCTCCAAGCTCTAATGTCATGTAAGAATTTGCCTAAGGGAAAAATTCACCTAGGAACTAAGAACTCAAACACAAGCACAACTGTAGGCCAGAAAGAGAGAGTATGATTAGAATGATGATATATTCATTCAATATGCCATGCTAAGAGTACATTAGGAGTGCCTATATATAAAGGCCTCTAAGATACATCTAAAATGCCTTGAAATTAGCTACATGATAAGTCATACAACTAGGCACATCTCCACCAGATATGGGTTATCCTCCATTAAGCACGAAAGTAAGTGTGATGATGAGAGGATAAGCCTACAAGGGTGTAACATGCAAATAAATGTTGTAGACAACATGTGCTAAAAAGGGAGTGTGAATAATTGTGTTGTCTACATGACAACTTAGTGAATGATGCAAACTCCAATGTTGTAAACACCATGTGCTGAAATAGAGTTACATACTTCTGTGTTGTCAACATGACAACTCAAAAAGGTACACAAACACTTAAGTGTCTCACAAAATAAAATAATAAAATAATGCATTAACCTAAGTAAACTTAAGTAAGTGTAAATAGTAAATATGTATTACACCAACAGAATGGTAGTCCTGAATAACCATCAAACTCAACCATCACATATGTTGGAGGCTCAGGCGGAGCACTGCCTTGCTTGTAGATAAATTTTCAAATGTATCCAAGAGATCCATTTTCAAGACTTTCCTCTATCCGTAGATTTGAAGTTAGCATGACCCTTGAATCCTTATAGATTAACAACTCGAGATCAAGCTCATCTTTTGAACAGTCATCTATTGTATTGATAGTACCTACTTTTGATGCAACACAATGTGCAACAGGATCCTTCAATCAATGTAGCATATTTTTATTATGAGCATGAAAATTTTAATTTGTTGAGAACAAATGAACAAAAATATCAAATTCAAAAAAAATTGCAACATCTATGTTGATAGGGGTCCTTGACATCAACAACCTCCAATCACCAATTTGTAGGTTTGCATCTCTTAGATTCATCAAAAGTTGTCGAAATATTTGTTGCTCAATATCTTCCCCATCTTGTCTAAATACCTTATCTAATGTGACAATAGCCTTGAATTCTTGCCATAGCAACTTTTCTTGTTTATTGTTGTCATATGCTGCTCTATCATCAATAGGAGGTAGTTGGACCAAATCTCCTACCAATATTATAGATGCACTGCAAATACAATTGAGGAAAATAATTATTTTAAAAACCATGTATTAATTCATGTATTTGATTCAAATGAAGTATATTTCACACATGAGTTAGCTATTCATGATGTAGAAATGGAATCTTTACCTCCAAAGCTTATATGTGCAGATTGTGGGAATGCTTGTCGCAGTCGTGAATCTATATTTTCCAACATGTTTTGACCAATGAAACTCATTTCATCAATAAAAATATATTTTATATGTGACATTTCTTCTTGAAAACTTGTGAGTTTTGCTTCTTCCAGCTGAGAAAAATCTCTTATTGGTATTTTCAATTTTGAATGAATTGTAGAAGCTCCTATATTGAATGTTGCAACTCTTGTTGGTGCAAGTAATAGAAGGGGAGAATGGGAGGGCATTGCCGCATTTTGAAGAGATTGACTAATGGCACTAATTCGACATGATTTTCTTGTTCTTGTTGTTCCTTGAATTATCATAAACAATGGTTCTCCATTTTGGTTTCTATGGTAGTGTGTCATGATTATGTTGACTATCATTTTTTTTCTCTCACCAAGGGTCATGTAGTTTAGGCATTGAGGAATTTCATCATAGATAAGGCACCCATGATTCTTCATGTTACTTATGAAATTGATTTCTCTGGTAGTGTACTCTTCTCCTTGATAATCAACAGACCAATTTGTTTGTCTATCAATGTCTCTTCTACCCAACATGTCTAATTCTGAGTAATGTATATTTTGACCCTAGTGCAACCTACATATAATCTCTCATTCATGTTCTATAGTATTTCTTTGAACATCTTCATTGTCTTCAGTTTCAGAATCATCTAAGTTTTGAACATTTTCTCTAGATGTTGTACGTTGAACATGCCAAGGGTTGTAATTGAATGTCTCCCAATTTTGTATGATAGAGGCATCATCATGACCAATATGTCATTCAATATCATGGAATGGCTTGTTGAGAAGTAACTCTGATAAACAAAGCTCAATCCATTACCTACTCATGTGAAGGGATGGATGCAAACCTAGGAAATACTCTAACAATTGCGGCTTTTTCCCTAGGCTCCCATTTGTTGTCTCTTTTTCTTTTAGGATTATATATCCATGATCTAGCTATGTTAATTAATGTGACACCTTCCATACATAATGGCCATTTTTTATAACCATCAATGAAAGATTTTATTTGTTCTTCATTGTTCTCTTCATTATTTTTATTTTCTTTATTTAGAGTTACGGGTTTGAACATCTCATGTGAGACATTTAGATTGAATAATCTTCTACTACATTCCACCAATGGAAGCTCTAATAATATACGGCAAGTTTCTTGAGCCCCAATTTCTTTCTCTACAATTGTCTTAGTTAGAAGCCTCCTATATGCTAATGTTGCTAGATCATTTGGATTTTCCATGTTGGATAGAAACATCAACATTTGGTGGTATGTTTATGATCTTTTCTCTACTTTTGTTGCATAATTGGTGATATATTTTATGACAACATGTTTGGAAAGAACAGGTTGTCAATCTATATTTTCTCTCCATAATTGTAGTGTATGGAAATTATGTGAATTGACTCTATCATCATTTCTCACCGGTTCAAATTTATTTTCCCCTATTTCCATGTCTTCATATAATTTTGATCCCCCTAGGTTTAATGGCCAGGGAGCATTATACCTACACTCCATGTACAAAAGATTATATTTAGCCCCATCATTTTGTAGTAATTATATATATTTTATAAATATTCATTGGGATGAAATAATTACCTGCAAACCATCTTTCCCTTTTTTTTCATAGGCATGCACCCTTCTTACAGATTACGTGTCACTCCACACAGTTTAATATTTTTTCATAGTCATGGTCCAAATCCACCTCTACAAGTTGTCTTGTATTTTTGAGACATGGATACTGTTCAAAATTGACAAATTCCTACAATTCAAGGTAAGTGAAAATAAGTACAATAATTAATATCACATTACATGAATATATATAAATATATATTAGCATGCCTATATATTTCATTGATGAGGATCATTTCTAGGGTTCCATGCATGAATAATGGAATTAAAATATCTTTCAGCACTTCTTCTTTCCTCCTCATTTGACCAGTCAATTTTATCCACATCAAGTGCTCCTTTGATCCATATGAATCCATGTACATGTGGGTACCCCCTATGTTGCCATTCATATCTACACCAAAAGTTCTTGACATTCATTCCCTTTTCTAGAATCTATTTTCTAAACATTGAGTGTCTTAAGTGCATATAATGTGTGACTATGTGAGGATAGTCAATAATATTTTTTCTTCTCCAATGTTGACCTTCTCGCGGATCAGTTGGCATTGTTCTTGGCATAAGTGCATGCAAATTAGGCCAAGACATATTTGCTGCACTTAATGTGAAAAATATTGGAGGAGTACCAATTTGATGAAGCAAGTCTATCAATTCTAAACAAGATTTAGTCCAATAAGTCCATGTTCCCCTTAATGATGTCCCAAACCGCATCAATTTATTTGCTAGACTAGAGTGGGGTGTGTTTTCCATATGTTGTCACAACTCAATGATTGTAATGGGCATGTCTTTAAAGCTTTTATTCACAAACACCGATGATGAGTTTTGTACACGATGTCTCATTATCACGTTCAACACAAAATATCTAAATCTAGGATGTTTGCTAAAATGATGATCCCTATAATGCATCAGATGTTTCACAAATTCATGAAGATAAACCTGCCACAACCATGTCTCTAGCCAATCATAGCTTCCATTAGGAGATAGTGTTGGAAATGTCATATCAAGTAATCCTAATGTGACATATTCATTAATGGGAGATACACCTATACTTGGCCAATCTATCAATGATGTTGGATTCACATCAGGGTTATTGACCCATTAACGAATAAGTTCCATTTCTTTTTGGGCATTAGGTGGTCTTGAAGCCATTGATGTTGTATGATCTATTATATTTCCTTCATCTGACTCTATGATTGGACCAACAAAAAAAATCTCATTTGCATCTGAATCAAATTCCATATTGATTGTCTTTATTCTAGCAAAGATATTTTCATCTTCATTTCTAGGTAGATCATTAAGAGTATTTTCATTAATTTGGACATCTGAATAAAATTTACCATGCTCTACTTTGTATTTGAGTGCTTTGTAGACACAATCCCTATTCACAGTAAAGTTATAGTGTGTTCCATGTTGATCTCTTCGTCTAACAATAATAATTGGAAACTTATCTATTGTGTGTGGCAATATATTGGAAACATGTTCTATATTTTGTGGGAAACTTATTGTATGCCCTTTATATTTATATTGACGACCTATTGCATGTGTAACTTGAAGTGGGACTGACAAGTGCAATTAGCATTTTCTCAACTTGGGTCAAGTTTGCAAGCACCTCAAGTTATGGCCCTAGATCCATATTATTTAAAGTAGAAAATCTATTGTTTCCCTTTTCCTGTCGACATCTATTGTATACTAGACCTTCTGATGTACATAACACTTTCATTCATAGATAGCATTCCTGAAAAACATAACACATATGTGGCATTCTCAAGCTATCCAATTGTTGTTGAAACTGCATTTGGAATCTATAGAAATTATCCTAAAGAAATGTAGTTGGGTTTTTTATATTTTATATATTTTCTCTATTGCCTTATCCACCTAAATTTATCCTGTCTTGGCTTGTAGGATGAGGAATTTCAAGAACTTGCTCTGTTGTTCAAGTGAATTTTCATTCTGGTGAGTCATTTCCAAAAATGTAGGCAATGCTTGATTGTACCTCTCACTTGATTCAAAATCAACTTCATGTCTCCCATGTGTTTCAAAATGAGATACTTCATCGGATGTTTGTTGACGACTATTTCTATCCCTATTTTATAATTCCATTTCTTGTAATGACAATTCTGCCCTTCTTCTAGCACAATTTAGTCATCAAACTTCATTGTTCCTTCTTCTTTCTGCTTCTCTTTCAGCTTGTGTCATTCTTTCTCATCATCGTCTATGATACTCTCTCTAGTATGCTCTTCGTTGCTCCATTTGGTATTGTCTTCTTTCTTGATCTAATTGGAAATTCATAGTTGATTGATTCATTTCTATAAAATAAATTTGTAACCAAACATTAAAAAAATAAATTAAAATTAGTAGATCTAGTAAACTATATTTTATAAATTTCATTTAAAATATCCCATAAATTTAGTGGCATTGCATTGCAGATAAGATAGGTATTTATTCATTTGTAATTAGTAGTTCAACAATTCACAAATACATATAGAAAGAACATTTTGTGTGGATAAGAGAAGAAGATCTAAGATGTATAAAGATACTAAATACCAAACACTCTTGTATGTATAATACTATATTTATTTAAGAGAAAGGAAAAACAACATACGTTCATCAAAATTGATAAGTTGAACAGACAAATTTACAAAAAAATGGCAATGTCAAATAATATGACACCTAGATTTCATTATAATGATGCAAAAACATGTGGAATTCATTAGTAAGGAAAATGTTGTTTTCATCATCCATGTGCTCTGAACATCATAGTGGATGTCTTTCATAAATTCAAAGAACCCAAATGATTTCTTACATGCCTCATGAATTTCTTTTGTATATTGTCCCACCTGTAAGATTTGAGAATCCTAGACACCTTGAACATGAAAGCTTGCAGTATGAATTTCATCTATAATTTTTTTACATGACTTGGAAATGATTGTTCCCAATCTATCCAAATAAGTTTCAACAATTTGATTTGATTGCACTGAATCATCTAGAAGAAGTGGGCTTGTGATAGTGTTTTCAAAATTATTTTGTTGAGCATCCATATTTAATTTTTTTTCTTCCGATATCTATATTATGGTTAGTATCAAAATGACAAGAATTAAGCTATGCATATATAGCAATAAATTGGTATTTGAAAGAGAACAAGATTTCTTTGATTCTTTCCTATTGACATAGATTTATGCATTTAATTTTTTTTAATAGAAAGCTTATGTTTTCTTAATATTATTTATATAATATTCTAATCTTTGATTTAAAAAATTAACAATAAAACCTAAATTCAAAATTTTCTTCGATGATTGAAGATAAAAGATGTTTAATAAATGCACTCTTTTTTATTAAGTACAATGCACTTAATAAGGCAATATCTAGTAAAATTGCAAATTTTCATTTTTGAATTTTAATAGTGAGTAGAGTATCATAATAATATGCATCAAGCTACTATGACAAACCAAAATTTAACACTACTATCACATGTAGTGTATTTCATACCAAAAAGTGAGAGTACATGTCAAATAAAAAAGTAACACTGAAATCTAGAATGCCACATTGGTTGGACCCATTGTCCCATGAACCATTCCTTTGCAGGATGTAGTTGTTCACGTGAATATGGTTGAAGTGTAGATGTATCAGGAAAATACACTTCAAAAAATTGTTTTAGACTAAGAGGTGAATCAAATGTATCAAATATCACCCCTTGCCACCAACAATCATTATCAAACACTTCAACACAATATCATATTGGTATAAAATTAGGCAAGTTCCTTGGTGGTGGAATTGGTCTCAGATACTCTATGAAAAAAATCTTCTATGAGCGGTTCCCTATCCCATTCATTATTGATGAAGTGATCATAACGAACAAAATACTTGGGCCTTTTACTATTCTAAACCCTCCCTATTATGGTTCCTTCAAACCATGCACCTTGAAAACCATCCTCATCACATGAAGCTTCAACTCTCATTCCAATGTAAACCTCCATTACAAAACCTTATGTATAATCATGACAAAAAAAAAATCATTACATATAAAATAATATTTCATAGAATCTGTAAAAATCAAATTGTTAATAATAAACCAAAAAATAATATTTAACAAAAAATGTAATTTATTACTAAATTTTTGTAAAGCACAACATAATTTAATTGTAAATAACTATATTATAACTAAATAATGAGATTCAATATCAAATAATTTTAATTGTCTAGCTACAATTCCTTTCAACCAAATAGTTTAATAATATAACTTACAAAATATATGAAAGCCATCTTTAAAAACTAAAAAACTAAAAAATACAACAAAAATCTTTGCAAACATTTATCTATGAAGAATCTTTTCAAAGGAAAATAATTAAATATTTTATGAAAATAGATTTAAAACTATAAATTATTTTAGGATTCAGTAAGTGGTGGTGGTTGTGTTCCTTTTTTAAAATCACTTAGTAAAATGTAAATTTATAATTAAGTGGATGTGATATCTTTAAAATCAAATATTCTAATTTGATACAAAAATATGTCATCATAAAGCTCTTAAAAAATGAAACTTATTGACCATTCGAACAAAATAAGCGATGAGTCAACTTATAAAATATGAAGAAGAGAAACATTATTTTAAAATGGTTCTTTTTGTTTTGTATTCCTTGCTGTAATTACAATAATATTAAAAATTCCTTAGCAGTGAGTTGAATTAAGGATATTTTGGATGTGTCTGTCAGGCTGACAAGCAAGGAGGAGAACTAATGTCAGGCTGATTTGCAAAGAGCATGAAGTGAATAAAAAAAAATAAGAAAAAGATAATTGGAGTTATATGGGTGCTATCTATGTGGCAGCCTGATATAATAATAAGACCATTAGCAAAGTTTTATTCTATTGAGGAAAGAGCAGAATTATTGATGTTGAGACAATGATTACTTAGAATTTAAGTAGAAATTAATCGATTATTGATGTTGAGACAATGATTATGAGATGATGGTCTAATGAAATGGTATATGGTTGATTTGAAATGTCACATATCCTTCCTTTCGGTTAAGGCAACGGTTGGTATTGTAGTTACACATAGGAGGAGTTTAGGCAATTTATATTGTCTATATATTGTCATATATTTAAAAAAAAATGTGTCAGAAAACTTTTTTCAAAGTAAAATTGCCATATCCAAGGTAAACATGACTTGTTTTTTTGGTTTGATTCCTAAATGATAGAAATAGTCTATATTTCAACAAAAAACTCCTAGAGAATTGTTCTGTTACACCATGGTTCTAGGTAGCTGCTCACTATTAAAAGTAAAACTCTCATAAATCTGTTCTATTATAGCATGTCTCATATAGCTGTTTACTATTTATTTTTTAAAGATTCTGGTGGTTCTGGGTAATTTCTCTATAAGCATAATGTATAATTTGGACTCTTCTCTTGAAATACTAGAATACCTAAAAAATAGAGTCAAAGGTGTGGAAACACTTCCTACACTACTATTAGAGGAGAGAAAATGTGCTTAATAAGTTTAATTTTACATTAACAGGAAGAACAAGACATAGAACCAAAACATAGTGATATACACAAGAAAATGACCTTTCAAGCAAAAAATCTCACAGTACAAAGCATAGACCAATATCATAGCAACAAATAATTAATTAGAATACAATAGTCAGGGAAACGTCATCACAGGACTATCATAGTGGTCTGCCTTATTAGAGAAAAGTTCTTGAATGAAAGTATACCATATGTGGAGAATTGAGATTGTGATTGAAATCTCGAAGTCTGGAAGTTACTGGAGCACAGAAACAGACTAACAAGGATAACTTTATGGTATTGAAATGCTTAGTGATATTTTGAATTTTGAAGATACAAAGAATGGAAAAGAATGCTAGAAAATTGTTCTAGTAAATTAATTTCAGTACAAAAGAATTTGCAGGCTCTATGTACACAATTAGATTGCAAAGTAATGATTAGTGTTTTGAATGAAAATCAGTGTAGAAATATACCAATTGATATTCAAATTTGTGACTATAAATAAATTCTAATACAAAATAATAGCAATGAAGAAAAAAAAAAACCTGTATGAAAAACTTGATGCCAAAAGCTAAGAAAAATTTTCTCTAGACCTGAGAAATGCCAAATGTTGATGGAGAAGTTCATATATATAGAAGCTCCAACATTAGTCAGTTTAGTACCTTTCTCCTTGTAACATTAGTCTCCTTCTCTTCCATTTAATAGTTGGCAGGTCAAGTCATTTGTTTATCTACCCCACTCCAACTATATACTATGGTGCTAGCCTAGAAATTCTTTGATTCACTTTGTCCTGAAATGTTTGCATTAGTATAACAAATGTCAGTATAAATCAGCCACGCACCCATCCTATGGATGCATCCCATGAATAGTAATGATGCCAATGCATATCGATATGAATAATATGAATTATAGAATCACTCTCTCATTTAACACTCTCGCCAACCTAGCATCTTACATGGCAGGTATAGGCCCAGGGCTAGAAATCGACAAGCTTAGATACGATAGCTCCTAGATGGTTTCTTGTAATTGCAACTATTGGGTAAAGGATGTTGTGGTGGCAACGAAATGATAGATGCTCACTTAGTCTTGAAGATCTTCTCTCTAGCTTTTCCATCACCAGGGGAGCCTTTGTGAAGGATGCCATCCCTGTGCTATGTGCCAAACCCTACTCAACCACTTTCTATAATTTTCGTCACTCCTACGTAATGAAAGTATAGTTTTGAGTTGCATATTATTAAACATTGATCATGATTTTCAAAAAAGTGTTGTGAAAAATTAATTTAAAACACATTTATTGGGATTGAAGTCAAATGGTCAAAATGTCATTTCAAATTTGTGAAGTGAGAGGAGACTAATGTTGAATTTTAATCACTTTTTCCATATAATATTTAACAAAAAAAAATGTGATGCTCAATGCTTCTGGGGACACGAGCAATGAAACACCATTTTTTATATATTATTTTAGAAAACAATTCATGATTCCATAAAGGATGAATGTAGTATAATTGTTCATTGTCATGCTGGTAGCTACCTATCAATTTTTTTAAAATGCTAGATTGTTTACAACGAAATCTGCTCCCATTGTAGAAGCCTCTCAACTTAACTAGTTATTAAACTTTTCCATCTCAATTGATTAGATGTAAGTATTTTTTATTTTTATTTTAACTTTTAAATTTTTGTAATGTTTATTTATTAGATTTTTAATTTTTAAAATTTTAAAATTTATTTTGCTTGATTTAGGTCTTATAGGAGCGGATTTTGAGGAAGCACTACCAATATTTTAAGATGTAAAAATATTTTGTTTTGTAAAACTATTAAATCAATAATATGTTACGATATCATACAATTATTTTAATTACATGTATTATATTTTATGAATAAAAATTTATAAAATATTTTTTAGTTTAACTAAAATATTAATACTTTAACATTCAATTTAATTAGTTATAATAGTATAATGACATTTATATTTAATTATAAATTATTTTTTATTATACATTTTTAATTAAAATATTATTTTTCCAAATTACAAATAATATTTTTAGTGAAAAAGTATAATTTAAATTTTCTTAAAATTAATCAATTTTATAATATTAATAAAATTTTATCAAATTTTTAACTTTACAACTCTATCTAATTAAGCTATTATAAATTACGAAAAACACATGCCACTATGTGGCACTTGTGTTTAATAAGTTTTGAAAAGTTGAAAATATTAGAAAAATATGAACTTTTCAAAATATTTTACAAAATTCATAAAGTAATATATTTTTTATCTATTGATTATAGTTTAATTATTATTAGAAAAATTAGAAAAAACATAAACAAAAAATAAAATAAATTATATATTATTATATTTATATCTTTAAGCTTTTGTGAAACAAATTATTGATAGCATTCATATATTTTTAAATTTTAAAAACTTAGTTCATTCAATTTTAATTATAATTTATTTTTTGTTGGAGGGTTTGTATTTAACTTGTTATTCTTGGATAGTTTACCACTAGCATATAAGTCATAAAATTATATAGATTATGTGAATAAGTACAATAATATGGCATTTTGTTTTCTAACGATAATATTTTGTTTAATTAGATTTGAAGCTAAAAAGAAAAAAATAAAATTTTGGAGTCACTAAAATTAAATCAAAATCAAGATGTAAAGAATGATTAATTCATTGAAATGCAAACATGCTCACATTTTCTCCTTTCTACAAGGAAATAGGATAAAAAGCTCAAATCTAAATATAAAATTAAATTTTCTACATGGAAATATCTCTATCTTATTATGTCTACTCTTGATAGTTTATTTTTCTTTCATAAATGTCCTCAACTCCTCTAGTGATGCATTATAGATTATACTTTTAACTTAACTTTGGCTATATTTATTTGCAACTTTTGATATATTTCTATGATTTGGAAAATATAATATTTATTATTCTTACATTCAAAATTATATTTAAGAGTATGATGGTTGGTGTTGCCATTTGGCCTCTCCACCATGGCGTGGTTCTTGTTGGTCCCCAGGTCCTACTCTTGTTGTTCCTCCTACTCCTTTTACTTTTGGTTGGTCCATCCCTAGTGGTGACCCTACATGGCCAAAGGCCGTTTCTTCCAAATGGTCTATACCTCACTTGACCCTGGAAATTTCACCTCCCAAGAATGAGAAGGAAAACATAAAATAAAAAGATGCTACTAGTGATGGGTGGTCTCTCCTTGACCCATCTATTAACCTTGCTGATGTATGGGGTTCAGATGATGACCAAAATCCTTCCCCCCTTGGTCGGCACTAGTCTTGTAGCCTAAGGTTGCCTATCCTATTTTTTTCTTATGAATAGTTTGTAAGTTGTTTGGCCTTGCTTCCATTTGTACTTTCGCAAGGTGATCTCGTATCCCATGACCCTTTTTTTGTGGATATGTAACTTGAGATATTTATTTAATAGAGAAAGGAATATATATATATATAATGGAGGTATTATTTGACTCACAAGAGGTATTTGTGTCAAAATTTTGTACATGCCATATTTCTTTACTATTCATTTCTTAATAGGTTACATTGTATGATCAATGTAATAGATTTTACATCTTCATCGAGATGGTTAATTTTGATCCTCTTATTTTAGACATACTGATGCAAGAGCATCTTAGGTTAGTTAGCAATCCTACATGTTGGAGAGAATTTGGTTTTGGATTTTTGGACTCGATCACCAAATTAGTGGTGCTTGGTTGTTACTGGGTATACTATTGGTCGAGGATCTCGATCGCTGAAGGAGCTCAGAATATACTATGTTGCTAAACTCTCACTATTGTGTTCAGTGTGTGTGGGTTGTTTGACGCCTATGGAGCTTGGCAATGCTTGTGGGAGCTTGACGATGCTTGTAGTTTTGGTGACGCTTGGCAATGTGAATTGTGGAAGAAAGTTCTTGTAGATTTAATCAAATGTCTTGGAGCATTTAATGCATGTGGCCTATGATTGTGATGTAGAGTGATTGTGGGAGTTTGTGTGGACCTATTTGGGTCTTGGTTATTGTCCTAGATGTATTTAATGGGTGTCATAATCCTTCTAAGGCATTTGGTATATGTTGTAGGCTGACTTGTGGCTTAATTATGTATTTAATATAACTTGGGTTTATTTAATTTGTAACTTGCTAGGCCAAATTTTGGCTTAGTTAGGTATAAGTAGAGGGTCTTGTAGAGTATTTTAGCATGGAGAAGGAGTTGTTGAGAGGGGTAAAGTTTGAGCAGAGCTAGTAGTTAAGTGTGGGCTTGGGAAACAAGAAGGTTGCTTGGTGGCTTGCAAGCACAAGTTTAGATTCTTCTTGGGTTTTCTATCAAATTATGGATTTGGACTAGCTAGTGGTTCGATCTTGCGAGTTCTTGCAAAATTACTATTGTAATTTCTTTGTATTTGGTCATAACCTAGAAGGCCTTACAATCGGGCACATGTTGAATGAAAATCTTATGATTCTATTATGAGAATTGGCATTATTATCGATCTTAATCTTTATATTATTATTTATATTATGTTGTGTGATTAATTGTTGGGAACTAGATCACCTCCATTAGAGGTTGATCTAATTTTGTACTACATTAGGTGGTATTAGAGCTTAATTTTTCTAAGCATGTAGATAGATCCTCGAAGGTGAGGTAGCTTGCACCAGCACTTGGGGTGAGGTTTATTAGATCAAAGGTTTGATCTAGGTAATGATTTGTTGATTTGGGTTTGTCAAGATCTTGGAAGATGCCTCCAAGAAGATTGGACCATAAGGCAATTAAAGATCTCTATGATGATGTTGAAGCAAGGATCTTAGAGAAGGTTAAAATAGATTTCAGATCTAAGATGGAGTTGATGAAGAATGAGATCATGAGGGCTATTTTTGGTGTACCATGACATGTGGGCACTAAAGATGGTTATGAGGAAGTCACTAAAGACTTCAATGTTGCTAGATCGAGTGGTGAAGATAGAACCAATCATGTGCAGAGATCTATGGAAGACAGAGTTGGTCAGCTAGCTAGATCAACCACTCAATTAAAGCTTAAGCATAAGATGGATGTTTCTAATTTCATAGGTACTTTGAATCTTGAAGACCTAATTAATTGAATTGGTGAATTAGAAGACTATTTTGAGTTAGAGGATATTAGTGATCTAGTCAGAGTGAGGTTGGCACAAACTAAGTTGAAAGGACATGTTTCTCTTTGGTGGAAATAATTACAAAGAGATAAAGAGGAGGAAGGTGAAATGAAGATCACTCATTAGAGATTGATGGTGGAAAAATTGAAGACTAAGTTCATTTCTATTGATTATGAACTTGAGTTGTTTAAGAGGTTGTAGAATTTGAAGCAGAAGGATTTGTTTGTGAAAGGTTATTCTAAGGAGTTCTACACATTGACTATTCGGTCTGGACATAGAGAACTTTCTAAGGAGAAGGTGGCTGAATACATTAATGGTTTGAGGTTTAATATTTAGGGTGAGATTGGTATGTTGAATATTGATTTTATTGAGGATTCCTATCAGTATGCTCTAAGGGTAGAAGATAAGTTGAAAAGAAGACATCAAAGTAATTCTCATGGGAAAGAGAAACAAAATCACTTGGTAAAGGACAAACCAAGTGCAGAAGCTGAACCAAAACCCATTGAATAGAGGAAGAGGATAGGTAAAGGTGAATTTAAGGGTACTTATTATAGATGTGGTAAAGAAAGTCACAAAGCTTTTAAGTGTTCATAGAAGGTTGCTGATAGGAGAGAAGCCATTATGAAAGAAGTTAAAGGCTCAATCAATGAACTTGAGTAAGGAGAGAGCTTATTGGCCCAAAAAGTACTGTTTGGTAAGAGGGCACTAGAACCTTGTCAAAGGAGTAATCTATTAAGGACTCATTGTAATTCTGGTGGTAAAATATGCAATGTGATTATGGATGGAGGTTGTACTGATAACCTTGTTGCTGAGGAGATGGTTCTAAAACTTGGTTTGAAGAGAATGAGACATCCTCTCCCTTATAGGATTGGATGGCTGCAAGATGAACATTTTTTGGAAGAAAGGGAGAAATTTCTTGTTGATTTTTAGATTGGGTAGTACAAGGATCAAGTGTTTTGTTATATTGCATGGACATGAGTAGTTGTCACATATTGCTTTGTAGACCTTGGTAGTATGATTGCAGGGATATGCATGATTATGTCAAGAATGTGATTACTATTGAGAAAGGTCGAAAGAAGCATTCCCTTATTCCTTTGTACAATGAAGAAATTGGTAGGAGGAATTTGAGCTTTGGGAGCCTAGTTGAGTTGAAAGATTTTGAGAAGGTTAGCAATAAGAGTGGAAAACAAACTTGTGGAACACCAAAGGAGTAACAAAGCAGAGATGGAACAAGGCAAAGAGTATGCAAGTTGAAGACTTGGAGGACATGTATCTGAAGAACCAATTTGGGATTTATATGTTGAATCCTAGAAGATGTTCTTCCATCTATTGAGAACGCCTTTACACACCCGAGGTGTCTGAAGTAGGAGTATCCTAGGGTAGTTGGAAATCTTGCATGTTGGAGGGATTTTGGCTTTGGAGTTGTGCTTGGTCATTACTGGGTATAATGTTGGCCAAGGAGCTTAGTTTCTAACGAAGCTTGACATATACAATGTTTCTTAACACTCACTATAGTGATCTATGTGTGTTGGTTGTTTGGCACTTGTGGAGCTCAACGATGCTTGTGGTTTTGTTGATGCTTGATAGTGTCATTTGCAAAATGAAGTTCTTGCAGATTTAATCTATCATTTTGGAGTATTTAATGCATGTGGCATGTGATCATGATATGGAAAGATCATGGGAGATTGTGTGGACCTATTTGGGTCTTGGTTATTTTTCCTAGGTGTATTTAATGGATGTTATAAGTCTTCTAAGAAATTTGGTATTTAATATCTATTGTAGACCGACTTCGAGCTTAATTATGTATTTAATATAAGGGTTATTTAATTTGTAACTTTCTAGGCCAACTTTTCACTTAGTTGGGTATAAGTAGAGGGTCTTGTAGAGTCTTGAATTATTTTCATTCAACATGGAGAAGGAGGAGTAATTGAGAGGAGCAATGCTTGAGAAAAGCTAGTAGCTAAGTTGGGCTTGGGAAACAAGAAAGTTGCTTGGTGGCTTGTGAGCACAAGTTTAGATTCTTCATGGGGTTTTCTATCAGATTGTGGATCTGGACTAGCTAGTGGTTGGATCTTGTGAGGTCTTGTATAATTACTATTGTAATTTCTTTGTATTTGGTCATAACCCAGAAGGCCTTACAACTCGGCATATTGAATGAAAATCTTATGATTCTATTATGAGAATTGACATTGTTGTCGATCTTAATCTTTGTGATATTGTTTATATTCTATTATGTTGTTAATTGTTGGGAACTAGATCACCTCAATTAGAGGTTCATCTAGTTTTGTACTACATCACATACTCCACTTATCCACAAGAGTCATACTAATCATATTTCTCCTATGCATTATAAAAGTAATGAGAATACATGTGTAGTGAGGCTTTGCTATGTGAAACATCTAACATGTTTTTCATTTAGAAGGTTATATTAGCTCTATTATACATGACATTATATATCTCTTATGATATTTTTCATGTTCCATGTTAGTCATATATCTATAGTCTTATGTCTTGTGAATTGTTATCCTAATGATGGATCATCACATGATCTGAAATATTGAGGGATGTAAGCTCACAGAGTTGAATCTAGATAGATTAAAATTATTATTATGTAACAAAGAAATTATATGTATTTTAGTCATTAGTGTTATTGCATAGTCATTAGCTAAGTCATACTATGATCTATATTGATTGTAGTAGCATTATTTTATGTGGTAGTTAATGTAGATGGCCTACCAATATTTATCCTAATATTTTTTCATATGCTCAGGATAACTTTGAAAATAATATTGACCTAATCGTGTTTAAATTTTTGGAGTTCTAATTCTAGAGAGGTATGTTACTCTAATACAATGAAGAAGCCATTTTTAAATTTTCACCTTTAAATTATTTCAATGTAGATGGAAACCTTTTTTTTCTTGTACAAATCTAAGATAATAGCTCTATCGGGCATATGCACCGAGTTGTGGTGCCAAAAAGGTGACAAGGAAATTTTTTTTTCCTATTTTAAAAAGTGCGTACGCACTATAGCACGCATGCACTATGGCTTGGGCAACCCAAGCCATAGCGTGTGCGCACTATAGTGCCTACGCACTTTTTAAAAAAAAAAGTATATATGATGGGCTGCAAACCCATAGCCCATCATTTTCATCAGCATTTTCTTCTACTCCTACAGTGAGCAGTGCGTACGCGAGTTGAAGACTCAACATTTGCACCACCATTTGCCAAAATGCCTCCTCGTTGACGAAATCCAAGACCACAAGCGCACCCACGACGATGTCGTAAGTGATATAAACCTAACTTTGCATTGTTTGATATATTTTTCATATTGTTTTGTAAGTTTTTTATATTCTTTTGTAGGGTTTTTACAAATTTCATTTAGATTTGTTTATTTATTTGAATTTCAATTGATTTTTTATCAGGAAATGTTCATAATCAACCAGAAAATCCACAAGAACATCAAAACCCTCAAGAACCCCAAAACCAGAACCCTCCTCAAGAAGAAGAACAAATTCCACAACCCGAACCAATTGCAAGACCTCCACCAGGCACACAAGAAAATATAAGAAATAAAATAGAGAGAGGCAAAACTGAATTAGAAGGAATCATTGCTCGGTTGAAAGAATCTAGACAAACCAATCCAATGAGGGCTCAATTGGAATCATCCCTCGAATCCATTAACACTCAGATAGCCTCAGTTAGTGGTCAATTAGATATTTGGCGGGCTAAGAGGGATGAACAAAAAAGATTTTATGCAAATAAATTGTCATATGAAGATGTTAGAAAAAAGAAAATACCAAAAGGTAGTATATGTGCATTATTTAGAAAACCTGGTGAGCAAAATACTGTTAGAGAGGGTACTAAACGATTCCCCATCCATTGGTGCATACATGATGCTATTAGAAATAATTTTTTGGGATAGATGGTGGATCGTTTTTGATGCGCCTCCTTGCAACAATCACGAGGTCCCCATGTATTTTTTGAAGAAATTATATTGTGAGTTTGTCCTTGGGGAGATCCCCAATTATTTTGATATGTTAGACTCCCAGGGTAGAGGTGGGGGGTCATGATTTGAGAGGCCAGGAGCACGTCGTGACCCTAATGTAGTTAGGGCAGCCGTGGTCCATCCACAGCACGAGCATGTGATTATTCCTTCAGTTGTGAAGGAACATGTAGAGGCTAGCACTCTAGGGACCATTAATGCTTTGACACAGACCCTCATCCATTCCATGAGCCCTTTAGTTGAGGGGGAGCCTTCTATACATCGTGGTCACATGTGCACTTCATGCGGATCCCTATGCACATTTGGCACTCATGTCAGAGATGGTGCAGATGATGGGCTTGTCACCGATCAGTTCCTGAACGAGACATTTGGCATTGACACACAGGTAAATTACTAATTTGATCACATTTCATACGTATAGTGAATGATTAATTAATTAGGATTTATTGACATTGTTCAAAATTTAGGGTCAAAGTGTTCCTGGGCCTAGCAGCAATCCTCCATGCCCATTTTTTGTCCCTTCGACGAGTCTTGAGGTATGTATCAATTTAATCATTTTAATTAATACATATATTTATTATGTAATAATATTAAGGATTGAACAAAAAAAATATGCATGTGCATCAGTTCTCCACATGACCCTCAACCTTTACCATAGATGCAGAGCAGAGACATCATACGAGCTTCACACAGGTACAATTGTTTCATGTTAATTTAATTCATTTGATTATATTTATTCCATGTTTCATGTTAGATATAACGTGTATTATATGACATGCAGCTCATGATTTCAGACACACCTCCTCATCTGCAACAACTTGTTGATAGTGGAGTGGCCGCAGCTGTGGCTAGCTCACAGCCACTGACGGAGGTATGGAAGAATTTTCTTCATTTTAGTTATTGTTTATAATAGTTAATCTCAAAATTTCTAATGTTATTTATAAGTGATTATATTTATTGAATTGTTGTAGGGTCTTGTTACGCCTAATCGTCCACGAGCATTTGAGGTGGACTTACAGAGTGACTATTTGTTGACAGTAAGAAAATAATTGATTTTGTGAGTACATATATTTGATTTCAACATATAATAAATATTGATTCATATCTACTTTCTTTGTATCAGTTGGACTTGGAGAAGAGCCTCAACAAGAGGTCAAGTGAGCATGTCAGGAGGGCCTCGTCATCTCCATTGTCTCCCTCCACACGATGGCAAAGGACGTCGAGAGACTTGTTTCCTTCCCCTTGTGGGAAGGAAAAGATGTAGTTGAGATATTTGATACATATATATATAGAGAGACTTGTTTCCTTCCCCATGTATATATATAGGCATCTGAGAGACATATTCGATACACATTTGATGTACATATGACATTCTATATTTGATGTATGACATTATTGGTTAATATATGATATGTTTGTTCATATACGACATTATTGGTTATCATAATATATTATGTGTTTGTTAATGTATATGACATTATTGGTTATCATTTTATATTATATGTTTGTTCATGTATGACGTGAAATTAGATATGTTCGTGTATGACATTAAATTAGATATGTGCATGTATGAAATTAAATTCAATTGCTAGAGAGTTGCCATTATGTCTACTAACTAGTAGATGTTCTTTTTTGCTTTATTAGTATTTCTCAAAAACTGCAAAGAAGCTGTTTCTGGTGAATAGTTGTAAAAAATTGTGATCATTGACTTCATGTACTCATGGTTTTGGCTATGAACACTTGTAACTTTGGCTATAAGCATCCATGGCTTTGGCTATGTGCACTAGTGGCTTTGGCTGTGAGCATTTATGACTTTGGTTGTAGGCACAATATAGCCTTGGCTGTAGGTTGCCTTTCTTGCTGCATGTTGAAGTTACCTTCAAGAATATCATTAGTCTAAGATCATTACAATTAAAATACTATGACATAATACCTTGGAAATAATAGTCTTTGACCCATTACTTTATTTGTTAAAACATCTTGTAGTATCTACTGTAGTCCTTCTACTCAAATATGTTTTCAAAAATACTTAGTATGGCAAAGAAATGTCTATGGAAAGCTTGTCAAATAGGATATTGAAGAACTAAATGTGGATAGTCATTAGTACCCATCAATAAGAACACAGACATCTTTCTCAAGCAATCCATATGACATTAGCAAGTAATTTATAAACTTCCTTTGCAAATAACTAGAAGATGCTATGAATCTTAATATAGAGTTAATCACGAACTCATTATTCCATCCAAGAAGCATATATCACCCTAAGCCAATTAACCGACAGGATAAAAAATAATTCAATTTCAACAAAATTTTGAGTATAACAAGCATCTTAGGGATTCTTACAAGAATTAACACGATGTTCACAAGAGCATTACAAGTTCTTGTAATGCTATTTCACATATTGTAATCATATTCAGTTTTGAATGGCCATTTGTGTTACAAGCATAAATGTTCTTTAAGGTCTTTTAATTCTAGACATGAATTTTATTATGAAGCTTTTTTATGACAACCCACTCAATGCATATATTGTTGTTCCACATTATGCTAATTTGACTTTCATTGGTTGATTTGGGTCTAGACATGACGTTATTCACTACCTTTTTTTATATATTATTTTTTTGTAGTGAGGTTCTGGCCTAAATGAATGTATTAATCATCGAAGTTGTGAACCTTGTTCGAGATCCTTACAAATATATTTTCAAATTGGACCTCAAATAGTTTTCTCAGTCACCCCCTGTACACAGATACTGAAATTGTAGTTAATTACAAAATTAATACTGAATTAACACAAGTTTAATTGAGAAGTATTATGTTCCTCAATAGGCTAGATTATTATTGACCGGGAAGCTTTATCTTAGAGCAATTGGTTTCCTAAATCTTTAGCGAAATGACAGTCTTATGGAATGTGGAATTAGGTCTGCTAGCTAAGGAACATTCTTTAAAAGGTAGAGGAAACTCAAGACTCACGTGTTTCCAATCAATATAAATGTTTAAATCGCTTCTCTAATTTTTTCTATTTATGATCTTCTTAAAACTTAACTTTCTAAATGCATTGATGGGGAAATAAAGATCTTCTAGGAACTAAAGGCTAATCATGTTTAATACTTACAATTCTCTGTTTTTATCTAATAATTTAAAAAAGATTGTACAAGTGTTTTCAAAGAGCAACACTTGTCACGAACATCATAAGAAGGAATATCCAAGGAGACTTAGCACTGATCCCCCACCACCAAATTCAAGAGAAAACAAAATTCCACTACTAAAGAGATAGTAACAATGATCATCCCTAGTCTCTCCCTTATCACAAAATGATTACCATCAAAATTTGTATTTCCAATTGCGTCATGTGCGTTGAAGCGATAGTAACATTTTCACTCTCTTACCTAATGTCTCCCATTTCTGAAACTCCTGGGGAAGGGCAAGGCCATCTTCTCAGTACTTCAAAATACAACGAGTTCCATTTTTTCACATATTGATAATCGTTGACTTAAAGTATAGTTGAAGTATTGATAGCCCATAGATATGCCCCATCAAAGATCGCGGCCCTGTGGCATTTAGTGACCCTTAGGGACATTCTGGTTCAGCGTGCCTGAGAACGTTCGAGCACTGAAGGGAATAGGAAGAAGTTGGGGATAGGGTTTACCCGACCAACCAGAGCTAATGGAGCAGACAGTTTGATCCCACGACGAAAGATAAGAGAGATTTGGCAGTTGGCAACTTTGTACTGGCCAACACTACAAGTTTCAGCATCACTCGAGATGGCATTGTAGAATGAAAATGGAATGTGATCTCCAAAAAGTGAGAGAGGTTATTGTAGGTCTCTGCAACACAGTCCTGTAGGAATTGGAATATCATCCATATCTTGTACGAGCTTCGAGATATGCCCCGTCAAAGATCACAGCCCTGTGGCATTTAGTGACCCTTAGGGACATTCTGGTTTGGCATGCCTCAGAACATTTGAGCACTGAAGGGGACAAGACAAGGTTGGGGATAGGGTTTACCTGGCCACTCGGAGCTAATGGAGCAGACAATTTGATCCCACGATGAAAGATGAGAGAGATTTGGCAGTTGGCAACTTTGTACTGGCCAACACTACAAGTTTCAGCATCACCCGCAATGGCGTTGTAAAATGAAAACGGAATGTGATCTCCAAAAAGTGATAGAGGTTATTGTAGGTCTCTACAACATGATCCTCTAGGAATGAGAATCGCATCCATACCTCACGCGAGCTCCAAGATATACCCCATCAAAGATCTCAGCCCTATGGCATTTAGTGACCCTTAGGGACATTCTGGTTCAGCGTGCCTGAGAACATTTGAGCATTGAAGGGGATAGGAAGAGGTTGGGGATAGGGTTTACCCAGCCACCTGGAGCTAATGGAGCAGACAGTTTGATCCCACGACGAAAGATGAGAGAGATTTGGCAGTTGGCAACTTTGTACTGGCCAACACTACAAGTTTTAAATCACCCGAGATGGCATTGTAGAATGAAAATGGAATGTGATATCCAAAAAGTGAGATAGGTTATTGTAGGCCTCTGCAACATGGTCTTGTAGGAATTGGAATCTCATCCATATCTCGCACGAGCTCCGAGATATGCCCCGTCAAAGATCGCAGCCCTGTGGCATTTAGTGACCCTTAGGGACATTCGGGTTCAGCATGCCTGAGAACGTTCAAGCATTGAAGGGGACAAGAAAAGGTTGGGGATAGAGTTTACCCAAACACCCGGAGCTAATGGAGCAGACAATTTGATCCCACGACGAAAGATGAGAGAGATTTGGCAGTTGGCAACTTTGTACTGGCCAACACTACAAGTTTCAGCATCACCCGAGATGGCGTTGTAAAATGAAAATAGAATGTGATCTCCAAAAAGTGAGAGAGGTTATTGTATTTCTCTGCAACACGGTCTTGTAGGAACTAGAATCGTATCCATATCTCACACGAGCTCTGAGATATGCCCTGTCAAAGATCGCAGCCCTATGGCATTTAGTGACCCTTGGGGACATTCTGGATTGGCGTGCCTGAGAACGTTCGAGCACTGAAGGGGATAGGACAAGGTTGGGGATAGGGTTTACCCGACCACCTAGAGCTAACAGAGTAGAAATTTTGATCCCACGACGAAAGGTGACAGAGATTTGGCAGTTGGCAACTTTGTACTGGCCCACACTGCAAGTTTCAGCATCACCCGAGATGGCGTTGTAAAACAAAAATGGAGTGTGATCTCCAAAAAGTGAGAGAGGTTATTGTAGGTCTCTACAACATGGTCCTGTAGGAACTAGAATCGCATCCATACCTTGCACGAGTTTTGAGATATGCCCCGTCAAAGATCGCAGCCCTATGGCATTTAGTGACCCTTGGGGACATTCTGGATTGGAGTGCCTGAGAACGTTCAAGCACTGAAGGGGATAGGACGAGGTTGGGGATAGGGTTTACCTAGCCACACAGAGCTAATAGAGCAGACAGTTTGATCCCACGAGGAAAGGTGAGAGAGATTTGGCAGTTGGCAACTTTGTACTAGCCGACATTGCAAGTTTCAGCATCACCCGAGATGGCGTCGTAAAATGAAAACGGAGTGTGATCTCCAAAAAGTGAGAGAGGTTATTGTAGGTCTCCAAAAAGAGTGTTTAAAAATGCAAAAAAAGTGGGGGGTCCTTTGTATGGTTTGGGAGTTTGACCGTTAAAACTAGAAATTGTCCTAATAGTAAGTGCTGGTAACAGTTTTGAAATTTGATTGTTGAGTGTTGAGAAACCTCAAGTTTGGGATTTTTCTTGTTGGTTTGAGTCTATAATAACCATTTCCATCTGAAAAGTCGAGTGTTGAAACCATTTAAGAAGTATTTGCATAGTTTTCCCTAAAATTTGAGTGCATAAAAAGGGGTATGTGATTGCTCCCAAGGTGGATTTAGTGTTTTCTCCAAAAAAGAGTTGCATTTTATGTTTCAAGTCATATAATATAACCAAAGTGAATGTGTTTGAACCATTTTGGGGTTCTAGAGACGTTGCAAAGTAAGAGTTCTAGAAAGCCCTAGGGTAAAGGGGCTAGAAAGGAGGGTTTTGTAAAAACCATTGTAAAGTTGATCATGAGATCAAAAAAATAGAAGAATCCTTGCATTTGAGTCATGCTTAAGACTTTTTTGGGTCATGGGAGTTCCAAAAGTCAAGGGATTGTGAGTTGCTTTGTAAATGGCCTCAAACTAGGCCTAGTTGGCAGACTGAAATAGCCAGTTTTGAGTGATATTTTACAAAACAAGTGTAGTTGGTTTTGGAGTATATTTAAGAGTGAGGAAAAGGGTATTTTAATCACCCAATAGTTTAGGAAGTTTTGTGGAAAATTTTGGAGAAAACAACAAATTAGTGACTGGCAAGGGCTAGTTGGAACAAGCCTAGAAGAGGCAAAATTGAGAAAGTGTAAGAGATGAGTTGCTGAGAGTGTGCAAGGAGTTGGAACATGTTAGATGAGATTTTTTGAGATCGATCATGTATGAACTCCGTACAATGTGATCGATCATCGGTGATGTAAAAATGGTACTCCCTCAAAATCTTTCTGTCATCCTCTGTACTTGTAGGTGAATGCATGAATGTTATGTGAACAAATATGGAAACCTGTTGAGAAGTATAATACTTTTCTTGCACCTCATTTTGTGGTTGTAGTGTGTAGTTCTTTGCAAAATCTACAATCAAAACAATGGTATCCAGTGGAAACGTATCCTTGCACAACTTGAATTGCAAATCCAACGATCGAGCTCTATGGGTATGCCTTGCATACTCGTAAATAATGTTTTCACAAAAAATCTTCATGAACTCATACACTGGAATCTTTTCAATGACTAAATCACATCTTTTACCATGTTTCCCATCTTTTAGAGAATATGTCATTGTCTTAAATTTTTTGTAATCTACTATTTCATTTCCAATTGCATGTGTACTATCCATATGTTGACAAGTTGATAAAAGTTGCAAAGAACTACAAAATAAGCACGTACCATCCAAGCATGATGTCTTGTAAAATTGTTGGCCGTCCCTTATTTCACATAAAATGTTGGATATGAATTCCCTTAAAGATCTTGGTGGCTCATTTATGTCACAATCCTGCAAAACAAACTGATAATGCAAAATTACACATATATGCCTAAAAACATCAAAATGGTTAGAAAATTCAATATGTATCCTACAACAACAAGTTGTGCCTGTGTGATTTATCTTCACATAAAAAGGTTTACCCATCTCAAAAAATCTTTGACTTATTCAAATTTGAGGATACATACCAATAAATTTTGCAAAAAATTGTGTCTGAGTTGTGTCCAAAAAATGTTTCGCATGTGGCTTGCGATTTTGGCTACCAATCCTCCTTCTTACAACATCTCTTTGATTAGGGGAAACATGTGTGTTATTTTTCCAAAAATCTTCGATCAATGATTTCAAGGCTTCACTAATTTCTTTATCCTTTCACGGTAGTCTACCGCTAAATGTCCATAACTCATTTTTTGTTGGATCTTCCAATCTCTCATGCCTTAGCATGGCTCTCCTTAGAGTACCTCTACCAATTTTTAATGTTTTGCTTGTCTTTCTCATGAGTTGAGGTTTCTTCATTTGGCTACTTACTATTGTCGATGTAAGTACTTGTCTTGCGATATTACTATCTTTGGTGCATGATTTAGAACCCACTTTGTCATAAGCATTCATTAGATTGTTTACAATGTTTTTTTCATTTGAATCATCCATCGTTCTTAGCCCAAGAATCTTCATGATAGGCCTAAATTTTAAATTCCTCATCATTTCAACAAATAATTGGCATTGACCTGTAATATTTAATTCATCAAAAAATAATCTCCACATACGATTAACTTTTCTTTGACAAGTACGCTTGCTAATCTTGTCAGGCATTGATTTCAAAATATTACTATCAATATCAATCAAATATTTTGGTCTTCTAAAATGAATTCTAGAAGGTGTTATAATCTCTTCAATTCTCTCAAAATTTTGAACATCAACATAAGGTTGAGTGTATTGCGTACCTTGAACCGAAGATGATGTGCCTTGGCAATAAGATGCAAAAGATGGAATATCACCTACTTGATGTGTTGATGTTGTGCCTTCAACATAACATGATGGAGTGTGTATATCGTCGGATCTACAGATCGGTGTCTCTTCAACATGAGAGGACGATATGACTTCAACATTGGAAAATGGTGTAGTGGAAGATATGACTCCAACATTAGAAGATGGTGTAGCTTCAAAATTCAATTGTCTTCTTGAGCATAAGAGTCTCATTCGTTCTCTTTGTCTTTCCAATTCTTCCTCTTTGTTTCTTGGTACCGGTGGTTCTTGATCCTCTTCGAAAGTCAATTCTTCATTATTGCTTTGCAATTTTCTTTTCTCACGTAGTAATTTCATTTTATCTCTTTTAATTGCCAAATCTCTCTCCCTATCTTCATTTGTTTGATTTTTTGGTTTCTTCCTTGGCATGATGATGATTTCTACATGTCAAATTATTCAAACATTTGAATTACTTAAAATGTGTAAATTACAAATTATTCAAATACATATAAAAATTATAATTATTTGAATGAATACACAATATATATATAAAACGACTTCTCAAATTTCTAACCATTTCAAAATAACATTTCATTGAAACATACAAATTTCAATGAATTCACTATATATTAAACAACATGTCAAATTATAATGAAATTTGTATCTATATATCAACAAACAACATTTAAAATAGATTGCACTAACCTTTTCTATACAAGGAATATTCAAAAAGTCTTCAAATCGTGTATGTAATGATTGAATTTGGTGTTTGTTAGCTTCCAAAAGTGTTTGCCACCTTGAAATAGTGTTTGTTAGCTTGAAATAGTGTTTGCCACCTTGAAAGAGTGTTTTTTGTGTTGAAACCCGCGATTTCTATCGGGATAATAGAGTGCAGAACAGAACAAAAGCAGAGAATGAATGAAATGGGCCCCAAAGTTTCTTTTTGACCATTTTTAGGTGATTTCACATAGTGCGTATGCACTATGTGAGAACACATCACTCTCCACCCTCCCTACTCTCTCTCTCTCTCCCTACTCTCTCTCTCCCTACTCTCTCTCCCCTCTCCCATCCCCTACACACTCTCTCTCTCCCCTCTCCCATCCTTTACTCTCTCTCGCTCTCCCTCTCCCACTGCCTACTCTCTCTATCTCTCTCACCCTCTCTCCTCTCCCATCCCCTACTCTTTAGATCTCTCACACACACTCCAATCCTCCCTCTCCCACTTCTTACTCTCTCTCTCTCTCTCCCCCATCTCCCTACTCTCTCTCACACTCTCACATCTGCTACTCTCTCTCTCCCATCCCCTAAACTCTCTTTTACAGATACACACTTCCATCCCCCTCTCTCTCTCCTCTCCCATCCCCTACTCTCTACTCTCTCTCTCCCATCCCCTACTCTCTCTCACACACTCTCTCCCATCCCCTACTCTCACTCTCTCTCTCTCCCATCCCATTCTCTCTCTCTGCCACCTCCTACTCTCTCTCACACTCTCTCCCATCCCCTACTCTCTCTTACACACACTCCCATCTGCCCCTCTCTCCCATCTGCTACTCTCTCTCTCTCTCTCTTGGGCTGCTCTCTCTCTCTCTCTCTCCCCTCGCCCACCACCTACTATCTCTCTCTCTCTCTCTCCCTCTCTACTCTCTCTCTCCCATCCCCTACTCTTACTCTCTCTCTCTCCAATCCCGAACTCTCTCTCACACTCTCTCCCATCCCCAAATCTCTCTCACACTCTCTCTCATCCTTTCACTCTGTCTTTCTCATCTTGTACTCTCTCTCTCTGCCACCTCCTACTCTCTCTCACACTCTTTCCCATCCTTTCACTCTGTCTCTCCCATCTTGTACTCTCTCTTTGCCACCCCCTACTCTCTCTCACACTCTCACACTCTCTCCCATCCCCTAATCTCTCTCTTTCATAGACACGCACACACACACACTCCCATCCCCCCTCTCTCTTCTCTTCCATCCCCTACTCTCTAGATTTGTCACATGCACTCCTATCCCCCTCTCTCTATCTCCCTCTCCCTACTCTCTCACACTCTCTCCCATCCCCTACTCTCTCTCTCACACTCTCTCCCATCCCTTACTCTCACTCTCTCTCTCCCCCATCCCATTCTCTCTCTTTGCCACCTCCTACTCTCTCTCACACTCTCTCCCATCCCCTACTCTCTCTTACACACACTCCCATCCGCCCCTCTCTCCCATCTGCTACTATCTCTCTCTCTCTCTTGGGCTACTCTCTCTCTCCCCTCTCCCATCCCCTAAACTCTCTCTTTTGCAGATACACACTCCCATCCCCCTCTCTCTCTCCCCTCTCCCATCCCTTACTCTCTAGATCGCTCACACGCACTCCCATCCCTCTCTCTCCTCCTCTCCCACTCCCTCTCCCACCACCTACTATCTCTCTCTCTCTCTCTCTCTCTCTCTCTCTCTCTCTCTCTCTCTCTCTCTCTCTCAAGTTCTCTCTCTCCCTCTCTACTCTCTCTCTCTCCCATCCCCTACTCTTACTCTCTCTCTCCAATCCCCAACTCTCTCTCACACTCTCTCCCATCCCCTACTCTCTCTGACACTCTCTCTCATCCTTTCACTTTTTCTCTCTCATCTCGTACTCTCTCTCTCTGCCACCTCCTACTCTCTCTCACACTCTTTCCCATCCTTTCACTCTGTCTCTCCCATCTCGTACTCTCTCTTTGCCACCCCCTACTCTCTCTCACACTCTCACACTCTCTGCTATCCCCTACTCTCTCTCTTTCACACACACACACACACACACACACACACACACACTCCCATCCCCCTCTCTCTTCTCTCCCATCCCCTACTCTCTAGATTTGTCACACGCACTCCCATCCCTCTCTCTCCTCCTCTCCCACTCCCTCTCCCAGGTCACCTACTATCTCTCTCTCTCAAGTTCTCTCTCTCCCTCTCTACTCTCTCTCCCATCCCCTACTCTTACTCTCTCTCTCTCCCATTCCCATCTCTCTCTCACACTCTCTCCCATCCTCTACTCTCTCTCTCACACTCTCTCCCATCCTTTCACTTTGTCTCTCCCATCCCGTACTCTCTCTCTCTCTTTCGCCCCCCACTCTCTCTCTCTCACTCTCTCCCATCCTTTCACTCTATCTCTCCCACCCTTTCACTCTGTCTCTCCCATCTCGTACCTCTCTTTGCCACCCCTTACTCTCTCTCACACTCTCACACTCTCTCCCATCCCCTACTCTCTCTCTTTCACAGACACACACACTCTTATCCCCCCACTCTCTTCTCTCCCATCCCCTACTCTCTACATCTATCATGCACACTCCCATCCCCCCTATCTCTCTCCCTCTGCCTCTCCTACCGCCTACTAGATCTCTCTCTCTCAAGTTCTCTCTCTCCCTCTCTACTCTCTCTCTCTCTCTCCCATCCCATCCCTTACTCTCACTCTCTCTCTCTCCCATCCCCTACTCTCTGTCACACTCCCATCCCCTAATCTCACTCTCTCTCTCCCATCCCGTACGAGCTCTCTCCGCCACCACCTACTCTCTCTCACACTCTCACACTCTCTCCCATCCCCTACTTTGTCTCTCTTACACACATTCCCATTCCCCCTCTCTCTCTCTCCCTCTCCCACTCCCTCTCCCACTGCCTACTTTCTCTCCCCCATCCCCTACTCTCTCTCTCCCCTCTCCCATCCCCTACTCTCTCTCTTTCATAGACACACACTCCCATCCCCCCCTCTCTCTCTGCTCTCCCATCCCCTACTCTCTATATTTGTCACACACACTCCCATCCCCCCTCTCTCTCCCTCTCCCACTCTCTCTTGCACCACCTACTATCTCTCCCTCTCTCTCAAGTACTCTCTTTCCCTCTTTACTTTCTCTCTCCCATCCCCTACTCTCACTCTCTCTCTTCCATCCCCTACTCTCTCTCACACTCTCTCCCATCCCCTACTCTCTCTCTCTCTCTCTCTCTCACCCCCATCCTATACAAGCTCTCTCTACCACCCCCTACTCTCTCTCAAACTCTCATACTCTCTCCCATCCCCTACTCTATCTCTCTTATACACATTCCCATTCCCCCCCCTCTCTCTCTCACACTCCCTCTCCCATTGCCTACTCTCTCCCATCCCCAACTCTATCTCTCTTACACACTTCCATTCCCCCTCTTTCTCTCCCTCCCACTCCCTCTCCCATCGCCTACTATCTCTCACTCTCTCACTCTCTCCCTCTCTCTCCCATCCCCTACTCTCACTCTCTCTCTTTGCCACCCCTACTCTCTCTCACACTCTCACACTCTCTCCCATCCCCTACTTTCTCTCTTACACACACTTCCATCCCCCCTCTCTCTCCCTCTCCCACTCCCTCTATCATTGCCTAATCTCTTTCTCTTCCATCCACCCTCTCTCTCCCTCTCCCACTCCCTCTGCCATTGCCTACTCTCTTTCTATCCCATCCCCTACTCTCTCTATCTCTCTCTCCCCTCTCTCATTCCCTACTCTCTCTCTTTCACACACACCCATCCCCCCTCTCTCCTCTCCCATCCTCTACGTTTTCTCTCACTCGTTCTCCCTCTCCCACTGCCTACTCTCACTCTCTCTCACTCTCTCTCTCTCTCACTCTCACTCTCTCCCTCTCTACTCTCTCTCTGCTACCCCCTACCCTCTCTCACATTTTCACACTGTCTCTCTTTCTCCCTTACACACATTTCCATCCCCCCTCTCTCTCTCCCTCTCCCACTCCCTCTCCCATTGCCTACTCTCTCTTCCATCCCCTACTCTCTCTTCCATCCCCTACTCTCTCTCAAGCTACTCTATCTTCCCCCTCTCCCATTCCCTACTCTCTCTCTTTCACACATGTGCACTCCCATCCTCCTCTCTCTCACTCTTCCTCTCCCACTCTGTCTCCCACCACCTACTCTCTCTCCCCCATCCCCTACTCTCAATCTCTCTCTCACACTTCCTCTCTCTCCCATCCCCTACTTTCAATCTCTCTCCCCCATCCCGTACTCTCTCTTTGCCACCTCTACTCTCTCTCTCTCACTTCCTCTCTCTTGCATCTTGTACTCTCTTTGCCACCCCTACTCTCTCACATTTCCTCTATCTCCCATCCTATACTCTCTCTGCCACCCCTACTCTTTCTCACTTCCTCTCTCCCCTCTCCCATCCCCTACTTTCTCTCTATCTCTCTCACGCACACAAATAGCCATTCCCTCGCCCCACCCCCCCTAGCTCTCTCTTGGTTTTGGTTTGCAATTTAGGTCTCAATAGTGCGTACGCACTATAGCGCGTGCACACTACCTCGAATTCAATAGCATTTTAATAGTGTGTGCGTGCTATAGGGCACATGTGCTATAGGGCGCACACGCTATTCAAAGCTTTGCATTAAAACCAAGCCTAAGGATTGGTTTTCCTTGGAGATCCAACCCAAAGGTTTGGAGTTTATAAATAGGTTTGAGACGTGTTTTCCAGCAAACATACAAAAAATGATTGATTTTTCTTGTGTGCTCCCCTTCAAGATTCCTCGTGGTTGGGTATCAATAAGATCAGGTTACATAACATTATAGGTCTCTGTGTTAGCTATCTAACCATATAATTTATTTTTAATTTGAACTATTTTAAGTCTTTCATCTATAATTTCTTTTCAATGTATGTTCATTTTTTGTCAAAAACCACCATGTACTAATTGGGCTGTAGATTTTAGCTCATTCATCAAATTTTGTAACAACTTAGTTTTTTAGAAACTAGACTCCATTCTACACACTTTGAAAAAAGAAGTTTTGATTTTAGATTAGTTTTCAATCATTTCTAGGGGGAGAACACAAATATTTCACATTTTTGGGATGGGTCTAATTAAAAAATTCATTTTAAAAAAAATACACATTATAAAATTACCCGAAAAATCTGGAATAAACTACATAGTGTTAGGTAACTTTTGACTGGAGCGATTAAAGAATTTCAAAAAAAAAGTTAAAATTTTAGGGGGGCCACACTTTGTACTATATTATGTTTTTTTGGAATAAATAGTACCACTTTCTGTGGCCCCCTTTTTTGAGGACCTAAAACTAAACCATTTTGAAAAAAAATTAGTAGTTTAGAAACTAGATTCAAAGGACTACGACTTTTGTTTTTGTCATATCTTAAAATTTTGAGCATAACTATCTTCAAATTCTTGATGAAGTCAAGAATTTTCTGATTTTAGGAAAAAGGTGTCCACTTATACCCCCCTTTTGGCACCACAACTTTGTGCACTTACCCTATCACATAATGTTCTTTCTTAATTGGTAACTGAGAGTAATTCAATGCTCATTTACATAATAAAATATATTTAAATTTTGTACTAAACTAATTTAAAATTCAATACTAAATTTGATAAGCCTTAATATCACCTATACAATTCAAAAGCCTATCTATTGTATGAGCAATTAGTATCAATAGTTGATCTCCTACTTTCTTGGTTCAATACTTGAATTCCTTAGCTCTTTTATTAAAACCAAAATGGTATAGAGAAATACTTGGTTCCATTATAATTTTTGGTCTATTTTTTTCTATAAGTAGTAGGCCAAAGTGAAAGATATTATCTTTATGGTGTTTACTTATTGTTACTAGATTCCTTTTTACTGCCTACACTAGCATATAAAAATTTTATTCTAGTTCTTGAGCTCATGTTGTTCAATAATACATTATTTCCTCTTATAAATTTATGGCATGTCTTGAGGTTACTTTCCTATCTTGTTCATAGTCTTACCATTACTTCATTTACTAAAATCCAAGGGGGCTCTTTTAGAGTATTACCTGAACAATTCCATGAGAATGATCCATTTATTTTTCTATAAGCTTATTCACAATCAACTTAATTCAAAAAAAAATTACTCTTTCTTATGCCAATTCTATTTTATACCATGTCTATTAGAGTAAATAATTAATTATTAATTATTTATTCTATTTACTTAAGCTTACTTAGGTTAATGCATTAATTTAATAGTTGTAGTGATGAGTTGTTAATAACACGGGAGTTTGTTCCCTTCTAGCATGTTCCACCTTTTTGTGGATGCTTGGTTGTCAACCTTATCTTCTACCATTTTCTAGCTTGTTCTACAAGCTTCCATGAGGCCTTTATATTCAAGCTCACTCTTTGTATTCTCTCAACTCATAATTCCATTTTCATTGTAAACACATTTTTATTGTTTTGTAATATGTTCTCTCTCAAGTTCGTTTAGCATTTTTCCAAGTTCCACCTCTTCTTTTTTCGTTTCCTTTCAATAGGTTATTTGCATGCAGGTGATATTGGTGAGTTGTTGAGTTGGATTTCATCAATTCCTACATGGTGTTAGAGCTTCCCTACTACTGCTTTGTTGAAGGATTTTTAAAGCCGCAATTCGAAGACATAGACCCTAGTTTGTTTGTGCATTTTTCTTCAATCCAGGGGAAGAGCATTTTTTTAGAGCACTTTGAGCCCAAATAGATGATGCCATTAGATCTGGAAGGTCGTTTATAGTTAGGATTCATATAAAACTTTCCAATTTTGGTGATAGAGCATCGGGGAAAAAAAATTTAGGCCCCCAACAGGCTATCGTATGGATTGTACAGAATTTGGAGTGAAATTTTTTTTAAATAAATTAAAAAATAGGAAGTTATTTCCATGCCACCATGGGGCCACCGCCGTACCACCAACACTTAGCCCATGGGCTGTCGCATCTGGCTATGTGACCGTTGCGCCCTGGTCACCACCTGTTTGCAGCTCTCCACCAGCAGCAACTCCACTTCTTGTCGCTCCGCAAGCATCTCTCTGCTATAGCTCTACTCATCTACAACTCCTCCACCACCAGCACAGTCAACAGTTGTTTGTGCACTTAGTGCCACTTGGCATGTTTCGTGGGTGACATGTGGCACTTTTCCATGTGGACCCTACCACATGGCAATTTGCCACGTGGACCCTGCCATGTCACTCGCCCAATCAGCATATGCCATGTGGCCACATGACATGCCACATGGCCTCTCTCTTTTTTGTGATGATCCACAGGTCGTCAAATTTAATTGTGTAAAATGCTGACATCAACACTACATCAACATGCCTCTTGCACCTCCCCAGGGTCATTTTTGGCCATAACTTGAGCATATGGAGGTATTTTTCCAATCTGAAAGAAGTGTCAAAAAGTTGGTTCTAAGACGTAGACATTGGTGTAGGTATTTTCAATTTTTGATGTAGTTTAGTTGCCTATTTTTGGAGTTGAAGTCTAAAGTTCTATTTTTGACTCTGGCATACATATCTTTTGCGTCCCATGTTAGTTTTTTGAAAATGTTATATTTTTGGAAAGATGGTTTTGTCACCTTTTCAAAAATGTGGTATTTTCTCTTAGATTCTAGGCCATGCTCATTTTATCATGTTTTTGGCATTTTTGGTCTATGGTGGATATCTTGGGTGTTTTAGGTCTGAGGATCATTTTCCTGGCATGGTTTCTTTTGTTTTGGGTTGTACTATCTTTTCTGACAGCTTTTTGCCTTTTCTAGTCATTGTAGACATCATTTGTAAGCATTTTTATGTATACGCACTGAGATAAAATGCTACTCTTACATTTCGGGTTCATGAACATTGTTTTTGAGATAGTTGTACTTGTACTCTTTTTATAAAGCACCATGCGGGGGATAGTTGTTTTCTATTTTAGGCCTTCTTCCTTTTGTTTTCCCATACAGTGTTGGTGTGACCATGTCTTTATAGGTGTTTGTACCTCTTCCTCTCTCATCATTCTTGATTCTATCTATAGAGGATTTTTGGCCCACCTTCTCAGTTGCCTATCATCTCACCCTATCTGCATTAAAGGGGGGTTATGTTGTTTTTCTAATTCATCCTTGGTTTGATAGTGTGAGCTATGTATTCAGTGGTTGATCCTATATACGAGACAATTACAGTGGCTGGCTACCTATACATTTCGATGAGATGGATCATCTACCATATAGACATGCTCGGTTTGTGCCTTCTTCTTCCATGGAGGTTCTTCAAATCAAAAATTTCTTTCTGATGGCAGATTTTGTGCCTTCTTCATGCTTCAGTGATGCTTTTCATGATTAATCTTTGTTCTTATTTTAGGGGACATTCCCCTAGTTGGAGGCTTCTTCAGTTCTTTAGTAGGTTCTTACCTTTTTTGGGGGGAGGGTTTTTCCCACATGGTTTTCTCTCTTTCTTCGTTTTCACAGGTTGCATCTCTTTGCATTGCACATGGGTACCTAACATGGCCTTGTTGCCAGGACCCATTATGCATTTTCATCTTAGTTTTGTGAGCTTAAGGAATTCCCTAAGTTGTACTTAAGGGAGGGGTGTTAGAGTAAATAATTTATTATTTATTATTTATTCTATGTACTTAAGCTTACTTAGGTTAATGCATTCATTTAATAGTTGTAGTGATGAGTTGTTGATAACATGGGAGTTTGTTCTCTTCTAGCATGTTCCACCTTTTTGTGGATGCTTGGTTGTCAATCTTATCTTCTACCACTTTCCAGCTTGTTCTACAAGCTTCCATGAGGCCTTTATATTTGGGCTCTCTCTTTGTATTCTCTCCACTCATAATTCCATTTTCATTGTAAATACATTTTCATTATTTTTCAATATGTTCTTTCTCTAGTCCATTTAGGGTTTTTCCAAACTCCACCTCTTCCTTCTTGGTTTCCGTTCGACAAGTTATTTGCATGCAGGTGATCTTGGTGAGCTATGGAGTTGAATTTCATCAACTCCTACAATGTCTATACTATATTCTAATCATATTCCTTAGCATGATAAGTCATATGAAATTTAAAAATGGTGACTGACAATAATCACATGCAATGATATGTTTTTGGCTATTAGTTCTATAAAATCAACATATTTTGGGGCTTCCTAATTAGGGCTTATTAATATTGTAATATTCTCCACTTCATAAAACTTTCAAATTCATTATTAGATTTATTCTAAGCCAAACTAACATACCAAGTGATAAACTATTATGTCTTACTATAGATGATTAGTTCATCACATTCAATTTTTTGGTGCAATTAAATATAAACTAATTTCACTTCACTTAAGCTTACTTAGGATAATGCATTGCATTAATGTAGTTTTTCATTGAGAGACCTAGGATTTTTCACTTCAGTTAAACACAAGTATAGGAAAATTGCACTCTAGGTAGTGATAGTTGTGATCTCAATCCACCTTTAGTGCACATATCACATTATCATCCTGATTGATGCAGGAGCATCCTAGGCTTGCCTGCAATCCTACATGTTTGGAGGGATTTTGGTTAAGTGTTGAGGAGCTTTGAGCTTGGATTTTGGTAGAGTTATGTTTTCATGGTTAGGGATGTGTTAGAGACACATTGAAGAACCTTTCCTCATTATTGCATAGAGATTGGATGGATTGAGTTGAAGTTTGAACTATTTTTACCTTGCTATTGGAACTGCATTTTTCTAGTTTCTAGGTGCCTATTTGTTAGTTTGTGGTGACTGATCAAGAAAGAATTGTACATACTTCATAAATTCTATAAAAAAATTGGGCACTATTTTCTCAAGGTTTTGGGTCAACATGTAATTATTAATTATAACCCTAAAGTGGTAAAAATACTTGTATAAAAAGGGCTTAGGGTTAGGTATTGTTTCATAAGGTGATGCAAAATTTGGTTCTTGCAGTGGTATTGAGCAATAAGGGATTACAAATTTTAATTAGGTTGTAATCACTCTATCATAAAAATATTGGACTTTCTATTTTGTGGACGTAGCCTAGGGTTTGGGTGAACCACATTAAATCTTGGTGTCTTGTGTTCTTTTCTTTTCTGGGTGATCTATTGTTTTCTGATATTGGTTATATTTTGCATGTAATTTTTATTTTTGTCTGTGGTTTAATCCTAACACTGTTGTAAAACAAGTAAATAATTTTATGTAATTAATGAGAGGCTATTAATATCTAGGATTGAAGAGGGCCTAGAGCACTATTGCTGATTAAAGGCTTAAGTTCTAATTCTTTATAAGTTGGGAGATATGGAAATTCTCTTAGAGTATCAATTTTTGGCATTTTGCATGACAATTTTCTATGCTTAACTTTCAAGATGGATGTGCACTTATCCTTGCTGAATCAACCTTTGTACCTTTAAGGTGTTGTATTGGACCTAAAGTTATACCTTTGGTTCAAAGCATGAGTTCTAATTTAATAGGAACTATGAGATATCATAATTTTTCTTGGATATTGATTTTTAGACATTTAATTGTTGTTGCAAGCCGACTTGTGGCTCTTCAAGTATTTAATTTTAGTTTTTAGCACTCTAGGCTGACTTCTGGCTTACATTGGTATAATTAAGGGTCTTGTGGACTCTTTTGTTTATTTAGTTGGGATGGAATGACAAGTAGATGTAAATTTGAAGAGCCAGAGCTATGACTTAGGAACTAGATGATCTCTTAGTGGACCTAAGGGTACAAGTGTGGATTCTTCTTGGTGTTCTTATCTAGTTGTGTATTTGGAATAGATCAGATCTTTTTTGTAAGGTGGATCTTGTTGGATCTTGCAAAACTAATTTTGTAATTTTTGTTTGTATTTGTCCCTGACTTGGAAGGCCTTACAGTAGGGCATATTACATGTAATCAGTTATACTTTATGAACAAATTATTGTGATTTAGTATCAAATTTTGCATTGTTGCTTCTTTCTATTGTGCTTCCATTGTGTGGCTATATTGTTAGGGCTAGGAAATCTCCTTTGGGGATTCTCATGCCTTGCATTGTGTCAAATGGTATCAAAGTGAAGGTTGTTCCTAAGTGTGTTGACAAATCACCAAAGCTGAGGTAGTTTACACCAAAATTTGCAAAGAAGGTTGATCTTGTGGTTGATTGATCTTTTGGATTGGTAGTTTTTTACGTAGGGTTTTCTAAAATTTTGGAAGATTCCTCCTAGAAGATTAGACCCTAGGGAAATTGATGATCTTAGTTATGATGTAAAAGAATGAATCTCAGAGAAGACATGAGTAGAGTTTAGATCTGAGATTGCATTCATGAAGAGTGACATGATTGCTGAAATTGTAAGTGCTTTAGGTGGTGTACCTAGGCATGTAGGTACTGAAGGAAGTTATGAGGAATTTTTTGAAGACTTTGAAGATACTAGATCTAGCAGTGAGGACAAATTTGATCGTGTCAAGAGACCTATTAGAACTAGGGTTGGTCAGTTTTCTAGACCTAGATCTCAATTGAAGGTGAAGCATAAGATGAAGGTTTCTAATTTTTCAAGTACTTTGAATCCTAAAGACCTTATTGATTGGATTGATGAATTGGAATACTACTTTGAGCTTGAGGATATTAAGAATCCACTCAAAGTGAGTTTGGCACAAACTAAGTTGAAGGGCCATGTTGTTCTTTGGTGAAGGAACTACAAAGAGATAGAGAAGAGGAAGGTGAAATGAAGATCACTAGATGGAGATTGATGGTGACTAAGTTGAAGACTAAGTTCATTCCTACTGATTATGAACTTGAGTTGTTTAAGATATTCCAGAATTTGAAACAAAAGGATATGACTACAAAAGATTATACAGAGGAGTTCTACAAGTTGACTATTTGGTTTGGGCATAGAGAATTGTCAAAAGAGAAGGTAGCACAATATATTAATGGTTTGAGATTCAATATTTAGGATGAGGTTGGTATGCTGAATATTTCTTTAGTTGAGGATGCTTATTAGAATGCTTTGAGAGCAGAGGAGAAGCTAAAGAGTAAGAATCAAGGTAGTTCCCAAGGGATGGAGAAGCAGGATAGTTCAGCACTAGCTAAACCGAAAGCAAAAGATGAAACAAAACCCATCGAACAAAAATGAAGGATAGGTGGAGATGGGTTCAAAAGTAATTGTTTCAAGTGTGGTAAAGAAGTGCATAGATCTTTTGAATGTCTTATTGGGAGGACGATTGCTATTGTCAATGAGGTTGCAGTCCATGACAGTTAGCCTGAGTAGGGAGATATTTTGCTAGCTCAACGAGTATTGATTCATGAGAAAACATTGGATTCCTATCAAAGAACTAGTTTGTTCAGGACTTTTTCTAAGTATGGTGGTAAGGTCTCCAAGGGGATTGTAGATGGTGGTAGTACGGATAACCTTGTTGTTGAGGAGAGGTTCAGAAACCTAGTTTGAAGAGAATGAGACATCCTTATCTTTATAGGATTGGCTAGTTGCAAGGTGAGCATGCTTTTAAAGTGAGGGAGAAATGGCTTGTTGATTTCTGGATTGGGTAGTATAACAATCAAGTGTTTTATGATATTGTGGATATGAACAATTTTCATGTGTTACTTGGCAGACCTTGACAATATGATTCTAGGGTTGTGCATGATTATGTTAGGAATATTTTTATTGTTGAGAAAGGTGGTAGGAAGTTCTCCCTAATTCATTTGCAAAATGAAGATCTCTATAGGAGGAACCTAATTATTGGCAACCAAGTTGAGTTGATAGATTTTGAGAAGGTTGGAGATTAGCATGGAAAGTAGACCTATGGAACACCTAGGGTGGATGTGAAGAAGAAGAAAAACAAGGGAAAGAGCATGCAAGTTGAATACTTGGAGGACATGTATGTAAATAACCAATTTTAAATTTATGTGCTAAATCCCAGAACATGTTCTTCCAATTACTAGAACATCTTTTTGAACCTGGGGTATCTGATGCAGGAGCATCATAGGGTTGCCTGCAATCTTGCATGTTTGGAGGAATTTTGATGGAGTTATGTTTTCATGGTCAGGGATGTGTTGGACACACATTGGAGAACCTTTCCTCATGATTTTAGAGAGATTGGATGGATTGAGTTGAAGTTTGAATTGTTTTTACCTTGTTGTTGGAACTGCATTTTTTTGGTTTTTGGGTGCCTGTTGCAGATTGTGTACATAATTTTGTGGAATGAATGAGAGGCTGAACATTTTAGAGATTTAAGAGGGCCTAGATTACTATAATTTATTAAAGGAGAAATTTTTAATTCCTTATAAGTTGGGAGATATGGAAATTCTCTTGGAATATCAATTTCTAGCAGTTTTGCATGACATTTTCCTGTGCTTAAGTTTCGAGATGGATGCACACTTATCCTTGGTGAATTAGCCTTTGTGCCTTTAAGGGATTGTAGTGGACCTAAACTTATACCTTTTTGTCAAAGCATGAGTTCTAATTCAATTGTATCTATGAGATATCATGATTTTTCTTAGATATTGATTTTTAGACATTTAATTACATTGTTGTAGGATGACTTGTGGTTGTTCAAGTATTTAATTTTAGTTTTTTGCACTCTGGGCCAACTTTTGTCTTAGATTGGTATAATTAGGGCTCTTTTGGAATCTTTTATTTATTCATTTGGTATGGAATTAAGAATAGATATGAATTTGAAGAGCTAGAATTGCAACTTAGGAACTAGAGGATCTTTTCGTGGACTTGAGGGTACAAGTGTGGATTCTTCTTGGTGTTCTTATCCAGTTGTGTATTTGGACTAGCTAAGACTGGTTTTGTAAGTTGGATCTTGTTAGATCTTATAGAACTAATTTTGTAAAAAAAAATTGTATTTGGCCCTAACTGGGAAGACCTTACAGCCGAGCATATTGCATTTAATCAATTATACTTTATGAATAAATTATTGTGATTTTGTATCATATCTTGTATTGTTGCTTCTTCTTGTTGTGTTTCCACTACATGGTTATATTTTTGGGGGCTAGGACATCTCCTTTGGGGCTCCTGCCTTGCACTACATCACTCATCATTCCACATACTTCATTGCATAATGGAGGATGATCCACCTTTGGTGAGTATGTGACTTCATTTTGAGTAGCTGATATCTTATCACCTTTCCTATATAAGGAGGCCTATAATATATATTTTATTCATGTCCATTTAATCCATTAATATATTGATATTTATTATCAGTAATATCATTATAGTATCTTAAATAAATTATCTTGCCAATCTCTTATAGAGGTTATCTTGGTCTTTCATTTGATCCTTGGGTTGTTGTAGAGTCACCCAAAACTCTAACATGGTATCAGAGCTCTCAAGATGTGAAAACCCCTTCTCAAGAAGTGAAATCTTGACATGATTCAATTATGGTTGTAGAATTCAGTGATTTGGGCATCATCATTACATAGTCTATTTGGAAAAAAATTGGGGTTTTGTATTTTGTAGCTTCCTATTACACCTATCAAGTTTGGAGCTTGTTGTTCTAAATCAAAGTTTGGCACCATATAGAGGAGGTCCAAAAGCCTTTCAATTGGATTTTGCTTCATTGAAATTAGAAATTTGAGGCCAATTCTACAGCCATTCAATTTTTGGAGATGCAATGTTGGCAATTAGAAAATAATAATTTTAGAAACAATTTTCAAATAGCGATACCTCACCCATTCATACTCCTTATTTGAAGATTTTTGTTTTGTTTGGGTTAGAATCTTTTGATCTACATAGTGGTGTAGATGATTTGTAGTCTTCATTCTTAATTTTTTATGAACATTACAAATCCCAATTTTCACAACTTTCAAGGCCTCATTTGGGCTCATATGAATGCCTTTTCAACCTTATAGTTTTTGTGGGTGGGAAAGGGAGACAAGATCATAATCATTTGAAGAAACAATTGCAACTAGCTATGCTCTTGATAGTGGGGGTCCTGCTACTATTGTGTAAGCCCTTGACTTTTCTTTTGGTGCTAGATTTTCTCTTGCCAAGGGAGGATATGGCTCTATAGGATCTATATATAGATTAGAATAAATGCTTACTATTGGACTGACTCATGTTGGTGGGTCACCTTTTGCTAGTAGGTCTCCAACAATATATGCTACATTTACTCATGTTGTGCATGAATATGAAACTATTAAAAGGGTGCCGCCTTAACTCTAGGCCTATACTATAATTAGATATGGGAATAGTGTATTATATTTGCGATCAATGGATATGAATAAGAATAGCTTTCTTATCTTCAAGAAGATATGAATGCTTGGGATTGAGGGATAAATTGGATTGAATGTTATGTTATGAAAATTACGCCTTCAAGCCTCCTAATATATGATTTTTTGGGTGGGAAAATGATACAAGATGACTAGAGAGTGGAATTAGACTAATTAAACACCCAAGGCTCTTTAGGCTTCATGTCTCACAAACCCTCAAGTCAATATTGACTTGGTCAACCCTAATCAATCCAACTTGACCTAGTCAACCTAGTCCTAGAAGGGTGGATAAGAGAGCTATAGAAAGGTCATGTAGTTTCCAGAAGGAATAAGAAATGAAGTGAAAGGAAATAGGGAAAAGGAAGCACCAAGCACAAGTTCCAAGAAGGGCATTATGGAAAGGGTGCTAAAAGTTTTTAAAAGGCAAGTGCATCTATTTTTAAATGGTATAGGTGCATGTTGATTAAATGGATTTTATAATGCATTTTGTGATAGACTAGTTGTGTGTTTATACATTATAGTTCTATTAATGCAAAATAGCATTAGTTAAATATTCATTTTAATATGTTTGGGGAATTTAACATTTTAATATTTTATTTATAGGTTAATTTTCTTTAGCTAGATTCTGATCATTTGGAATTGACTTAATTAATATTTAGAGTAAAGTAAATAGTTAATTTAAAACATTTAAATGACCTATGATAAAATTCACTTGGGAAAACTAATTTAGGTTTTGAAAAGTGGGTTCTTTTGACTCGGTTGGCAATTTTTTAGTGAGATTAAGAGTTTTTTCTCCAATTTGTATTGGAGAAAATAACATGATTACTTTTTAGGGCTGATCTAATTGTCAAATTTTGTATGGGGTGGATTGTTGGAATTGTCCTAGAATTACTCCTCCTTTTTAAAAGCCTCATTCAATTTCATTAGGTTTTCAAAATTTCCTCTTCATTTTGAGTTATGCTTATTTGGTTTGAGGTAAGGCATCTTAGAATTTTTAATATACAACATATTTAAATGTGTGAAATTAATTGAATTAGTTGAGTTGGATGAGAATGGGTACTCCCCAACATTTTTATTTGATTTCTTTACCCAATTGGGCTTGGATGAGAATTTATGTGTTTTCATGTTGAGAAAATGGATTGTTTGAGTTTTTGTGTTATTAACATTTATGGAGTTCCTATAAATGAGATTTTATTGTAGAAATGTGATGTTGGGTTCCTATGGTAAAATGGGTTTTAATTTATAATATTTTAGGATGTTTAATTTTTGAGAAGTTATTAGCTTGCCTTATTTTGGATTCCATTGAGAACTCGTATGCGTGGAAAGAGTGTTATGGGAGTTTGGTATAGACAAAGACCCTCTAACATATTATGCACAAATAAGAATCTTTGAGTTCTTTTGTACACAATTTCAAAACACAAAGAAATGTTTTCAATTTTCTTTCCAAACAAACCAAACTGAAATTTGTTTCTTTAATTGACCCCTTCACATATATATTTGTGATTCCTTCTATGGCTACCATGATAGATTCAAATACAAACAACTAGAACATTTATCTTTCACATGAGATAATTCTTTGGAGTAAAACCAAATAATACAAGTAAAATTCTTCACATTGATATGCTAGCTCCATAAGCTAGCCATTTATTTTTTGATGAATACTCCTTTCCTTATATTTAAAAAAATACAATAAAGTTATATATTCATAAATAAAGGGGCTAGAGGAAATCAGATCACTCCGTGAGTTCATACGGCCACTGGCTATAAATCAACTATTCATCAAAACACTTTTAGAAAATAAAGAAATCCTCATGCTACTAACATAGCACCAACCAAGGAAGGAGGATCCTTATCATCAAAGCCCCACCCAAAAGTGGGGTAAGTAGATGGCTCAGGGGGAGCCCAACCATCATCAGCAGTAGTAGTATTATTTTTCGTCTTTCTCTCCCTCAGGCCTGGGAGGAGAAATGGTTAAGTCCAATTAGGGAGACACCCACTTGGGGTCTAAGTGAGTAGAGGGCCAACCAGTAGTAGGAGCAATAGGAGGAGCCATTGGGGACCACCCTGAACTAGACCTCTGGGGAGACAAGGCTGAGCAGTGCCGACCACTAGAACCTCTAGAAGTGTGGTGCTAACCAAAAGCACCACCACTAGGAGAGTGATGTTGCTGAGAGCGAGGTGTGTGCGAGAAGCAAGTAGAACTACTACATCCTTGATGGTGACCACAAGGAGGGGTACAGTCATCAAAGGCCAAATCTGGTAGAACACGAGTAACCGTACAGGGGGCATTTCCCTAATGAGCCAAAAACTCCTATAAGTAAGCCATCTCCAAAGCTACTTTATCGATCTGTACTTGAATCTACAACATGACATTGTTATAAATACATGCTTTAGTGTACATAGCCACATTAATGTCAAGTGTGTTGTGAGCATAAATGACTGCATTGTGATCTTTCCAAGTGGTAAATAAGATATCCAATCTGAAAGTCTTCTCGCCTTGGTGAAAGATTGGAAGTGGTAACCACTCCGATAACCTAGGTTGGGTTACCAATGGCTAGTTCCTCACCTACCCATGGTTGATGTGCTTAACCAAATTTGGCATTTGCAATGACCACTAGCCATTTCTTGATGCAATCAATAATAATTAATTTAAACACTAGCCCAATCATTAAATTAAGTATAGTAAATAGATAATTTATGTATTCTGAAAAAGTTAATATGGAATTAATGATATATAGTATATTCTAGTAACCTAATTCATTACTATAAGAAAGATAGAACTATCATTTTCTCTACTAATTTTAAAGCATTTAGAGAAACGACAACCTATAGACTATAGCTTCACCATGGAGATACCCATTAGATTAAATACTAAAAATAGGTAAATGGAATTTTTGGGAGAGGTTAAATTTCAAAGGATCAAAAAGATATTATTATCCACTCATTATCTTTCAATAGGGTTTTCCTTCATATTTTAGGTGATATTTTTTCTTCAATGATGATAGATTTAGAGTTAACCCTAAGACCTTAATAATTTATTGCCACAAAAATGCATGTGGAAAAGGGTGAGAGTGATATAGAAAGGATTTTTTATGGTAAATAGTAATGATGTGCTAACCATTTCTAAAGCCAAGCATTATAACATTTTAATTATTGGAGATAAATTGATTCCTAGCTTGTAAATATTAGTCATGAAAGATATGTTAGGATCAAGAAACACTAAGAGGGGGAGGTGGGGGTAAGTAAGTGTTTCAACACTTTTAAACCAATTAAAAACTTTTTAACTTAACCATAAACATCCACATAAAACAATACATGAAATTAATGCACAAATCCATAAAGAACCCTAGTCAAGGGAAAACATGATGGGGATGGTACCTGCAGCTATAAGCTAATCTAAAAGTTCTCACTTAAGAGGTTTGACCCTAGTAGGAGTCATTTTTGGAAATTTGGCTAAGGGGTGATTATGGAAATGCATTGAGGTAATAATTTATGGAAACATATCATCTATATTTAGACAACACATCATGAAGACACAGTTTTGGTTTGAAGACATAAAAATTTGTCAAAGTATCACAAAGTTTAACTATCAACACATACACCTTTTTGGTTGGAGAGCTTCATAGACAATTTCTGGCATGTGTTCAGTTACCTTTAAAGGAACTATAAAGTTTCAAGATTTCATACCTAAGTGCACAAGTCATCATGAGAAGTATGGACAAAGATATTAAATCTTTAATAGTTGCAAGTATGCACAATCAAAACATGATAGAGTTAAGGGAAATGGTATTTTAAGTTAAGGATTTTTTTATAGCAAAATAATTACTTAATCAATTAGGTATAATTTCCTAGATGTTAAACATAAGTAAGAAAATTATAGTTTTGTATTTTGGGACACATGTGAGGACATGAAGATTGACAGGACAAAATAATCTTGTTTAAAGGACATATTTGGACATGCAAATTTGTGTGATGTCTATGACATGGGAATGTAATGACAAAAAAATCATATCAAAACTTGAAGAATTGTTTGTCTTGATAGAAACTAAATTATTTCTATCAAAACTTTAATAATACTTTCTATCGAAACTAAGAAAAGAAAAAATGGTTGTTGCGCGATTTTGGAGAAATTTATTCCTCCAAAAAAGTGTAGCCCACTATTGTGGATTCACCCCAGTGCTATAACACTAAATATGATATTAATCATAACTCTAGATGCTACATCTCATCACTAACCACTTCCCTATTCATACTCTAACTATGAACTTAATATTACCCTAACCCCTTATCCCAATAGTAACCCTAAATGCAACACTAATTATTATACAAATCCTAACACTAAACCCTACATCCTAACCCTAACCATGACCTTAATCCTACCCTAACCCTATCTCCACTTGTAGTTGTTAACATAATACTACTATTACCTCTAATCTATACTGCCTAATACTAACCCTAATTCTAGATTGTTGACCCTAATTGTAATGCTAGCTTTAACCTTAATACCAATCCTAAAACTAACACTAGTCCTAATCCTAACATAATTATATATTAAAAATCATAATACTAACCCTAACCATAAGATTAAACCCGAATCCAAACCATAATTACAAACAATAACCAAACTCTAACTCTAATATTGTCGTTAAGCCTAACCCTAATCAAAATAATAAATATATTTTAAAATTTAACCTTGAAGCTAACCCTAACCCTAACTCTAATTGTTATAATAAGTATTCACTTATTTTAACTCTAAACCCTACATCCCATTTCTAACCATGACCCTAATCTTACTCCAACCTTGACCCTAGTACTAACCCTAACCATATTCTTACTCTAACCCTAATCCCAATTGTAACCCTAAATGTAACAATAACTAAGCTACTAATCCTAACTCTTAACCCTACATCCTAATCCTAACCATGAAATTAATCTTTCCCTAACCCTGATCCTAATATTAACCATAAATGTAACCTTAACCCTTGTTCCTAACCCTAAGCCTAACCTTAAATTTAATACTAACTATGATATTCATCCTAACTCTAAACTCTACATTGCAAACCTAACCACGGCCCTAATCTTAATAACCTTGGCCTTAATAATATCCCTTACCCCAATCGTAACCTTAAATGTAGGGTAAAAGTAAAAAGTTGTGTCACCTTTTAGGCTTACTTATCAAAATGACTGAATTTGAGTATTTCTATGTAAAATTCAATTTTGTTCAAACATATGATCTAGATAAATTCATTCTAGCTAAGTTATATATGGTCTCACACTTTTCCAATTGGAAATGTTTACTAAATGCATGCTTTATACTAGTTTGTATCCAATTACTAAAGAAATAATATTATTTCAAAAAAGTGGTGTTTCAATAACTCTTACTATTTTTTATGAATTTTTTTGATAACATATAAACACCATTTTTTAGAGCTCGAAGTCAATAATATTCTCATATAGGTATTATAGTTTTTTAAATAGATATAGTATATTATTTTAACACTAAAAAAGATGTCAATTTTGAGAAAGAAAAAAATATTAAATCATATCAAAAAAATTAAAAAATTATATGACAATTTAGAGGAGAGAGTCCTCTTCAAGAATGTATAATTTTTCTCTTAGTTAGAATAGATTTGTTTTGAAAAATGTGGTGGGAAATGAAAACTATCGATTTAAGGTGAGTTGAAATTTGAACGGTTATAAAAGAGAAAATATAGGTCTAAAGCTTATTTTTATTTCTAATTGTTCTAGCTATATATGTTATCTATAACATAATCTGAGATCAAAGGGAAATAAGTTTATTTCCATATAATTTTGTGGTGGGAACTAGACCCCTAATTTTCAACATTTTTTTGGTAACTAAAAAAATTGTCTATAAAAATTAAGAAAATATATCAATTCTTATTCCAAATAATTATTTAAAAACATAATCGTAAACTTCATCCATTTCTATACATTTTATTAGTTCACTTCATTTTCAATTTCAAAATAATAATACCAATTTTATGTTATTGAAGGTGAACAATTATACTTTTGTTAGCCTTTTTCTTTACAAAAGGGTGACTGGTTTGTGCTTTTACCCTATAACACAAACTATAATACTAATCCCAATTCTTTACCCTACACCCTAACCCTAACCACCACCTCAATCTTATCCAAACCTTGACCCTACCCCAAACCCCAACCCTATGACCCTAATCATAGTGTTATCCTTAACTCTAATTCTAACTATAGCCCCAACACTAACCCTAACCCTAACTTTGATATTATTATATATATTAAAATTCATATAATGTCTTTTATGTTGTGTCGCGTCTACTAATAACTCATATATACGTATCACATATAAAATATGTCGAGAGAGGTTCTTCTTGAGGCATCTATTTTCATCAAATTGAAAGTGCAATATACACCTCGAAAAGGATCTATCAACATATTTTATTTTATATATAATTAAAATTTGTATAAGCTAATAACCTATTATTTGCGAAAAAAATATTAATTGAGCTCCGTGGACATGAGATAGGAGACATTATGACATAATTTCCACCAAATCATTTAAGTAATACCCTAAATGGCCCATTTGGTTGCTAGAATAGGAATATAAATTTTGGAATATGTTTTCTATTCTCTGTTTGGTTCGTCAAATGGAATAGAGAGAAGGAATACATATTCCCATTTTACCTCTAAAATGAGCTTATACCCATTCCAAAAAATAGTTGTTATTGGAATAGTCATTCCTATTCCCAATATTGCATCCTTATTCTCCATTCCTATACCGTTTTCATGCTAATTAATATATAACTATTCTTGTTATTCATTTAAATGACTTCATCAACTAATTAGTATATATACATTCTTATTGTTTATTTAAATGACGTATCCACTAATTTGGGTACATATATTCTTGTTATTCATTTTCGACAGATGTCAGATATCAGCTCCTCCTACACATTGCTGAATGAATTTGCGCCCTCAAAATTTAATATCTTATAAACATTTTAAAGAAACGTTTATGTTTTTTTGGAGCAATTTTCTCTTCTTTATGCGGACTGTATAGTTTTTAATATCATTTGATCTCCCTACTAACGAAACACGTGGAAGGCAAAAAAATGAAAAACATAACTTGTTTTTGAGAAGCCGCCTTCAGCTCCACAAAAAACTCGAAATTGGGGGAAGGATTTGCTGGGTGTGAAGGCGTTAACAGATCAACCAGACTGAGTTATCATTACGCCAACTGCGTAGGAAACATAGAGTGTTTATGTTTCAAGATTAAATTTTGCCCTTTCAATGGCGATTCTTGATGTGATCTCTCGGTTTAGATGTATTTACAGCTCAGACTGGTCTAGAAATGTCAGTCTGTGATGAGGCGTAAGAAATTCCCGTCTTGGATAGCTGTGGATACATGATTTTATTTCCAAAGATTCAATTTTTACTACTTTATTGGGTGCGTAATCTTGGGTAATGGAGAAAAGCATAGAAACTTGAATACTTTCTCAGGTTTTTTGAGCTCTGAGAGATCTGTGAAGTGTTTGGCGAAGGGTGAGACGAAGGAGAAAGACAAGGATGGAGAAGTTGTTTGGGGATTTGGGGTTAACTGTATGGAGACCAAAATTATCATGGCGACAATGCTAGCTATGGGAATCACGCTCATCGCTAGCCAGAACATTTCGTTTTGGGAATTCAGCAATGAGCTCTGAAACAACTTTGCAGCCCAATTTCGCCTCTAAGATTCAAACTTGCATATCACCATTAACAGCATTGCAGGGATTGCTAAACTTGGATATGTTCTTGCACACAGTGAAGTCTTTAATGGCATATTTGAGCCCATAAGTTTAATTTTCATTATAAGAAATATATATATTAAACTCTCTAAACTAATATTCTTAAAATTCATTCAAATACTATCTAAAATAGTTGTTGTTGCCTCCTATAATAAATTTCTCTCCATTGTGATATCATTGTAGTTTGTACAGAGAACTCCAATAGTAAAAGAAATTGTGTCTTGCTTTTTGCATTTGTTTGTAATTAACTGCAGTGCAGTATCACTTGATTTCTATTTCAAATTTTTATTACTCGATGGTTTCTAGTTTGATATTATAAAAATATTTAAAATTTTAATAAGATATTTTTATAAATATTCTAACATATGGTTGTTTTTGGGAAGATCAATGTCTAGCGTAACAATTTTATTATCTCTATACATAACATATCATTGCCTTGAACATCTCAACACAAAGAAACTAAATAAATTTAAAAGTAAGTTTATTCCAATGTGTATCCTATAACCAAGTACGGGTTCATACTTCAAATTTGATCAAAGAAAATATACACTAAATTCTTGAAGTTCTCATACATTTAATTTAATCTAATGTTATATTTGTATATAAATTTGACTTGAGTAATTATTTTTAATGACTTACACTATTACACAATTTTCATGTTTATATTTAAATTATGTAAAAATATTTTTGCATTGTTTAAATTTTAATATTTAATTCAAACAATTATTTATCTTTAAAGAGAAAAAAACGGCTTCTCCGTTGGTGAGAACAGATGGTTCTTCTCCAACTATGCATGCAATGCAATCTGAATCGTTTTATTCAGGGGAGAGCTCCAAGCTGAAAAAAGTTAATGGTTGTTTTCCGTGTAGCCATGATCGCCCTGTTCTAGTTATTCCTCCAATGGCTGTAATGGAGGACATTGATTATTGGACCAAGCATGCTTTGATATGCAAATTTCTTGGAATCCGGATTTCCCTATCCGCTCTTGAGGCATGGATTCGCTGCTCATGGCAGGTGGAAGGCGATATGGAGATTATGTTGGCAGGGAATAGTTATTTTTTTGTTGTATTCTCTTGCATGTCTGATCGGGATCATGTTTTTGAAGGAGGCCCTTATTTCTACAACCATGTGGGGTTATTTGTCAAACCTTAGCATTCAGGTTTTAATTCTGCTGAGGATCTCCCTTCAACAGTGCCAGTTTGGGTTCGCTTGCCTTGTCTTCCCTTGGAATTTTGGCGTGAAGACATCCTTCGACAAATTGCTACTTTGTTGGGGAAGCCGACTGTGATCGCACATCAATCCCTCGATAAAAAGGTTATTTCTTATGCTAGAATTTGTGTTGAAATTAATTCGAATAACCCATTACCAGATTCTTTGGAAATTTGTATGAGGGATTCTTCTTGGGTGCAGCAGTTAGATTATGAATCCCTCCCTTTCCGTTGCCGAATTTGTCATGAGTATGGTCATTTACAGCGTCAGTGCCCCCGTAACTTGAGTTTCAAAGGAGTGGATGGTTCTACAGTTGGCAATGCTGGTGGTTTGGCAGATACTACAGGGAAAAGACAATCTCAAATGGCTAATACTACCAAGGGGATGAATCCGCAAGATGCTACAGGTAAGGGTAAGGCTCAAATGCAGGATAAGGATGGATTTACCCCTGTTCGCCCTCGAGCTAAGGGACGTGGTCGAAAGAGGCCTTTGAAAGAAAGATTATCTGATTCAGGTTTTGACCGCTTTGAGGTGCTGGATAGTATGCTTCTAGAGGAGGGTATTCCTCCTCCTATCTCTTCTGATCCAGTTTGCCCAGATGAGAGATCTATTCCTAATGATGCTTGTGGGGCATCCCAAGTTGTAGTATATCAGAACTGTGAGGTCCTTGTAGCTCATGTGACAGAGGCTCTGGTGACTCCTACAGTGTTGGAGGATAATGATGTTGTTTTAGCTGACTTGGTTAAGGATGTGCTACCATCAGGTAAGGGCAAGGGATCTCCTCTCCCCTTGGGGTTGATGCCTCAACCCTTTAAGCGGGCTTCTTCTACTCCCCCTCTAAGGAGTGGGCGCAAAACAGACCAAGAGAAGATTAAACTCACAGGAGATATATTGATTGAGTCTGGTTCAGTGAAACCTTTGGATTCTCATTTTCCCAATTCTACCCAATGACAATTATTCTCTCATGGAATGTAAGGGAGTTCAATAGCATCCCTAGACAAAAGGCTATTCATAACTTGGTGGTTGATCATAGTCCTTATGTTTTTTGTATCCAAGAGACTAAGCTCTCTGTGGAGTCTATGGTCCAACATGCCTCTATTATTTGGTCTTGTGGCCAATGCCAGTGTGTTGGGGCAACAGGTAGTGCGGGTGGTTTAGCTATATTTTGGGATCCTCAAAAAATTTCTCCTCTTGGCTGGATGTCTTCTCGCTCAGCTCTCTCTATGGTAGCTTCTGCTCTAGACTCAGGAGAGGTAATCATGGTTACTAATGTGTATGCACCTGTTGATCTTGTGGGAAAGGAGGAACTTTGGGAACATATTCAATATGTTAGAAATTGTCATCCTTATCATCCTTGGGTGTTAGCAGGGGACTTCAATTCAGTTTTAAGTCTGGAGGAGAAGCATGGTGGTTTGGCTAGATTGGGGCCTTCTTCTGCTCTTCTTTGGCAACACATATCTCTTTTGCATCTCTCTGATGTTAAGCCTTCTAATGGTCTCTATACTTGGAATAGTCGCAGGACTGGTGTTGCTGCTATCTCAGAACGTCTAGATAGATTTCTTGTTTCTTGCTTCTAGGTTAGTGGCACCCTTACTATCTCTTCAGAAATCCTTGATTGGAGGGGTTCAGATCATTGGCCAATCAAATTTTCTGCTATAGGGGCTTATGTTCCAAACCATCCTCCTTTTAAGTTCCAGTTGATGTGGCTTCGTGACTCCTCTCTTCATGATTTTGTTTTTTGTTGGTGGAAAGATGGTGCTCCTGCATATGGTACTGCAATGTTCTCATTTTCTAAAAGGCTTCAATATGTTAAAAGGCAGCTCAAGATATGGAATAGGGAATGCTTTGGGAACCTTCACTTTATGAAGAGGCTTGCTCAAGAAGATCTTGATGTCATCACAAGGGAGATTAGAGATCGAGGTTTCTCAGAGGATCTTGGCAAGGTTGAATCCCTTGCTTCTAGAGCTCTAGAAGAATGGGAACTTCGAGAGGAAATTTTTTGGAAGCAAAAGGCTAGAGTTGATTGGCTCCAGGAAGGTGATCGAAACACTACCTTTTTCCATAAAACAGTGCAATCTCGCCGGAATCAGAGCACTATCTCTTCTTTGGTTAATTTTCAAGGTATCCAACTGAATTCCTTGCTAGCTTTGTTCCAGGAGGCTATTTGGTACTTCTCTACCCTCTTCTCTGAGGACTCTCCTCCTGCTGATAATGAAGAAAATCTTATTTTGTCCTGTATTCCTTCCCTTATCACTCAGGAAATGAATGATTATCTCATGCGTCCTATCTCTTTGGAAGAGCTGGAGGAGGTGGTCTTTGGTATGCCTAAGGGGAAGGCTCCTGGTCCTGATGACTTTCCAGTTGAATTCTTTCAGAAATTTTGGGACATCATTAATCATGATTTGTTGGAGGTGGTTAAAGAATCCTATGCTAGCAAGCAGATGCTTCGAGCTTTGAACTCTACATTCTTGACTCTTATTCCTAAGAGCGAGGGTGCTAATCAATTGGAGTTTTTTAGAGCAATTGCCTTATGTAATGTGGTTTACAAAGTTATTACTAAGTTGATTGCTGAGAGACTGAAAAGGTGGCTTCCCATTATTATCTCAGAAGAACAAGGTGGTTTTGTTACTAGCAGACAAATTTTGGATGGGGTGGTTATTGCTACTCAGGCTATTCACTCTATGGCTACTTCAAGCGAGAGAGCCATGTTTGTTAAGCTGGATATGGCTAAGGCCTACGATAGAGTTAAATGGAGCTTCCTAAGGAGTATTCTTCTTTCTTTTGGATTTAGCTCTGACTGGGTGAGTTGGATTATGAGTTGTGTTACTTTTGCCTCTTTTTCTGTTCTTATTGATGGTCAACCTTCTCAACTATTTGGTGCTTCTAGAGGCCTCCACCAGGGTGACCCTCTCTCCCCATATCTATTCATCATCATGGCTGAAGGCTTGGGCAGATTGATTAAGCATCAGGTGTCCCAGAATTCTATTCAAGGCTAGCGGTGGGGTAATGGCTTACCTTCTCTTTCCCATCTTCAATTTGTTGATGATTCTGCTCTTGCCGATCTTGCTAGGATCAAGGAATCTGAAGCCTTTCGACATGCTTTGGACATTTATTTGGCAGCTTCAGGCCAGAAAGTTAATGAGCACAAATCTTCCATTTACTTTTTTAACACTCCTGATTCTATTCAGCACAGGATTGTTGGTATCCTACGGTTTCAGATAGGATCACTTCCTTTGACTTATCTTGGCATTCCTATTGTTGTTTCCAGGTAGCCACGTCTCTTCTAGAAAAATTTGATTACCAAGCTTCAGGATAAGGTAAATCATTGGACTCATAGATGGCTTTCTACTGCTGCCTGGGTTACTCTTCTTCAAGCTGTTATCCAAGCTCTTCCTACTTATAGAAGCATGGTTCACGCTGCACCTATTTACTTTCTCAAGGAGTTTGATGCTCTTTCTTGACAATTCCTTTGGAGTGGTAATTTGCGTAGTACTAAATGGAGCTTGGTTAATTGGGCAACTGTTTGTAGGCCTAAAAAGGAGGGTGGTCTTGGTCTTCGATCTGCTCTATTGAGTAGTCAAGCTTTGGCTGCTAAACTTTATTGGCGATGGTGCTCTAGACAACATCAACTTTGGGCTCGTATTATCACTCATAAATATTTTCATGGTGCTGATCCTTGCTCTATTTCTGCACTTCCTCTTGAAGGTCGTGGCTCAATGGTTTAGCATACTTTGAAGACAGGTGTGATGTTGGTGAAGAGGGGTCTGTTCTGGATATGTAAAGGAGGTTCTCAGGCTTTGTTTTGGTCTGATGCTTGGGATGGATTCCCTTCCATTTTATCCATATACCCTCATCTTCAGCCTCTTTGTGACTCTTTTCTTGCCACTGGATGGGATAAAGTGGCTCATTATAAGACTCCTTATCAATTGGGACCTGTTGTTGGTTACAGATGGAAGCATTCTTCTGATTGGCCTCTTGGAAGTACAGACATGGATCGTCAGGAGCTTTCTCAAATTCTGGCCTCTAGAGAGTGTTCTTCTTTGCTTGGTCCTGATGTTTTTGCTTGGGGCGGTACCTTGTCTAGTAAATATCATGTCTCTGTTGGGTATCAGGAGATAACTAGACAATTATTTGGGGATGCTAAGGTTCCTTGGTCGAAGCAATTTTGGAATAAATTTTCTTGGTCCAAGTACAATTTTTTCATGTGGCTAGTGGCTCAAAACTGTTGTCTTACCTGGGAGAATCTTTGTAAACATTGATTTCAGGGCCCCTCTTATTGTGTTTTGTGTGGTAATGGAGAGGAGTCTGTCTCCCATCTGTTCTTCCATTGCTCCTATTCTACTCAGATATGGCACCTTTGGTGGAGCGCTTGGGGTTGCTCTTGTCGGCATGCTCCCTCTTTGCTTGAGTTTTGGGCCCGCTTGGGTAGTGCTCCCTCCAAGTCTTCTTCTCTCCATGCTGCTTGGATTTCTGGCACATCTTTAATGCTTTGGCATATATGGTTGGAGAGGAATCGTCGCATATTCCAAGATGTTTGGCTTGGTTTTTTGCATCTTTGGTGGAAAATATCACACTCTCTTCAAGAAACTATTCTTGTGAAGTGTGAGCTTGATGGGGGTATGGATCCGGTTGATCTTGCTATCTGTAATCGCCTCAATTTTCATCTGCAGGATGGGGTTGCAGCTCATAGGTTTCCTTCCATGTCCAGGCAGCTTCACCATCAAAGGAAGGGTCGGGTTAACCGAGATGGGCACTAGACTCCTCCTCCCTATGGAGTTCTAAAAATTAACACTGATAGTTCTTCCCATGGGAATCCTGGCCTGGCTGGTATTGGCGGAGTGGCTCGTTGTAGTTCTGGGGATGTTAAATTTTTCTTCTCAGTTCATAAGGGTGATTATACTAAAAATCTCATGGAAGATAAGGATATTTTATATGTTGTGGAATAGTGTTTCTTGCAGGGATGGAGTAAGATTATCTAGGAGTCTAATTCCCAGGTGGTGGTGAACATGCTTTCTTCGCAAGAGCTTGAGGATGTTAGTTGGCAGCTGGCCACTGTTGTTAAGCAGATTCTTTTCTTCTCTTCCTCTTTTCAGTTCGTTAAGTTCACATATCTTCCTCGTGAATGGAATAGAACTGCTGATTGTTTAGCCAAATGGGCTTCTAGTCATGATCCAGGTTGGAATATTAGGGATAGGAGGCAACTGTCCTTTGAGATGGTGCAAGAATTTGATGATCTTGTTGCTTAGGATTGAGCTCCTTTTTTAGCACTCCTTGTTGTATTCCTTTCTATCTTAATAAATTTTTACCCCTCTTTTTTTCAAAGAGAAAAAAACTATTTTGTGTATTTAATAAGCAACATTTAAAAATTGTGCTTTTACATAGACATAAAGATGTAAGTTGTAAATTGTGTTTTGGGTGGATGAATTTTTTTGTATTGTAGTAGAAATTCAATTTAGATAACTGCTTAATTAATGTAAAGAATTTAAATTGTGTATGATCTTTTGATAAAGTATCTTTATAAAATAAACATTATTAGCATCAATAATGTTGAATGTGTAGATTTATTCGACTAGGTCAAAGAGTGGTACAAGATGTAGAATGTAATGTTGATGGAAAAACCCAATCACAATTAAATCCAAAAGCAATAATTGACTATAAATAAATTTGTCAAATCAATGTTATGTTAAAAAAAAATTAAGCCTTTAAGAAGCATTTATATCTCTTTGAAATCTTTTGCAATTTGATGATTGTTTATATAGTGATGAAAAACAACTTAACATAATCAAGTCCATAAGTGATATCAAAACTTGAGATGGAATATATTTTTCTTGGTCAAAAATATTCATCTAAAGAATTCAAAGTGTTAAATTGAACTAAAATCCTTTTAAAGAAGAGAGAGAGAGAGAGAGAGGGGGGGGGGGGGGGGGGGGGGGAATAATAAGGGAAGAAAAGAAGGAGAAGGAGAAGAAAATGAAGGAGAGGAGGAGGAGGAGGAGGAGGAGGAAGAAGAAGAAGAAGAAGAAGAAGAAGAAGAAGAAGAAGAAAAAAATATGGGGAAGGAGAACACTAAGAAGAAAGTGATTAGGAGGTGGGGGGGGGGAATAAGTAATCTAAATGCTTACCTAGATCTAATTTTAATATTTCTTCTTACTACTTAGATTATCTATAGATAGTACAATAGATAAATGTCTACAAATGGTAGATTAGATGAAAAAGAAGTTCAAAAAATTTGAGAAAGAATTTTCTTTAATAATTTACCTAAATGTGGAGACATTTTCCTACAAAAAGAGGATATAAAGGATATGATAGATTAGTGTTCAATTATTGGGGAGAAGGGGAAGGGGAAGGTTAAGGTGAAGGAATAGGAGGATAGGTAAGGAACACAAAAGGAGGATTAAGAGAAGAAGGAGGAGTGGATTGGGAAGACGGACAAGAGGGAGAAGGAAGGAAGGATTAAGAAGGACAAAAAAAAAAGGGGGGGGGGGGATGAGAAAAATGCAGAGAATGAGGAGGAGGAGGAAAAGATAAGAGAAGATAAATACAAATAAGAAATCGATGAGGAGGATAAGAAAGGGAAATTGAAGAAGGAGAAGATAGAGAAGAATAAAGATAAGGATTAGAAGAATTTGAAGTAGAAGAAGGAGGAGGGAAGGTAAAAATTGAGGAGGAAAAAGAAGAAGCAGATGATAATAAGGGGAAGGAAAATAAGGAGGTGGAGAAGGAAGAGGACAAGGGGAAGAAAGAGAATAAAGGGAAGGATAATGAGGGATGAGAAAAGAGAATAAAGGGAAGGGAAAGGATAAGGATAAGGACAATAAGAATAAGAATGAGAAGGGGGAAATGAGGAGGAGGAGAAGGAAAATACATTCACTTTTTCCGGTTACATTTTTGTTATTGAAAGCTTATTTTTTAATTTTTCAATTCTGCAATAAGATGGTTCTTTTTCTTGTGTGTGTGGATAAATAGAGATGGGAGATACAAATAGATGCATGAGAGAGAGAGAGAGAGAGAGAGAGAGAGAGAGAGAGAGAGAGAGAGAGAGAGAGAGAGAGAGAGAGAGAGAGAGAGATGAGATGAATTATTAATTTTTTTTAAATTGGTTGTTTGTTTCATTTGGAAATGATAATTACAAGGATAGTGACATATCAAGAGAGATAATGAGATAGTGGCGAGAAAGTGAGTAAGGTGCATAATAGAATGAGAGGAGAGAGGGTGAAAATATCAATAAAGATTAAAATTATGAAGATAAAATAGAGGAATATTGTGTGTATGAGCAAAACGGATATGAAAGAAGAAAAAAAGAGGAAAGGAGTGGGAGGGAGAGAAAAAGAATAGAGATTGAAAGTGGTAGATGAAGTGATGGAGAAATAAATGTATATGAGATGGTAGATGGATAATAGATAGATAAATAGATGGATTAATTATTCATATATGAATGCATGATATATATGTTGGAAAAAAATTCAGCACTCCCCTGAGGATTCATGACAAGGGCTTAACCACCTCATGTGTACTATAATTTGAGTGGTTGTATTGGACATTCACAACTCAATATTTTGGTGTAATGGAATGCCCACTTTAACAATTGGTATCAGAGAATCAAGTCTTTGAAGGAAAATATTAACAACCTAAGGAGATCTAGTACATACTTCAAGAAAGAAGGTTTGAAGTTTGATGGAGTTAAGTATGATAGTTGGAAGGAAAAGATGAATACACATTTTATATGCAAGAGTATAGGTTATTGGTTAATTACTAAGAGTAAAAAGGATATTATTGAAGAAGACAAGCTTGAAGGTTGTAATGAAAATTAGAAAGATGTATTCATGTTCAATATGTTTGCAATAAAAGTACTATTATCAGCAGGGAATTTGTTTAGCACTCCCCTTAGGATTCGTGGCAAGGGCTTAACCTTCTCCTCTGTACTATAATTTGAGTGGTTGTATCAAGCATTGTTAGATTGATCTTTTGGTGCAACAAAAACCCCACTCTAATAATATACCCCTCTCTTTACCTTTCACCTCCCTCATAGGAACATCTAATATGAGATTTCACATTGTAAGAATTTTCCTTAGGGCAAAATCACCCAAGACCAAGAAGCTCAATAACTAGCACAAAATAGACCAATAGAGTATGATTAGAATAACAATATGAAATTCAATTGACATCTTGATTGATGTACAAGTACACTAGGAGTGTCTATATATAAAGGCCTTTGGAATGCTTCTAGAATGTCTATGAGTTAGAAATATGATAAGCCTCACAACTAAACACATGTCCACTAAGAGTGGATTATCCTCAATTAAGCACATGAGTTAGTGCGATGATGAGAGGATAATCCTACAAAGGTGTGTCACATAAAATTATGTTGTAGACACCATGTGCTTAATTAAGAGTGGGAACAACTATGTTGTCTACATGACAACTCAATTAATTATGCAAAGTCCAATGTTAGAGACACCATGTGCTAAATTAGAGTTTCTTACCCCTGTGTTGTCAACATGACAACTCATATGAGTACGCAAAATCATAGGTGTCTAACCTAATAAATAATAAAATAATGCATTTATCCTAAGTAAACTTAAGTAAAGCATAAATAATAATTATTTACACTAACACCCCCCCCCCCCCCCCCCCCCCCAAAAGCTATGATGAAATGCATAATGGGTCCTAGCTACTAGGCCATGTTGGGTACCCAAGTACAAATACAATGCTAAAATGCAATGAAATCTCTCTAAAAATGGAGAAAGAGGGAAAACCTCATGGGAAAAACCCTCCCCCAAAAAGAGAGATAAGTACAATAAGGAAGATGTATGTATGGAGAGTAATTAAGACCCCCCCATTATGACATTCATCATGGATATACAACAGAGAATCCCACCATGAAATCACCCCCTTAGTGAAGGATCTCGTGACGATGAGTGCTTGAAGGCACAAGTAAATCCAATGTCAACAAACAACATTTCCCCCTTTAGGAAGAAGATACACCAAGTATAGGTGCAAGTATACTTCCCACTATGAATAGGAAGATGGAAGAGGGATCCAGATGTAGTATGCATTGGATGTTGCCTCTGAAGTCTATTCATATGTCAACAATTCCTTAATGAGTGTAGATGCCATGAACCAATCTGGTGAATGCCCACAAGAAGGTGACAAACAAGGAAGCATGTCCATGTATGAAGCTGAATCAACCTCCAAAGACAATGAAGCATCCTGATAGGAAGATAATGGAAGAGAAGCAATGTTGCCTCCCCTCAATGATGTAGGTACACCCATGAAAGAATCTCCTTGATGATTAAAGAAGCTACACCATGAAAGCTTAATGAAATTCCTCCTCGTAGGAAGAAGTGGTGCCATAGGTGTAGTAGAGAATGCTCCCCAACTGATAGGAATAATCCTTAGAAAATATGATGTCTGAGGAAACTGGAAGATAATCTCCAAAGACTTATATGACTCCTCATAAGTGAAAGAGCCCTTCTCCATCTATTGTAAAGAAATGTCCACAATCATGTCAGTCTTGAAAGATAACTCAAGTGGTTGATGGTTAGAGTGTGCCCTTGTAATGAGTGAAGAAATCTCCTCCACAAAGAGAAGATTGATGTCATCGATGATGTTTCTCACATCTTCAATGTAAGACTCCACAAATAGCCCTGTAGTGCTTGGAAGGAAGTCATTCCATGAAGTTGAAGTAGGAAGACATGGTATATCATGTTGCACTAAATCATGAGCATCTGTGGCTAGAACTAGATCAATCAAATCAACAAGAGTATCAGTATGTGTGATCTCATGTTGAAGGTACCATAACTAGAGTGACTAGAGGTAGAATGTCCTCTGGAAATAGAGGAACTGTTGGGTCTCCATATGGTTTCCAAAGAGCCATCCAAATGTCATAAGGATCATTGAACTTGTCAATGATATCCAAACAATATTTATTGACACTAAAATAAATGATATCCATAATTATTTTAATGGGTGTCCTATCATCAAAGGGTCATTCTTTAGAACATAAATAAGGAAATACTTCCTTATGCTCTCTTCTTAGATGATCAATTATCAAGGCACTCCATTTCTGATAGTTCCTCTTTGTCAACCTAGGTTTTACACCAAACTGACATGTGAAATAAAACTCCATGAGATCAATAAATGTATACACCCCCCAAAATGCAAAAAATAATCAACCAACCCCACCTAATGCATGATTTGGCACTTTACACTTAGTGCGATTACAATAGGCCACTTTATCAAAATGGACTTAGTGGACTTCTAATTTTTTAGTTTACAACCTCCTCTTATAGTTCAAATCTAAAACTTTACAATGTAGCTCAAAAATACAACAATTTTGAAGCAATACAATGCAAAGAAAGGACCAATTTCTGAAAGTGATATTTCTATCCACACAAGCCTATAATCCGATTGCAAATTTAGAAAAACATGGAAAATTATTCACTTTTAAAAAAAAGGGAACTTGATTTGGAGTCCAAATGATTCTATACAGAGCAATCGATGTTGCAGGATTAGATAGGTAAAATCACCAAACATTGCAATTTTTGACAAATCCATGCACCAAAACCAAAAAATAATAGCACAATTAAAATATTTAGGAAATTCTAGCCAAAATCAAAAAAAATGCACCTAATTTGGAGTCTGGATGATTGAGATATGGCCTCCCAAAGTTGAAGTGTCAAATCAAAATTAAATCTGGAGAGAGGTCTGATTAGAAAACTACAAGGTTAAATTCGACATCCAAATGGCCATCATAGTAGTGTAATTTGGCTTACCGATGATGCTCACATGACCATTGAATTTGATCACGAGCCTAGATGATGTCAACAAAAAAAATCCTCCCTGATGACAGGGTAGGTTAAATCACTATTGATGTCAGTTGTATAGACGAGACACTTGGCTGCTAACTTGGTAGTATGGATTGTATGCTTGCTATATCATGGTGGTACAGAGGTCCTGCATGGCACCTAATGTGTCAGGTGATTTGGAAGACATGTGGCCTACTTACTACAAATGTGGTAGGATTTTGACAGGTTGAGTTAGCTCCACATAGCACTAGAGGTACAAGCTTCAATGTGGTTGGTGGGAGCTTTAATGTTGCTAGAGTGTTGAGCAATGGAGGTTGAAAATTGAATCGGACAAAGGATGTTTTAACAGCACCAGAGGGTTGCAATCGCCAATGTGGGGTAGAGTCTAGTGCTAGGGGGTGAGAGTTTTAAAAATGATGCCAGAAATGTGTGGGAAATATCTCGCATGCACCAAAATATTGGTGCGAGGTATTATTTAAAAGAACAAAGCCACCGCTTGCAAACAAAAGCAAAGTGCCCACCGGTATCAGTTATGAGTGTAGTTCTCACAAAAAAATATGATGACTGCTGAGAAATTTGGAATATTTTGCTATGATTGTTGTAATATGCCAAATTATAAGGAATATTCAATCGCAGGAGCTGGGATTTGTCCACCCGATTCTTGCATAAAAAAATTCTCTACAAACCTAATAAGCCGGATTTTTTTTTTAAAAATACAGATTCGAAAATTGCAGAATAATGGTAGAGAAAATAAATTTAGATCTAAAGAATAAATGCACAAATCTAAAAAATTGGCCATACCAAATGTGCAAATCCAACCTTTGGGTGTTAGTTTACAAAAAAAAAATTGCCTCAAATTTGACTATAGCCTAGGGTAGGAAAATTTATAGTCAAATTTCACCAAATCAATGCTCCAGACACAATGGTGAGGTCTGCTTTGGCTTTGGATGCTCCCAATAGCTACGAATACTCTAGATCTAAATCAAGGTGTCCTTAGAGAGGTGAAGCAAGAATGATCTCCAATGGCTATGAAATGATGCCTCTATGGCTCTAATACCATGTAAGAATTTGCCTTAGGGAAAAATAACCCAAGACCAAGAAGCTCAATAACTAGCACAAAATAGACCAATGGAGTATGACCAGAATAACAATATGAAATTCAATTGATGTCTTGATTGATGTACAAGTACACTAGGAGTGTTTATATATAAAGGCCTCTAGAATGCTTCTAGAATGTCTAGGAATTAGCAATATGATAAGCCTCACAACTAAGCACATGTCCACCAAGAGTGTATTATCCTCCATTAAGCACAACAGTTAGTGCGATGATGATAGAATAAGCCTACAAAGTGTGTCACATAAAATTATACTATAGACATCATGTCCTTAATTAAGAGTGCAAACAACTATATTGTCTAAATGACAACTCAGTTAATTATGCAAACTCTAGTGTTGTAGACACCATGTGCTAGATTAGAGTTGCTTACTCCTGTGTTGTCAACATGACAACTCATATGAGTACGCAAACTCCTAGGTGTCTAACCTAATAAATAATAAAATAATGCATTTATCTTAAGTAAACTTAAGTAAAGCGGAAATAATAATTATTTACACTAACACACATAATTGAATGTGTAAGATAAAAGAAAAAAAAAATTAACATATTCATATTTGTGATAGTATTTTTATAGACAAATTTATTTCCATATGTAACAATTAATCTTATCTATATGACCATATAAAATACTAAGTAAAAGTAGATTATTCAATATATTTAATTGTGTAAAATAGAGAGAGAGAAATACAAATAGATACATAAAATAGTTAGAAAGTCTCCTCTATCGATCAACCCATGCTTGTATTAATGATGAAGTGTGCTACCTACAAAAATTGGACATTAATGCATTGAAATGGCCCTTTCTAAGTATGACTAATTAGTTAATTAATTCTTATATCAACACATTTACAAGGTCTATAGATCATACAACTAACTATCAACACTTTTAAAAGGTCTATAGATTATCCAACTAAATATCCTACTAAGAATTCCATTAAACATCTTTTCATTTTGGGCATGTTTGTAAAAAATTTGGAGTGATGTTTTAGAAAATGTTACCCTATGTACCAATGTGCTACCTAAGTAATCTACACATACATCATCACGTTGGAATTATAGATGGAGTAACTAAGAGGGGGGGTAAATCAATTACCACAAAAATAAATCCTTAGATCCCTTAGATGTCTTTAAGACTTATTTACTGCTGATACTCGATAAACATTGTAAGAATGTTGTACTTTGGTAGATTAACTAGTTATTGATCATCTAGAATTCATAATTATTAATATGCATGCAAAAGTTAAATAAAATTAACATAAGAGACACCAGATTTAACGTGGAAACCCAATATGGGAAAAACCACCAAGTAACTAGCTACCAATTTTTCACTCTTCTGAAATGAGCCCTGTTAGGAGCCAACCCTGTTAAAGGTTACAATACACACTGTTAAGTGTGCCCCTATTAGAGGATTTAATCACCCTATTAGGAGTGGCCTTGCTAGAGGTCTTTAGAACAATTCAACTGAACTATCACCCTATTAGAGAATTTACAAAATGGTAGTTAAACCAACTCTGTTAAGAGATTTGAAATCACTACTACAATTGTTTAGAAAGTAACAATGAATTGACCTGAATTAAGATGCAAATGTTTTTGCTGATTATAGGTCTATGTTCATCATCAATAGATCCTCCTTGATCAAGTATAGCTTTTCTATTCTTCAATGATCTCTGATCATTCTTTTAAAATTTTCTTCCACAATAATTAGTCTTCATCTCACATCAAATCCATCTCTCACACTTAGAATTTTCAACTTGACTTCTTATTTATACCATTTAGATTATCAAGTCAATTCATTCACATGTTACATTTACCAATAAACCATACATTAGTCGGCTACAAATATTACTTTAGACAAATAGACGTTATTTCAAAAATCAATGAAATCCTTCATTGGCCGACCCTGCTCGATAGATACTACTTCCAAAAAATTTCCTAAGTTAACCATCTTGATTTGGTTAACATTACAACTTTTGCTAAATCCTTTGGTAAAGAGTTGACTTGGTAAGAACTAAATTCCTTCTTTGTCTATGAGAACTTAGTAAGAACTATTTTTTCCATATTTCCCTTTGATGACCGAGTGAGCTCGGTAACAATTGTCTACTTGGTAGACACTGCAAATTTTCTTTACTAGCCTTCTAAGCTCGGTAGACTCTGTCCTTTACCTTGATGACCAACTGAGCTCTATAGACTCTGTCCTTTGCCTTGTTGACCAACTGAGCTCGGTAGACTCTATCCTTTGCCTTGCTGACCAACTAAGCTCAGTAGACTCTGTCCTTTGCCTTGCTAACCATCTGAGCCCAATAGACTCTATCTAATGACTGATATAACATTGGTGTGACATCAAAGACAACACACAATTGAAAATTTGTATCCAACAAACTCCCTCTTTGGCATTGATGGAAACAAAACATGTCATAGCAGAATGAAATTTGAAAACAAGTCTTTATTGACAAAATACTTCACTTTCTTCTTAAAACACAACAAACTCCCTCTTTCATAATGATCTCTCCCTCTTACACAAACTCTTATTATATTGCAAATTTCAGAAAGATATGATAGTATATTCTCCCTCTTTGATAGCACATGCCAAAGACAACATAAATCAACTGAATAGCATTGTACCTGATGTACTGATTCATATGCAATGTCTTCATTACTTTGTTGCATCAACTGATAGATCTTCAATTCTACTTCTGTTGATGCATCACTAAAACTATATTTTAGTGAGCTTCAGATAGGGGAATGACCCCTAACTTGCCTCTAAGATACAAGAATTCATCCTTAGGTAAAGGCTTTGTGAATATGTCAGCAAATTGTTCTTTTGTATGGACATATTCCAATCTGATTTCCTTTTCTTATACCAATTCTCTAACAAAGTGATACTTTATGGCAATATGCTTGGTTTTTGAATGCATCACTGGGTTCTTGGAGATATTAATTGCAATTGTGTTATCACAAAACATAACAAAAAGTTCTTTGATTTCTTGCTTCATACCTTCCAATAATTGTTTGAACCACACAATGTTTGAACAGTTTACTATTGCTGCAACATATTCAGCCTTTGTTGTGGATTAGGATGTACAATTCTACTTTTTACTTGTCCAAGAAACCAACCTTTTTCCAAGAAAGAAAGCTCCTCCGCTTGTGCTCTTTCTGTCATCAACATTCCCTACCCAATCTACATCAGTGGACACTTTTAAATCTAGATTTCCTTCAAGTTTATACCATAATCCATAATCTTTAGTTCCTTTTAACTATCTAATGATAATTTTGATTGCCATCATGTGATTTTCTTTTGGTTTTGTTCAGAATCTTGCTACAATTCCTATTGCAAGGGAAATGTCTAGTCTTGTATGCACTACATACTACAACTTTTCAATCATAGATCTATACAATATCTTATCCACTTCCTTTGATCCATCATCCTTTGTAAGTTTTAATCCAGTACACATAGGAGTGCCAACTAGTTTGTTGTCTTTCATACCAAAAAATTTCAGTATCTCCTTGATGTATTTAGATTGAGTGATGTAGATGCCATTCTTACTTTGTTGAATTTGAAGACCAACAAAAAATTTGATTTCACCAAACATTGACATTTCAAATTCCTTGTTCATTTGTTCTAAAAGTTCTTTGCAAAGATCATCATTTCCTGTGAACAAAATATCATCTACAAATATCTCTACTAAAATAATCTTATTATTTGGTCATTCCTTTATAATGTACAAACTACTATTATCATCAGTTCTTTGAAAACCAATCTAAATAAGATAGTTATGCAATCTTTCATACCATGCTCTATGGGCTTGTTTCAGACCATATAATGCTTTATGCAATTTGAAGACCATGTCCTTCTTGTTTGTATCAAAAAAACCTTCAGGCTATTCAATGTAAACCTCTTCATCCAATATGCCATTGAGAAATACTAACTTAACATCCATTTGATAAACTTTGAATCCTTTGTATGCAGCATATGCAAGTAAGGTTCTGACACCTTCCAATCTTGCAATGGGAGCAAAAGTCTCACCATAGTCTATACCTTCTTCTTGAGAGTATCCTTTGCATACCAATCTAGCTTTGTTCCTTGACACCTTACCATCTTCATTTAACTTGTTTCTGAATACCCACTTAGTTCCAATCACATTTTTGTCTTTAAGTCTAGGTACAAGAGTCCATGTTTTGTTTTTCTCTATTTGTTCTATCTCTTCATTCATGGCTTCAATCCAACTTTCATTTTCTAATACATATTTGACATTTCTAGGTTCAAAATCAGCAAGTAAACAAATCCCTTTCAACTTACTTCTTGTCATTGTTCCTTCTGATTTATCTCCAATGATCTGATCTGGTGCATGATGCTTCTTGACATACTTGGCTAACACAAGCTCCTTTCCTTTTAAATGACTTGCATTGTTATCCTTCTATGTCTCAACTTCTTGTTCTGGATCTGGTTGCTTAGGCTCAGTAGATGTCGATTCGGTAGCTTCTGTTTGCAACTCAGGTTCTTGCAACTCAAATTCTTGCAAGTCGGTAGGCATTAGCTCGGTTTGAACTTCCTGTGACTCGGTTACTGAAAACTCTGGAGTTGAAGATTCCAAATTAATAGGTATACTTGGCATTGTATTAGGTTCAATGTAAACAAATCTCATGTAGTCTTCAGGTTCCCTTTTTCTTTCTTCTTCAGATCTTTCTACAAACTCATCAACTTTCACATGTGCACTTTCTATGACTTTGTGAGTAGACAGATTCAAACATCTGTAAGCTTTACTTTTGCAAGGATATCCCAAAAATACTCCTTCATCACCTTTTACATCAAATTTACCTTTTCTAGATTCTTTCAAAATGTAACATTTGCTTCCAAATACTTTTAGCTAACTTGCATTGGGTTTGTAGCCATACAATAACTCATAGGGAGTCTTGAATGAGTCCTTTTTCAACTATACTCGATTCAAGGTATGAAGTGCAGTGCTGATAGCTTCTTCCCAATATTTGATAGCAATTTTTTTCGCAATCATTGGGGTTCTTGCATAGTCCATGATAGATCTATTCCTTCTTTTAGCTATTCCATTTTGTTCAGGAGTTCCTAGTGTTGAAACCTGTATTTTGGTTCCCCTTTCAATGAAAAAGTTATTGACTTCATGTGAAATAAATCCACCACCTCTATCAGATCTTAAACATTTCAGTCTTTTTCTTGTTTCCTTTTCTACTCTGGCCAAACACCATTTGAACTTTTCAAATGCTTCTAATTTCTCTCTTAGGTACATGATAGTCATCATTCTTGAATAATCATCAACAAAAAGAATGAAGAATTTTTCACCCATATAACTTTCAATGCCAATAGATCCACATAATTAGTATGCACAATTTTTTAAAAAAAATCAGATTGATAGTTCTTGCTTTTAAAACTAGTTTTTTCCATTTTTCCAATTTGACAATTTTTGCATAGACCACCCTCAGGTTTCTTGATGTTAGGAATGCCTCTTACTTTCTTGAATTTACTTATCTTTACCAAGTTGTCAAAGTTTACATGACATCTATGTCATAACCAGCTTTCTTCAACTTGAGCAATAAAACATGAACATTCACCAAGTTCAAGATAAAACAAGTTACCTTTTGTTTAAGTGCCTGATCCAATCGGTTTTCCTTTGTCATCCAATAGTCTTGCTTTTCCATGCATAAATTCTACTTTGAATCCATTATTGAGTAACTATGCCACACCTAGCAGATTGTGCTTTAGTCTTTCTACCCAATATGTATTATCACATACAAGTTCCTTGGTCAATGAGACTCTTTATTTTCCTTCTATACAACAAGGTTCATTGTTACCAAATCTTACACTGCCACCATCATAGTCTTCAAAGTATTCAAACTTAGTTTTATCACTAGTCATGTGATGAGAACAACCACTATCTATAATCCGTGTATCATTTTATCTCACATGAGAAATGAGTGCCATTTCTTCTTCATTATCAGATTCATCTTTTACAACTATGTAAACAATTTCATTTTCTTCTTCATCATTAGAATTGTTAGAATCTTTAGCCATGAAACATGTTTTCTTACTTTTGTCCTTGAATGATTTGAAGTCTTTCTTTCCATTACACTTGTGACCCTTTTTTTCTCATCCTTGTTTTTCTTATTTGGGCACCTAGCAACAATATGTCCATTTTCTTCACAAGAAAAACATATTAGAGGAACCTTACCTTTGTATTTTCCTTTGCCTCTTGAATATTTTCTTGCTAGCAGAGCTTCAACCACTTCAAGATCACTACCTGAACTCTGTTTTGATTCTTCATCACTATCTAATTGAGGATCCTTTAACTTTTTTCCTTTTTCTTTGAGTGAAATCTTGGCTTCAAATGTTGATTCAACGTTCTTGGCAGCTGGAACATAATTATCATAGTTGTCTAGCTCAAATGCAATCAATCTTCCAACTATGGCCTCTAAATTTATCTTATGATTTGCTTCATATCTTCTTTCTTGAATTGGAGAGACTCTGATTGCATAAATGGGAAGTAGAGTTCTAAGAACTTTACTTATAATTGTCTCCTCCTTGATATCTCCTCCAGATGCTTTGATTGCAGTAACACATGCTTTAACTCTTTCAACATATTTTGCAATTTTTTCATCCTCTCTTATCCTCATTTGATCAAATTGTCCTCTCAAACTTTTTGCTTTGGCTTTTCTCATATTATCATCTCCTCCATAGATTTCTTTCAGCTTATTCCACATTTCAAATGCAGTTTTGTAGTCCTTGATATCAACAAATTCTTCATAACTCAAAGTAGATGCTATATCTATTATTATGTTGTTGTGGGCCTTCTTTTCAAAAATATCATTGATAGATAATGTACCAGCAAGTTTTGCATATTTTTCATCAAGGTACTTTAGTCCTGTATCTCCAATAGAAGCTAGATGAAGTCTCATCAACTCTTTCCATGGTGAGAAGTTGTTCTTGTTAAGTCTTGAAATTTTCCTCTTATAAGACATCCTAACCTTTGGCTTAGATCCTTGAAATATTTTCCTACAAGCACCAAAACCTCTTATACCAATTGTTGGAATTATAGATAGAGTAACTGAGAGGGGGGGTGAATAAGTTACCACAAAAATAAATCCACAGATCCCTTAGATGTCTTTAATACTTATTTACTATTGATACTCAATAAACACTATAAGAATGTTGTAATTTGGTAGATTAACTAGTTATTGATCATATAGCATTCATAATTATTAATATGCATGCAAAAGTTAAATAAAATGAAGACAAGAGACACCAGATTTAACATGGAAACCCAATATGGGAAAAACCACCAAGTAACTAGCTACCATTTTTTCACTCTTCTGAAGTGAGCCCTGTTAGGAGCCAACCTTGTTAAAGGTTACAATACACACTGTTAGGTGTGACCCTGTTAGAGGATTTAATCACCCTGTTAGGAGCGGCCTTGCTAGAGGTCTTTAGAACAATTCAACTAAACTGTCACCCTATTAGAGGATTTACAAAATGGTTGTTAAACCAACTCTATTAAGAGATTTGAAATTACTACTACAATTGTTTAGAAAGTAACAACGAATTGACCTGAATTAAGATGCAACTGGTTTTGTTAATTATAGGTCTTTGTTCATGATCATTAGATCCTTCTTGATCAAGTATAGCTTTGTTGTTCCTCAATGATCTCTGATCATTCTTTTAAAATTTGCTTCCACAATAATCAGTCTTCATCTCACATCAAATCCATCTTTCACACTTAGAATTTGCAACTTGACTTCTTATTTATACCATTCAGATTATCAGTTGACTCATTCACATGTTACATTTATCAATAAACCATACATCAGCCAGTTACAAATATTACTTTAGAAAAATAGATGTTATTTCAAAAATCAATGAAATCCTTCATTGACCGACCCTGCTCAGTAAATACTACTTCTAAAAATTTCCTGAGTTAACCATCTTGACTTGGCTAATATTACAACTTCTACAAAATCCTTTGGTTACCGAGTTGACTCGGTAAGAACTAAATTCCTTCTTTTTCCATGAGAGCTCGGTAAGAATTGTTTCTTCCATATTTACCTTTGATGATCGAGTGAGCTTGATAACAACTTAATTTCTTGAAAGCTCGGTAACAACTGTCTACTTGGTAGACACTACAAATTTTCTTTACTAACCTTCTGAGCTCGGTAGACTCTATCATTTACCTTGCTGACCAACTGAGCTAGATAGAATCTATCCTTTGCCTTGCTGACCAATTGAGCTCAATAGACTCTTTCCTTTGTCTTGCTAACCAATTGGGCTCGATAGACTCTGTCCTTTGCCTTGCTGACCAATTGAGCCCATTAGGCTCTGTCTAATGACTAATATGAAATTTGTGTGACATTAAAGACAACACACAATTGAAAAATTGTATCCAACACATCAAACATTAATTTGATAGTGTTGTGTATGGTAAAATCTCATGACAAGGATAATGAATGTGCCAATGCCTTAGTTTAACCAAACATGTGTGTGAACATGATAGATCTTGGAAATATATCTATCAGTACCTCAAGTAAAATCATGTCTATACATTATAGACATGAAATTATATTCTCATCATACTATGCCAAGGACAAGTGGTTTCTATATACAAAAGATATATTACTACTTGATTGTCACAACTTATCGAAGATGTATTAGCATTGGCTTTATCTTTCCCATCACTTTCAATTGTATATATTTGTCTCCTATACCTTAAAAGTTAATTTATTATCTATATGTTTATAAACATCAATTCATCTAATTTATAATATGTAGGGTTTCATTTAAATGAGTTATGCAATCGCTCATCTTCATTTTTTGTAGGATTACACATGAATGAATTCAATAATTTATTTAGAGGTTGAGACCATTACAAAATAGTTCAACATAACATTATGCTCATTTAAAATAAAATTCTTATGGTTGATATGTAAGGTAGCTTATACCTCTTGTTATCTATCTTAATCATATTTTTAAAACCTCTTTTACCAAAATCATCTCTTACGTAATCAAAATGCCCATCAAGAAGAAAAAAGAAGTCTCAATTAATTATCATCTTGGATGAAGTATTAAATGAGGAGAGCCACTTGAAGAAATGAAGGCTCAATAAAATGGATTCAAAATGAGAAAGGTGCAAATTCTACTAGCTAGAAAAAAATCAAAGCTTCGACAAATCAAATTGAAGGTGACCAAGAGAGACACTCAAAATATCGTGGTATGGTAGCAGAGTACACTATGGAGCATCACTCATAATTTGAGCCTTTCTTTTCTTAGAAAAATGTCATGAATTTTGAAGAATACTATGAAAAAATAATAGAAGGTGGAACTTGGGTAGACCATTGTGAGATTTATTTAGCCTTCATGGGGACTTGAATTAACATGCATGTACACCATTTGAAGGGACACGTATCCCAAATCTACAATTTTGATAGCTCAGATACTCCCACACTCACAACTACAATAATTTGTAGTTCATCAATAACAACGTTAATGTTCCTATAGTAGCCATGCTTTTGGAGGAGGATAATGAAAATGCAAGCCATAATGACCAAGAGCCTGTAAAGTTCATTACGGATGAAAAGGGTGTAAAGATACTAAAAAAACTTATAAAGAAGATAAATTATTCAAAAGATAGGATGGACCTCGATGAAGGAAACATCTATCAAGGTGTACTCCATAGGTAACAAGGAAGAGAAAATAATAAAGATAAAAATTATCTTAGAAATGTTTTTAATATGCACACAAAATGTTACAAGAAAGCTTTCCACATCAGAACTATAATAGCAACATTTGATATACATAAAAATATTGGCATAACTCTTGCAACCTTCAAAGATGAAAGTGCTAGTATATAAGCCAAGTAAAAGGCTTAAATACTTTTCACAAGAGACTAATATTGTACATGGGTAGGTAACAATTTTTAAGGAGTAGAGATAGAAAATTTTGTATATTAAAAAATTATCAATCATATCATAAAAATTTAATGCCCCCACTCTTTCCTCTTGTTTCTCCATTTGTACTTATTTATTGTCTGCTTGCTTTAATAAGAAAAATAGCTTGAAATAATTCTAATATTATTCCTTGATAATCTTAAGATATATTGAGTAGTAGTATAAAATTTTCATTAGCTTTGAAATGTGGCTTTGCTTGCATTCAACTATTACTCAATAGTTCAAACTTGTCACAATTTTCAGTGTATATGGTAAGCAAAGATAGGATGGACCTTGATGAATGAAATTAATTATACTTCATAAAAATGAAGAGAAGATGGTTCTTAGAACAATGTTTGTAAGCACCGAGCATGAATTTTGATAAGAGAACAATATTTACAATATATCTAGAGTTTAAATCATGTTTGTTAGAATATGTTTCATACTTTGAGAAAAAGAAAATGAACATTTATTCTAAGAGGATCTATAAACATCTTAATATCAATCTCAAGCTACCATATATACATGTTTTTTACTTGTTTAATTTAAAACTAATCATGACAACAAAATGATAAATATCATATCCATTACATTGAACAATAAAATTATATTAAATTATTTAATTTCCCATTAGAATACTTGAGTGATTAATATAGACTACAAACACCATTGAATTAGATAGAAGAGAAATTTCCTTAAGTTATTATATAAGTGAACTAGAAAAGGGGTGAATAAGGATAGTCAAGTATTGTCTTAAAAAATTGGACATATATCTAAATGAGAATTAATGAGTATGCTAATTGAATATTTTAATAAAATTTGATGATCCTGATTATAATATATTTAAAAAGAATTTTTCATTAATAGAAATTTGGGAAGTTATGGAGTTGGGACTCCTTGATTCTATCTTGCTAACATAATCAAAAGCTTTCAAATGCCTACATATTAATTTGTTAGTACAACTATCCTAACATTATAATATGCTAACATTTGCTAACACAAATTACATATGATATATGAACTACAAATGGTCTCACCAAAATAAAAGATATTTGACTTGGATCTGATATAGGAAATAAATATATGGAAATTTTCTCACATAGGTAAACAATAGAGAGAGAAAATTATTTACATTTAGTTCGTAGTGATATGTTAGGTCCTTGTAGAACATGATCAATTGTAAGGTCAAGGTAGATTATTATAGATATAATTTGAATAATTTTTTATTGAAAAAGGAATAAAGTGTAACTTAATACATTTAGAGAGTTATAGGTTTTGACTCGAAAAACTAAAAGGAAAAAAAAGTGCAATATCTATAAAGATAAGCATGTTAGAAATAGGGATTCCTAGTGGGTGGGTGGGGAGGGGGTGAGTCAGTAATTTACTAACTTTAGTCACCAACTAGATATTATTATTTATTTTAAACCATGCATAAAAAAGCAATAAAGTAATCTTGAATAGTAACAATAGCAATGCACAAAGATAACTCATAACACCATATTTTGTTAACTAGGGAAACCCTGGCAAAGGGAAAACCTCGGTGGGGATGATACCCACTAGATAATATACTGATATATAAGTTTCTTGTTAGAGGATGGACACTATTAGGAGTCAATGAGAAAATTTAGTATAAGTAGTCCTTGTTAGGAGACTTTGAATCCATGTTAGGAGATTCCAACCCTGTTAGGAGTTGTAGTACAATGTATGCAAGAAGAGCCCACTGCCCAAACATGCAATTTGAACTACAAGAAGAGCTCACTGCTCAAAAAAGTAATTTACTGTTATTTGTCTTCCATTTCTAATCTTTGATCTTTAGCTTGATCTTGGATCACCAGATAGCTCATACAAAACTTCTCATAAACCACTTTCACAAAAGTTTTCTCACTTCACATGACTTCACAAGCAAATACAAGTACTTCACTTCCTCATAATATCAAGATACTGCACTTCTTATCAAAAGAAGTTTTTTGCATAAATACCATGTCTTTACATAAATTATTGTTGGCTCACCTAGGACCACAATTCACTCTTCCAATTTAGAGTAAACATCTAGGATGTCATCCCTAATTGGACTAGTAATTGTTTTGTAAACAAAACAATTCTTTCCTTCAATTCAGTTGTCCTATATCATCAAAACATGATTATATCTATTATGTATAGTCTGTACAAACTTTTGGGGTTATAATAATCATCATCAACATGTATACTATCTCCATGTAACTTTGCTTCTCATGATATGATGTCTGCAACATGTTATAAACAAAGCATTACACTATTGTAAACAGATTCTACACTTAAACAATTTTTTGATTACCAAACACTAAGTATCTTTATTTTTGAGGTTTCTTGTCAACATGTACATCATGTGTTTCCATTAATGAGAACAATTACATATTATAATTAACCAATTGTAAACAATCTCCCCCTTTGGCATTGATGGCAACAAAATAGGGAAAATTGGCTAGGTGACAAAATTTAATTGTCAAAATAAACATTATATCTATCATAACTTGTTCAACTTTACATATATGCTCCCCCTTACAACATAATTTATACTTTTACAATATTTACATGTATTTCTCCCAACGATCTCTCATTTTTTCATCTATACAATTTTTACATCTCTCCCCCTTTGACATCAATGACAAAGGTCAAAATGTCAAGATTCTATCCAAAAACTGTCAAAATTATTGTCCTTCCTTATGCTGATATTATCTTCATACAATCATCAAAAATGGTCTTTAGATTGTCCATACCTTTGTTCCATGTTTCTTTGGTAGACTCAGTTGATGTGAGAATTGCACATAAAGCATATGATGAAATCTCAACTACATTGGTATCTGAATACAAAAAGTTTGTATATGTATCCTTGGTCTTGACACATTCCTCTAGTTGTTTCTCAACAAAAGATAACTTCAGAGCAATGGATTCTCTAAAATCAAATGTTCTCTTCAAAATTTGCTCTTTTTGAAGTTCCAATTTCCTAATATCACTATGAACACTGACAACTTGTCTCTCAAAATCATCAACTTTGTTAGATGGATGTTGGATATGGATGCATAGAGCCTCTAGCTCACTCATCTAAGTCTCTAGCTGACTGTCCAAATCTCTAGTTAGTTTGTATGATAAGGTACACTTAACATACAAGGCTTTCCTTTCCTGCTAACATTTCCAAAGTTCTTTTATGCATGTATCAAGGTTGACTAAGTCATTCTTGATATTCTAGAAGATGGTGCTAAATAAGTTAGCATCAAGGGACATTTGAGCCTTCGCCTTTACAACATTCGACAAATTAGTAAACTCTTCATCAAAGGATTTTAGCATTTCCAATGCTCTCTATTTGGGGTCTGACTTAGTATGTTGTACTATCAAAGTACTATAGAATTTGTCAGTTACTTCCATTAATGATCTCTGCAAACTTTTCACCAGTTTATTCTTCTATAAAATTTTAGATAAGGATGAAATTAGATTAGTCTGATCATCATCATCAAAAGCTAAACTAGCAAGAGAGAGTTGAGTAGATGAACTAGATGGTTTAAACTCATCCTCCCTCTATTTCTTTGTTGCTTCTTGTACTCTTTTCTCTTCCTCTTCTTTCTTTTCTTTTTTTTCTTTTTCTCTCTTCTCTTCTTCTACAATCTTTCTATTTTATTCATCTTCCTTTCTTTTCCTTTCTTCCTTAAGCAATTGTTGCTTGGCTTCCTCTATATTATTCTTTTCTTCTTCTAGTAACCTCTTCTTTTCCTCTATTTGTTTCAACCTTTCCTCAATATCTTCAGTATCAGGTACATTTGGTTTGAAACTACAAAATGGATTGGTATCATCAATGTTAAGAGTAACTTTGGTTTGATCAATCTTCATGCTTTCACCACTTACTGATACTTTTGAGGTTTTAGGAGTTGGAGGAGATGTCACCTATGACTCTAACAACATCTTATTGATATTTGTTGTAGTCTTCTTTCTCAACTTATCCTTCTCACTGACCATAAATAAGAATGGCCTCAACTTATTCCTCAACTTATCTTCATCATCAGTCTTGCAGATAGTCCTTAGCATAGACTTCCAAAGTTCAAGTTCTTCTTCCCTTGCTAGAGTCTTCTTATTTATAAGTCTCTTGTAGACTTTCTGGTTAACTACTCCTTTGATATCTTTTATACTAAGATCATTTTCTATGATATATCTCATAGTAGATATATCAATCTGATCCTTCTCAAAATTATTGTATAAGTCATAAAACTTGTTCATTTGCACAAAGTTTCCCTCATTGGCAATTTTTGTTCCTTCTCAATCTCTGGCTTCTACAGTTGTTGAGCTTTGCCTACTACTTGCTTAGGTGGAGTCACCTTTTCAACTTGTTTGGTTTCCTATTCCTCTTCCTCATCACTTGACTCGATTGTCAACAATGTTTTCTACATCTTACCAAGTCTCGTGGCCATCTATTTGACTCTCTTTGCCTTTGAAGATACTAGTTCAACTAATCTTTCTAATTTTCTTTTCTAGATCACTAGGCTGAACACCAGATACATATGGATGCTCTACTCCGAAGATGTCTCAACAACTAAAATCGACAAGGGTTTCATGTTTAATACACCTTGCTTCAATGTCTATCTCATGGCTTTAGATTCACTCTCTAACATTCCAACCTTAGATAGTTCCTTCCTCATTATAGATTCAACCTTCTTATGTTATGCCTTCTCTAAGGTTTCTTGATAAGCATGCTAAGTAATCTCATCATAGGTACCAAATCTATATTCTAGTTTTTCTTTCTCTAAATTCACCAACAAATCAATTTAGCTAACTGCAACATCATCACTTAGCTCATAGCTCAAGGGATTTAAAAATGTCTCCTAAGGTTCCACTACTTAAATATAAGTATGATTTGTATCAACCAATAGATATATATCCTCCTTGAATCTATCCACAATTGACAGTGAAATCCTAAATCTCTGTTTCATCTCAATCTGAAATGTCCTCATAATTAGGTTCCCACTGTCCAATATCTTGACTGCAGGGTGCCTTCTACATACCTCTGTGATCTTCTCCATAGTGCATCTATCACTACTCATTGTATCAGTTACTAATAAGTAGGGAAATCTCTTTAGTACATGGAATAATATGTGATTTATCAATGACTAGAATCTAAATACACCAGTCTTTATTCTCTTAATCTTTCCCAGGTTTTCCAAGAGTTGTATCCTCAATATTTCACTCAGATTTAATTTCTCTTTCTCTACATGTATCTTGTAAGCTGCATATATAAATCTAGCTGAGAGTTCATCTATTGTAGAAGTTGCACAAATTGAATAAGCAATAATTATGCTAAGAAATATCACATCATCCTGCTTGATGGAGCTAATTACCATAGCCTTCCCATTGTATACTGCCTTAGTATAACTTTCTACTTTCTTCTTTACCAATTTCTCACCTATGGGTACATTTCCTTCTTTGCTAAGACAAGTTACCTCATGTATAAGGTTGGCTAACATGTCTACTACATTAGCTTGCATCCACAATTTTCCATCATGTAGCCTACTCAATATGATTTGAATCCATTCATCTGTATCTAGCTCATGGTAGAAATGATATTTCAAAAAGTCTAATTCTTTTAAGTGTTCAAATTCAGGCTTCATAGTCATGTCAAGGTTAAAGACTAGGACCATATCCTTATACATATATTCATCGTAAATTGATTCAAACTTGCAATTCATATAACTTTCTACATCTTCCAGATAAACTATGTTGTTTGGAGTGATAGACAATGTAGAGTTAGGGTTTCCTTCATTAGGTTTTACAAAAACTATTTTAAACTTAGGTCTATCTTCATTCTCAAAACTATGTACTACTAACATATCCATGATCTTTATTGAACAATATCTTTTCCCAAACAAATTTTGTGTAAAAAATGAAAAAATACCTCTTTCTGAAAATAGGGTTTTCTTTGAAATCACTCTAACAAGTCGCTTTAGAATTCTCTTCACTTTGAATGTGTTCACAATGAAGTAAAATCAATTCTATACTCCTTTTATTCCTCAACTTGAACTTGCATTCATTGCATACTTTCATAAATATGAAAAAGATCTTACTTGCATTCTGCAACCAGTTAACTACTCAAGATCATCTATCCAATCTTTAGATGTCACCCGAGGTTTACTATAGCCTCCCTCCATTATAAAAAATATCCTCAAAACTTTGCATCAAAAAATTCTCTATTAAAAATTACTTTTCATCTTAGAATCAATTCTTACTATAGTACCAATAACTCTAAATTTTGTCATAACTTCTTTAGATGAGCTTCAAATCACAAGAGAGCTTAGATATTGTCTAAACATAACTAAATACACCTTTTCCCAACTTCATTACCTCTAATTTGGTCTCTAAATGAATTTCTCAAATATTGATGTTGTGAATAGAAGTTCTCAAATACTAATGTTGTGAACACGCTTAATTCAACTTAATTGAATCAAACTCAATGACTAACTTTGATCTTCTTGTCTCATCATCATCTAACTTTTCATTTGACATGTATATTCCTTTCACAAATTCTTCATTAAGTTCTTCTCAAAGTTCACTTACAATGTTTCTTTGTTCTTCATTGTCTTTTCTAGTTTTGGAGTTCCTTTCATGGTTCCTTCTATCATTTCTTTTGTTCCCAAATTTTCTTCCATTATTTCTTCTATCTTTGAATTTTTTGCCAATTCTGTAGTACTTCATTATGTGTCCAAAGTTGTTGCATAACTAACATATAGGTGCTCTACTTCTAGGATTCTGTTAATTATCAGGTGCATGAAAATTCTGAGCAATGTGTCCTAAGTTGTTACACTTATAACACATGATTTTTCTTCTATCTTCATAAGATCTTCCTTCTCTCAATGTCCCTTCATTAGATCTTTTTCTATTTACAAGGTTAGTATATCTAGACATTCTACTATTTCTCCTATCATTATCATATTTAGGTTTCCTACAATCAATGGCATTATGACCCATACCATGACAATTATGAAAATAAAAGTCCTTAACATGATTGAATGACTTATTAGTACAATTCCTTTTTATATGACCTTTTTCATTACATAAAAAATACTTACCTCTAAATTCATACTTGGTTTCCTTAGGAGTTTCCACATGCTTATGTTCATCCAAGATTTCAATTTCCTTATTTTGCTTAGCTTATTTAGGTTTCTTAGAAGATTGACTGGATTCAATCTTGTCATTAGATTTGTCTTTTTCTTTCAAATCTCATCTAATCTCAATTTTCTTCACAAACATATTAATTAGATAGCCAAGACTAGTCTTGTCATAAGAAGGTCTTTGTATAGGCATTGACTCATCAAGCTTTTCTTTGCTAGAATAAAGTTTCTCAAGCTATTGTTTACACTATGTCAATTCACCTTTCATAATAGTATTGTACTTAAGGAGTTCTTCATGATCTTCTTTCAATTTTTCAACTTTGGATGTTTTCTATGCCAGACTTTCTCTCAGATCTACATTTTTAGTCTTCAAATCAAATTCAATTTTGCTATGATCATTTCTCTAAGTTAACTTCAGATTTTTAATTTTCAACTCATGCTTCAAGATCTTGTATTTTGTCTTCAACTTTGAATAGTCATCATCAATGGTTCCAGATTTAATGGATTCAAGATTGGATTTCAAATGTTCAATCTTTTCCTTCAATTGACCAATGTATACTTTTGAATCTTCATATCTGTCCTTCAACTTATCTCTTTCTTCAATAAGGAGATCAATTTTTTCAAGAGCTTCTTCTAGGTTCTTCTTCAATTGTTCCATATCCATAGGGATCTTACTTAATTTTTTAAGCCTCTTTAAAGTAACTATCCTCTAATACCAATTGTTAGAAATAGGGATTACTGAGAGGGGGGGTGGGTGGGGGGGTTGGTTTGAATTAGTAATCTACAAACTTTAGTCACCAACTAGATATTATTACTTAATTTAAACCATGCATAACAAAGCAATAAAGTAATGTTGAACAGTAATAATAGCAATGTACAAAGATAACTCATAACACCATATTTTGTTAACTAGGGAAACACTAGACAATGAAAAACCCTGGTGGGGATGATACCCACTAGATAATATATTGATATATATAAGTTCCTTGTTAGAGGATCTCAATATAATCAATCACTATTAGGAGACTTTGAATCCATGTTAGGAGATTCCAACCTTGTTGGGAGTTGTGCCAACCCTATTAGGTGTTTTAGTACAATGTATGCAAGAAGAGCCCACTGCCCAAACATGAAATTTCAAGTACAAGAAGAGCTCACTTCTCAAACAAGTAATTTACTATTATTTATCTTCCTTTTCTAATCTATGATCTTCAGCTCAATCTTGGATCACCAGATAGCTCATACAAAACTTTGCATAAATCAATTTCACAAAAGTTTGCTCACTTCATATGACTTCACAAGAACATACAAGTACTTCACTTCCTCATAATATCAAGATAACATGTACTTCTTATAGAAAGAAGTCTTTTGCATAAATACCATGCCTTTACATAAATTACCATTGGGTCAGCTAGGACCACAATTCATTTTTCCAAGTTAGAGTAAACATCCAGGATGTTGGCCCTTATTGGACAAGTAATTGTTTTGTAAATAAAACAATTATTTCCTTCAATTCTATTGTCTTGCATCATCAAAACATGATTATATTTGTTCAGTACAAACTTATGAGGTTATAGACATCATCATCAACATGTATACTATCTCCCTGTAACTTCACTTGTCATAATATGACGTCTGCAACATGTTATAAACAAAACAATACACTACTGTAAACAGATTCTACACTTACACATTTTTTTTATTACCAAATACTAAGTATATTTATTTCTAAGGTTTCCTATCAACATGTACATCACATGTTGCTATTAATGACAAAAATTACATATCACAATTAGCCAATTGTTAATAAATTAAAAATAGATAAAGGTACTAATATAATAAATATTTCTTAAAATTTTGTAAACAATATAGTTTTTCAAAGGAGGAGGGCTTCATCAAAGTTTTGACGAGTTCCTACACCTATGGGAAACATGCTATAACCTTGGGAAAATGAAAATTAGACTTTGACTTTGTGATGGACCTCCAAAGGGATTTCCCTCTCTGGATTTGACTTATTGGGCTTCCCTTGGAATTTTTGGATGAGCTAGTCTTCAAGTGGATTTTTGACTCCTTTGATGAATATGTTTCTTCTAATGAGATAACCTAGGCTAAGTCTAAGTTGGTATTTTTTCATTTTTGTGTGAATGTTTCAATTAATATCATCCTTCCTATTTTTATTATTCTTAATTCCAAAAATGGTAACACACCCAAGTCATCGTCTATGAGAATGCAATGGTTTACTTTCAAACGTGTCTTAAACCAAGCCATGTTATTACTAAGTATTAGATGGAAGAAAAAGATTCTAAATTAAAGGGTAAATGTATCTCTCCCCCTTGAGTGGAGGATATTAAGTGGGGCCTCTTTGGGTCCAAAGATTACACATATATGAATGGGATTCTAAGGATTTTGAACTCTCCTATGGAGGACTCTCAATAGTCTCAGTATGGGCATGGAAACATGCACCTACCTATTTTGGGTCTAAACTCAGATATTTTTGTTGACATAGTTGGAACCCCTTCTCATATAGGAAAAACTTTATTCTTCCCTCTCACCTATTATAACATCTTCTATGGGGATCCCAACTAGTTATCTTGAACCCTTGGTCTAGAGGTTTTGGAAAAGATTAAGGAGGTCTCTGAACTAGTGATTGTGTCTAGTAGTCCATTATATTTTCTTAAGGTAAATGGGTTGATGTCTATTCTAGAGATGACAATGCTAATTAGAAAGCCTGACCTTGTTACTTGCTCTATTGTGTCCTCTATTCTTTGTTCTATGGGGGAAGAATGGACTATATAGAGGAAGAACAAAAGATCCTAAAAGGTTGATGTGGGGATAGAGAATAGTAAAGGAAACCAAATAGAAAAACTCAAAGAACCAAGGAAATTGCAAGGGGAATTTCCAATTATGGGAAAAGAATCCTGAATTCCATTATAAAAAATAGTAAATGAAGTTCATCCCTTGGAACCTAAGGGGGCTAGGTAACCACCAAAAGAGTTTTCTATGAAAGAATGCATTAAAAAAAATTATCTGGATGTTGATCTTATTCAAGAGGTGAAGATAAATTTTTAATCTTTCTCTCTTGTTATGGATAAATTGTGGTTTGGTTCCTCTTTCCTAATTAGTGAAGCTAGTGGAGCTTGGAGAAGACTTGGCACAATGTGGATCCCCTATCTGGGTTAAGGGGAAACTCCTTTCCCTCTCCCAGAATTACTTAGAGGTCTCATTTTCCAATTGCTTTGTGGACTAGAAGATAATAAATATTTATGGTCTCAATTCTCAGGCTATAAGTTTGAGTCTTTTGAATGATATTTTCTCTATCATTCTTAAAGAACCAAAATCCCTTTGGATGTTGGCTAGGGATTTTAATCCACCAATTTTCCTTAGGAAATTTTTTGGGGGTGATGAACTACTCTAACAACATGGCTAAGTTGAGAGTGTTTATAAATAAAGTTATTTTTTATGATATGAATCTATTGGATTCTTTTTTCACCTAAACTAATAATAGAAAAGGTGATAGCCTCATTCAAGTTATATTAGACTAGATCCTTATCTCCACCAATTGGGAGCTGGGTTGTAATCCCTCCCTAGAATTTCAATTGTCTCTAACCATAATCCAATGTTCTTACATGGGTGAAAGGCTCCCCTTGATCTGAATCTATTTGAGTTATGAGATCGTTTTCAAGTTATTCAACAAGATTTTAGGTATTGTGCCAAGAATTTGTGGTGTCCTCTTATACAAAGTATTGTCATGTATCAAATGTGTCCAAAAAGATAGAAATTATAAAGAATAATGTGAAAATCAAAACAAGGTAACTTTTGGTTGCATTTTTAAATAGAAAAATATTATCTCCACAAAGAATGAAATTCTGTCAATTATTATGGCTATGGGGGAATCTACTCACTCTCTTCATCTTAAAGTTGAAATTTGGTGCAAGAAATAGAAGCTAAACCGTAAAAGAGAGGAAATTTATTATAAACAAAAGATCTTGTATCTAGTACTTGAAGGAAGGTGATAGGAACAACTCTTTCTTCACCACACACATAACTTGATCCAAAACCTATTGAGTAATCAAAATCAATCCATAAAAAACAATGAGGGGGTGGGGGTGTTCATGCTCAACCATTTCAAAAATGTGTTCTATGATCCAATCCCCCTCTTAATTTATAAGAAGAATAGCTAATAGAGATTATCCCTTCTACTATTACTCATTAGGATGATGAGAAATATATTTTGAAGCTTACCTTTGAGGAGGTGTTGGCTAATGTCTATTCTATGGAATCCTTCAAGGCCTTGGGCTTGATTGTTTTCCCTCTACATCTTAATTAGGATTGTTGGGACATTTTTTCTCATGATGTTGGGTTAATTAACAACGCCTTTATTGACCCTTACCCTAAGTTTCTTGATCCTAGATGTCGATTTAGTTTATCCTATCAGCCTATGCAACACTTTGTAAGAAAAAAATTTCTTCCAAAGTGCTCATCACCATATTCAAGCCCTTCCTTGATGCCTCTATTGGTGGTTATCAAAAAAATTTCTTCTTGGGTAGACAAATCTTGGATGTTGTCTCTACTCATGAAGTCATTCACTCCATGGAAAAATGTGCAGAACTTGGTATGGTCCTAAAGTTGGAAATTTCTAAGGCCTAAGACTTTGTTAATTAATCATTCCTATTTAGAGTTATATCCAAAATGGGCTTCAAAGAAATGTTTGTTAACCATATAAAAGAGTGTGTTACACTATGAATTGATCTAACCTACTTAATAGTACTTTGAAGGGTTTCTTTGTTGTCAAGAAAAGGAAATGTTAGGGAGATCCTCTTTCACTTTGCCTCTTTATAATGATTTTTTATATAATTAGTCAAGACCTCTACAAATTAGCTTAGGAGAGAAGAGTTCATGGTATCAAATATGTTTCCACTCTCCTCCCCCTGCCCCCTACCTTCACTTCTCTAACAAGTTGTGGATGATACCATTCTTTTTTGTTAGGAGCTCGATGATTGAGGCTAAAAAATGTAAGTATTTCCTTACTTTGTATGTTGATATCTCTAGCTAACATATTATTTTTTTTTAAAGTGCTTTATACTTCATCAGCACTAAGGAGGAAATACAATTCAAAGTTAAGAACATCACAGGTTGTCAAAGTGTTGATCTTCCTAGTTTGTACCTAGGGTTACCTTTTATGACCAAGGATGTCACTGCCACTTGTCAAAACTCCATCATAGAAAGAATTCATAAGAAATTTTCTTGATATGAAGGGAACACTTCTTACTAGTGTTGGAAAACTAAAAATCCTTGAGGCCTCCCTCTAGGGGATACTTGTCTGCTTCCTCTCTATCTTTTTTATTACTATCATTGTGGTTGATAAACTGGAAATCTTACAATTCTATTTCCTTTGGAAGAGCATTAAGGAAAAATGTTTGGTTGTCTTTGGTTAACTACAAAATGGTGTGTAAAGCTAACTAGCATGGATGATCATTATGGATAAAAATAATAACAACTTATAACAAGGCTTTGATTACCAAACTTGGTTGGAAATTAACTCTTGAAAGCATTGATTAGTTCTTTTCTATGAAAGAGAAATACCTTAATATTATTTTCTTTCAAGTTCTTTTTATTATCTGCAAGCTCCCTTTGTAGCTCTAAAATCTAGAACAACATAATCAAATGTCAGAATATTTTGCAACAAAGAATAAAGTATCAAATTGGACATGGAAGAAACATTAGACTTTGGGAGGATGATTAGATTGGTAATGGGAAATTGTAGTCTAATGGGGCCTTTAATAGACTTGTGGAGGCTACAAAAAGATTTATTGGGAATTATGTTGGGGTTTATTTATTTTTCAGTAGTTGGACTAAATTTGTACAATACAGAAGGTTCAACCCCTATCTTAGCCATAAAATCATAGAATTATAGGGTTTTGTCAACATGGCTTTCATCTCATTATTCCCCATAGTGGATACCTTTGTTTAGAAATGGGACATAAAATGGGAATTCACTATCAAATTTTCTTGTTCAAATTGATATACAAAGATACCACCTCCTCTAAATATTGGGGTAAGGTCAAATATTAACCTCATTTTGAAAATCATTTTTTCTATTGAATGGTTCTTCACAACAAAATCCATACTCAAGATAATCTCATTCGTGAGAGTTTCCAACTCCCTAATAGATGTTTTCTTTATATGTGGGAGGAGGAGACTATTCCTCATTTGTCAATCCACTATATATTTGTAGTTAATATATGGAAAATGTGCTACACAAGATAAACATTTTTTGGGTTCTAAATTTTGGTCTTCACTAGTTATTAAATGAATGGAATGAGGTCTCTACTAACCAATGTATGAAGTAGTTTTGGAATTTCATCCCTCTCTATGTTTTTTAGAGCCTCTAAAAAGAAGAAATAACATATTTTTAAGAAAACTTGAATGTCTCATTGATATGGTATTTGAGTCCCTTCTTTAAGTTCTCTTTGTCAATATTTATATTATTAAACTTCATAAACCTAGTACCCAAGCTTCCTCCTTGGACCACAAGTTGGCCAAGATCTTGAAATTACATAAAATTATGCAATAGTTGAAAATTATAAAAGACTACTAAGAAATCACATTAGATAGAGACCTCCTTATGGGGGATAGGCCCAACTAAATTTTGATGTCCCCCCCAGGAATGGAAAAAAAATTGTTATAGGTGTGGTCCATAATTATGATGGCAAATTAATGGTCTCCTATTTTGGATTTCTCTTGGATATGCCTAGTACTCAAATTGAGTGCATGGAACTCTTATGGGGCATTCAATTTTTGATTTATATTAGGGAGAGTACTCATTCCATTGAATAGGATTCTAAACTAGTGGAGGATGTTTTCAGGCAATGCCAAAAATTAATTGTTCTTATGATAGTGTTTTGAGTGACATCAAGATCATGATTCTTGGGTTAGATGGCTTATCTATAAGTCATATCTTTAGAGAAGGAAATACGGTGGTTGATGCTTTGATTTTCTATGGTGATCTTACCACAAGCTTGAGATATTGGAGAAATATATGGAGGCTCTCCATCCTACTTATTAAATTTTGATTGAAGAGGAAAAAAACCTATACCTTGTTCTTATGATGAGCACTTTTATTTTCTTGTTCATGTAGTGGATTTTGTTTTATATAATTCTTTGGGTTATGAGAAATTTGGAATTCAAAAATGTTAAGGTGGACTTTACCATGGTGGTCATTTCTTCTTCGTATCCCACTTGGTTGCACAATATCATGGATGTCATGCCCTCTAACTCATCCTTTGGCCACGTGAACATGAGTTGTCATGCATATAACAATTTTTATTATATCCTATGCATGAGTTAGAAAAGTTTGATTTTTGCATTTATAATGAAAATTATTATGATCTTTGTTAGCCTTTTCCTTCTCAAAAAGGATGACTGGTACAAGAATTTATCCTAAAGGCTAATAATGTGCCTTGAAGATTGGAGTTAAATAGTTTCCTAACTCATTCAATTTTTTTAATGAGCTTATTTTTCACTAATCTTTTGATGTCCTATGCAATTTTCTAGGTTCCTATTGGATGTCATACTAGTTTTTCCATGGGTGGCGATAAGGTCTAAATTGAGATAAAACAAACCAGATGAATTCAAAAATGACATCAAGGAAGGCAATGTTTCCCAATTCCTATAAATATGATAGGTTATGATGAAAATATCTCCATCCAATTTTTTAGTTCATGGGTGGAGAGAAGAATTTGGGTGGGTGATTTCTTATTTTACCTAAATGAAGATGTGATTGCTAAGGCAATGAGCCTTCCCACAATAGGAAAAAGTGGATAAAAAAGAGTATGGTTTCAGATACTAAAATTATGAACTATGTTTTTGGGAGAGATGAGTAATAACGCCCCACCAAGGGATCCAAAGAATTAACCTAAAATTTCACTAAGTTTGGTAGCATTTTTTTATATAAAAAAACATGATAGTAAATCCACTTACAACTTATACATAATAATGGAAGCAATAGCAATAACCATCTAAACATAATAGGTTACATTCTTTAAGGATCACTTAACATAGAATTACATCTAAATCAACTAACATTATTGCATTCATCCACATGAAATAACAATGATAAGGCCAATGTTTATACATTACATTTCTAAATGCTCAGTCATCCACTATACATGTCACAGGGTATGAAAGGCTTAAAAGAATATACATATGTGAAATAAGGCACATCATCCTATTCTAATCCAGGATACAACAAAGTAAAGATAATCACATGTCACACATGATACAACATCATATAAGATATAGACATCCATCATAAAAGATCAAACATAATAAACTAAGTGCATGTTTCCTCCCAACCATAAATAGCATCATTAGACCATCGTGGGCCCTAGCCATCCCTTTGTGCGTAACATTCCAAATTACCAAAGAGATCATCAGTATTAAAATAGTAGGAATGTCACTCCTAAACATTCTACATCATATACAGAAAGTAATCTAACATGAAATTAAAAGCATAAGATATCATCATCTAATATATGCAATTATCAATGAAAGGATACAAATCCAACATCATAAAGAATGCATCAGCAACGATGTCTCAAACAAATCTCAAATGATAAGAGTGGAAAAACACTACCACCCGACTGCGTGGAACCTAAGTGGTCCACTCCCATTGTGCTAAGGAGATAATTTCAAGTCCCAAAAAGGTTAACAATCACAAAGTATAAATACTCTCTAAGTACTGGAATCCTAAAAGTATACTAACTCAAAGGTTCCAACCACAAAATCGACATCTAATCCCAGAGGCACACAATGACATGTAGGAAACCTACTCTATAAGTGGGCAAGTGTCATCGCATAAATCATGTAGAAGTTACCTTGGCAGTTAGCTTAGGACTCCAAGGTCCCTACTGATCCTTATGTGGCCACTAGTATCCTCTCATACTGACAAGGCATACTATGGAATGCAAGGTCACAACCAAGCATTCTCTCTACTCCCATCCTAGTCTGTACTAGCACTCGAGGCATGGGTGAGAACAAAAAAATTATCTTATTAGGTTCATTTACTCAATATTAGGTGAGAATGTTTTCACTTATTAAAACAACTTATAATGAGTTACCCTAGTAGCCACTTAGGGCCCCGGCCTCCATTGCAAGCCACTTCCCGACACTACAAGAAAATAACCTACCCTAAGCTCATGGAATCATAAATCTCATAATCACCCCAGTCCTATACAAGTGACTAGAAAGAAATACCAAAAGATAATCCACAATAAGAACATCAAATATCCATAATAAAAGCATTAAATCTCCATGAGCAACTAAAAATCATCCATAGATAATCATGACCACAACAATTCTCTATTGGCAGCTGAAGGTATCACTGATAATCAAAAGTATCCATTGGTTCTCAATAACCAAAATATATCTCAAAATCATACTGATCGAAGACTCCAAAATGGTCGAGTCAAAACATGTCACAACATGACATCATAAATCAACATTTCAGTCCCATCATGGTGACTGGAAAGTAATCCAAGGATAATTGATTGATGACTCAAAAATGATTAGGTCAAGTGTCTCATACATAAGAATCTCAGCTTCATACAAGAAGACTGGAAAACAATAACAATCAGTAAATACAAACATTTCATAGAGCATTCCATCATATAACCATGGTTGGGTTTATAAAGATCAGAATTAAGACATCATCATGACATCACAATCATAACCCCCGAGCCTCTGGTAGATGTCCTATATTGGTCAACACTAGTCAACCAAAAACCCAAAACAAATAGCATAGATAATACACAATGGAAGCACATGTTTTGGTTTGCTAAAATTACACGATTGAACTAAGTGTGGAGGTCAAAGTTTCCATTTTCAAATTTATATATTGAATGGAGGAATATTTTGTACGTTTTTCCTAACCCATGTACTATTATTTTGATGGTTTAAAACTTTTCCCTCTAACTCTTAAATTCAATTTTTCTAAATATTCTAAGAATTATACATTTTTCTCAATTTACAATTTTGAGTAGAACTAAAATTTTAAATAACTTAAATATCATAACTTTTAATTAACCTTAATTAGATCAAATTCTAATTTAAAAAATTGATTAATTTTAAAACTATATTATTTATTTAGAATCTTAAATATTTAAAATTTCATTAACATTTTATATACATATATATACATACTAATAATTAATATATATAATATATATATATATGTATATATATATGTATATATATATATATGTATATATAAATGTATATATGTGTGTGTGTGTATATGTATATATATACATATATATATATATATACATATACATATATATATATACATATATATATACATATATATATACATATATATATACATATATATATACATATATATATATATATGTATATATACATATATATATATATATGTATATATATATATATATATATATATATATATATATATATATATATTAAAACTAACAATTAACATTATTTATAAATGTTTAAAAAAATCATAAAATCGAATATAAAATTTTTTATTCAAGACTTCTTTAAAAAAATGTTGCATCATATATATATAATTCTGTGGCACGCACGCAGGTACCCTGCTATTGCAGGGCTTGCGGCGGTAGTGGGTACATGGTACCTGCTAACATCGTAGTTCCTGTGACTGTAGGTACCCTGCTGTAATATAAAGTGTGTGGGAATGGGAATTCCATTCCCCAGTGTGCATTGAAATATATATACATATATATATATATTAAATGTGTTTCAAATAACATTTTTAAAACGTATTCTCTCAATCGCGATGCGATTTTACAAGTTTTTTTTCTCATTGTGATATATCATTCGACTTTTCAATTAAATATATATATATATATATATATATATATATATATACATGTGTGTGTGTGTGTGTGTGTATAAATGTATATATGTGTATATATGTACGCAGAGTATTATATAGCATAAAGATATATATGTATGTATGTATGTATGTATGTATGCAGATTTGAAAATATATAAACATGTATGATTTTTCCACAAAGAACATATACACAAATTCTTTTAAAGGCTTCCAATTTTAAGAATTTCCTATATTTGCTCTCTAAATTTATCCAATAATTCTTCTAATGGATTTGGCTATAAATTTTAACCCTAGTCCATAGAATTCTCAGATCTACACTTGTGGGGTTTTCTCAAATAGATTTTTAACTATCCATAACAAGAATGCATACAACCAAGATAGGAAAACCCTTAGAAAGCATTCGGAAGACACGAAGAAGATAGGAAGTGCAAGATGCGGAATTAACATAAGCAAAATCACAAGTGTCTACCTGGACACTGATGCTAAATCACTTCTCCTCAGAATCCATAGAGAAAGCTCCTTCCTTCTCCAATATTCCTGAGTCCTCCAACGTGCTCCTAAAAAATCTCTCCAAACGCTCTCCAAACACTCTCCCTAAGCCTCTAGGAGTGCCCGAATATAAAGGACTCTTAGGAAGCACCTAGAATGTCTATAGAAACAACTAGAAGATGTTGACAACTAAGCACGAGCTTTTTCCAACCTTCTAGATGAGTCATAAGGTTGTAGACACCATGTGCTTAATTTTTGCACTAACCCCTGTGTTGTTGACATTTGACAAATCAAAAAGGTGCGTTAACTCCTAGGCAAGCTTATAACTTTTATTTTAAATTTATTATAAATTTTATTATTATTATTTATTTATTACTTTATTATTATTTTATTATTATTAATAATTTTTAATTAATTACTTTCATTTAATTATTTTCTCAATTAATTCTCATTTAATTAATTATAGTCAAAATATCAAAGATCATGATATTATATTAATTTTCTCCAATAATTAATTTATTAATTAAATCTATTTATTAAGACTTAATTAATAGAAAATTCACCATAGACCTCCAAGATAAAATATGAAAACCCATCATAGAACAATCCATACAAAATCAATCTAAAGTGTTAAAAATCATGAATTATTTCATCTGACACATTCGGTGGGTAAAATATCTAGATACTTGTCCTATCTCTCTAGGACAATGGTTTTAAGGGTTTGGGATTTGGACTTGAGAATTTATCTCCATTCTCTCATCATTGAGATAATGTAATAGGGTACGCTCATCCGAGAAATTCAGGGAAGTCAATACTCGATACCTGCAACCTGCATAAAAACCATGCATGTACATACAATATATAAAATGCTAAGCTAAACAAGCAATGGCAGAAAGTGGTGCATCGTGTAGATCCCGACTAGTAGGTGACTACGACTCCCTTCCTTAACCACATCAGAAATGCCATACATAAGAACAAACACGCACACCATACACATGTAAGTATGGGGTAAGTATCCATAATCAAACACATGTGATAATAAACCATCTAACTAATCATCATCAATAACTGAAAGCACTGTAATGATCATCATGCATACATGAAATGTAGAGTATAATTAATCTCATCATATATCAACTAAATCCATAACATAATGTATGATAGTCTCGAAACAATGGTACTGATCCATCAACATAAAACTAGTCTAACATAGTCTGATAATAGTAACAACAATGTATCCAGAAAGATGTGAACGAGGGTAGGCACTACATCAGTCTACTATCAAAATAAGGAATGCATGGTGGCAACAAAAGGGACAAACTCTATTAACCTTAAGACCAGATATGCCTCATGGTAATGAAATATTTTATACTTAAGGGTTAGTATAAGCTCTACAATTATTACTAAATGCCTATATTATATAAGTTTATATAATAGAAGCTTAATTTCCTTTCCATTTTAAGTCCTCTAGAAAACTATGTGAAGTTATGGAGTTTTCTAAGTGGTAGGGTAAAAATCCTATTCCAGTCCACTATAGCCTCGTCTTTCACCTCTACCATTTTTACCTTTTTCTATGCCCACCTTACTAGGTTATGATGGTTATTATTGGTAGCAGACTTCCTAATATGTATAATTTGATCTTTGAAAATTTTGGAGTTTTAGTATGAGATATTTACTAATGAATATGTGTCTAAAGGTATTTTGGCTAGAATAGACAACTTTGATATGACCTATTTGGTCTTGGATAATCAGTTTATAATATCAATTTGATGATTACTTATTATAGAGCCTACTAGGATTTAGTGATTTGATCAAGATATAGTGAAGGAATCTGCATTGTGATTTGGTGATTTGATCAAGATATAGTGAAGGACTACATGTTTCATTATTTATCATGCTTTGGGTTGACAAAGTTATGATTTTGATGAGCTTATGATCTCATATATAAGATTGAGTTTTAAATACAAATCGTGTGTGTGTGTGTGTGTGTGTGTGTGTGTGTGTGTGTGTGTGTGTGTGTGTGTGTGTGTGTGTGTGTGTGTGTGTGTGTGTGTGTGTGTGTGTGTGATGTAAGTAGGAGAAAATAATACCAAGTGATGCAATCTTGATTCAGATCTTCATTGAACTTCATAGATATTTGTAAACTAGCTATATGCCTTGATGTGTTTTGATTTATATAAATTGAGAAATGAGCTCTAGCTTGTAAACCTAAATGTAGGCACATTTTTTTGTACATATACCTTCAATAAGATACTTCTTACTATAGTAGTGATATATTTGTGTGTATTGTCTCCACTAGGTTTTTTCTCTTAGCAAACTTTTCCTTGATAAAAAATCATGGTGTTATGATGATGTTCATTTTGTTTATCTTCCTTGGTCTTTTTTTAGTTATTTGTAGATTCAAGTTAGTATATTATTATTTTTTATCACTTTAACTACTATTGTCTATTAGTGTCAAATACTTAGTCATCTGTTAGAGTAATTATTTGTTTGCACTTATTAATTAAATCACTTTGATTTAATTAATTAATTTGCCTATTACTCTAGTTTTCTTAAGCTATCTTGTAGGTGCATATAATTAATATTTTATTAATTATAGTGTGCAACCTAGCTTTTTAGTTTAGGGTTTCTATCTCACCTTTATAAGGTTGAGCATTGTACTTTTTTCATTATCTCTTATGCATTTTTCATTTGAGAGCAACTTTTCTTCTATCTCCATTTTTTAGCAAAACCCTTGCCTCTTCTCGTCTTTTTTTTCTGTGACAGGTTTTTGCATGCAGGGATTCGAAGGCTTTGTGGATTTGATTGGCTTATTTGCTCAAATCCTTCATGGTATCAGAGCCAGATCTGTTGTAGCTTGTTCAGTGTTTCAAGAAAAAGGGAGAACAAGGGTTTGGCGGATCAGATCTGGCATTTTTTTGAGCTTTTTCTGAGAAAACAGGGGGGTCACTGATTTTTAGAGCATTTTGAGGCCAAACAAACCTCACGGATGGATTCAGAAGATGTCAAAACCCCCATTTTGATATAAAATTTGTCTGATTTGGACAACATTGATCTGGGAGGCAAAAAATTTTTGCTTGCTGAGCTGTAAGGCCCTCTACACGCACTCCGAGGCAAAAAAAATTTAAAAATATATATTTTGCACGGTTAGTAACCTGCAGTGGAGTCGCTAGCGGTCACCGCTGATGGCCACCGCTAGCAGTTACCACTGGTGGTCTGCCAGCAGCCCGCAGCGGCTTCGCCAGTGGTGTCCGCCGCGGCCCTGCCGCGCTCAGCCCTCCCTCTGCCCAACAACCACCCGGCCTCTGCTCCGCCAGTTGTGCGGGTGTGGTGGGATTTTTTTTTATTTTTTTATTATTTTTTATTAAAAAAATAATTTTTTCATGCATTTTCAGAGGCCCTGGAGGTTTTTCTTCCGTAACTCGACCATACAGACGTATTTTTTCAATCCAAAAAATGCACCAGAAAGCTGGTTCCGAGATGGAGATTTTGGTATAGGTGTTTTTGGATTTTGATATATTTTGGTTGCCTATTTTGGCAATCAAAGCCAGATGTTTTGTTTTGCACTCCAGGAGGCGTATCTTGAGCTTTCGATCTCCGATTTTGGACTTCTTTATATTGCTGGAAATCTCTTTCTGTGCTCTTTCTAGTGATGCTAGTTGTTGTTCTAGATTCTATTCCAAGCACATCCTATTCAGTCTTTTGCATTTTAGCATTCTGGTGGATATCCTAATTGTTTCAGGTCTGAAGATCGATTTTGTTGCTTCAGTTGCTTCGTTTTGGGCTCTACCTTCTGTTGTTTCAGCCTTATGTCTTTTTTGATCATTGTTGATATTCATTGTAAGCATTTTTATGCAACGCACTGAGATAAAGTGCCACTCTTGCGTTTCAGGATCTTTTTCATCATTGTGATTCGTTGTACTCGCACTATTATATAAAGTGCCATGGGGGGGATAGTTGTTTGTCGCTTATAGGCCCTCTTTCTCTTTTTTCTCATGCAGTGTCAATGACACGTGCCTTTATTGGTGTCTGTACCTCACTCTCGATGTGTTTGGTTCCTGTGTTGTAGCATATTTTTTTGGCCCACCTTTTCAACTGCCTGTCACCTCACCTACATTAATAGGGGGTTATATTGTTGTTCTATGCTTCTTTGGTTGATGGTTCGTTGGTGTGAGCTATGTATTTAGTACCTGATCCTACATACTAGGTGATTGCAGTGGCTGGCTACCTATGCATTTCGGTGAGATGGATCATCTAACATATAGAAATGCTTGGTTCATTCCTTCTATTTCCATGGAGGTTCTACAGATCAGCATTTTGACAGAGTTTTGTGGTTCTTCATGCTTCAATGATTCTCTTCTGATCTCTTTGTTCCTTCTTCTGGAACATTCTTTGCTATCTCTTTTTGGAGTAGGGTTTTTCCCATGTGGTTTTCTCTATTTCTCCTCTTTATAGAGATTTTGTTGTAATTGGGTACCTGATTAGGCCTTCTTGCCGAGACCCAATTCTACTTTCATAGCTGTGCTAGGTTAGCTTACCTCCTGAGCTTCGCTTAAGGGGGGTTGTTAGAGTAATTATTTGTTTGCACTTATTAATTAAATCACTTTGATTTAATTAATTAATTTTCCTATTACTCTAGTTTGCTTAAGCTATCTTATAGGTGCATATAATTAATATTTTATTAATTATATTGTGCAACCTAGCTTTTTAGTCTAGGGTTTCTATCTCACCTTTATAAGGTTGAGCATTGTACTTTTTTCATTATCTCTTATGCATTTTTCATTTGAGAGCAACTTTTATTCTATCTCCATTTTTTAGCAAAACCCTTGCCTCTTCTCATCTTTTTCTTCTATGACAGGTTTTTGCATGCAGGGATTCGAAGGCTTTGTGGATTTGATTGGCTTATTTGCTCAAATCCTTCATCATCTACTAAGCAGAGTTAGATGGTCATCACTAATACTGAGCTACTCTATATAGGTTAAGTTATGCATATAAACCTATATATACTAAGCTCTATAAGAGCCAAGAAAGTATGTGGTGGCCAAGTGTAATGTTAACCAACTAGTTCAAGTATGTTGAAGCCAAGTTATATAGAAGGTATTGAGCATAGTAGAGACCAAGTGACAACAACATAAACAATGAGTGCCAAGTATAAAAAATAGTATGTGCCGAGAAACACAAAATTTACGTTCAAGTCAGGAATGATGAAAACTTTGAGGCAAACCATTTCAATTTGACATGGACATGATATTTAATACTTGTAGAGTTTTTTACAAAGAATTTAACATTTTTTATGACATGGATCATAGATCCCTATGTTTTGTGACGAATGAACCAGATGAAGAGGAAAAATGTGAAAGAATCTAGAAAAATCTTAATTGAATCTTTAAATAAGGTAGAGCTTGATCTATTTAATATAGTTTGATGGTATAATGAAGAGTATGAGGGAAAAAGCTATTCATGCAATCCAAGTATGAATGTGCAAGCACTATGGAAGAGGCAAAGTGTTTTCTTATTCTCATAATAGAGAACATGACCTAGTCAAGTAGTGAAGGACAAAAAGCCTTTATCATATCAAAGAAAGGATTAGATTGGAAAGAGGAGATCAAATATCATCTTATCAGAGAAAACCAAGGATTAGGTATTGAATCAGTTTTAACAGATTGTGTCAGGGTAAATCTCTAATCAAAGTGGTCTTAACAAATCTTTGTAAATCTCCTAACAGAGTCCTCATTTTGTTGTAAGTGTGAAATCCTCTAAAAAGGTGAGATCTAACAAACTCAAAAGCTTTTAACTGGGGAAATAACTCACAGGTTAGATCATTGGATATGGTTAAACATTGTAACCCTAATAGGTTAATTTTATTACTATAGTAGTGAAGATTTGTAGGTGTCATCCGAAGTGTTTCTAGGTAACCAAAATCTTTGTTTCATCTGATTAGTTTTCATGCATGTGATATATATATATATATATATATATATATATATATATATATATATATGCTATTACAGTTTGATTATATGTGTTGTGCATGCATAAGAAACTAGATATAAGATGGAAAATGTGGTGAAAGCATTTTAGAATTGTAGAAAATTTCAAAGTGTTATAGATCCTTATTCACCCACCCACCCCCCCCACCCTCTCAGTATCTTGGTGTCCAATCAAGACTTCCAACAATTGGTATCAAAGAAAAGTTGTCTTGGAGAATTATAACAACTTGGAGTAAAGATGTTGGAGATGGATGCTTTCAAAATTGACAAAACCATTGACAAGCAAGTGATTGACATCAAGCTTGTATTGCAGAAACTTGAAATAGTAAGACAAGCTCTAAAGAAATCCCTAAAAAGGAGAAAGGAATTGTCTATTCAAGAGAAGCAGTATTCTTATGATGAAGTTGAAACTAAAGGACTATTTGAACCAATAAATTCAAATGACATAGCAACTATAGATCTACTAGATAAGAACATAATAATGAATGAAGAAGTCAGGCAACTAAAAAGGGAACATGAAATTCAATTAGTAAGGTTGTGTCAAATAACTAAGTAAAAGAAGAAAGTTGAGGAAGACAAGGTTGTCATTGAGGAAGACAAAAGGAAAATGAAAACTAGACTTGAAGAAAGGATATCTAATGTACAAAATCTCACAAACACTCAACTTGACATGATGAATCAACTTATGCTTGCAAATCAATAGTTGAACAGTAAGGATGTGGAAATAGCACATCAAACATCATAGAGGAATCTATTGAAGAATGAACTGAAAACTAAAAAAGAATAAGTTGAAAGATTGAACAAGCCAAATAAAGGAATTAAATACTTTGAAGAACTTATGAGGTTATCTGGTAACACTAGAGGATTAGGACATTCATCTACTAAGTAAGGAGAATCATCCAGTAATGGAGAATTGAGAAATGCAAAGTGAAAGGGAAAACTAACATGTTATTATTATGGAAAACTTGGTCATACAACAAACATTTTCCAAAGAAAAAATATTATGCAAACCCTAAACCTAAGTTTACTAGTTATTATTTTTACTTCAAGAAGAAAGGACATTAATTACATGAGGTTAGGTCAAGAATGAAGAATGTATCTAATAGACCTAAATTTGAAGGATATTGCTATAACTATCAAAAGAATGGACATAGAGAATATGAATGTAGAAGATAGAAAAAACCCTACTAGACTAATCAAAGGTAGAACCATGCACCTAAAAAAGCATGTTCCAAATGTTAGAAGTTTGGACATTCAAGAAAATATTGCAAAACTCAAGTACCAACAACAAATCACAACACCAAGGGTAAAGCAAAAGTAGATATTGATCAAATAAGGAAGGAGATGAATCAAACATGGAAGAAAAAGATAGAAGATGGAAGCAGTGGAACAAATGGAGTTAAGGTTACCCAATCCAATGGAGAAGTTGATCACATCATCTCAAACTAAGTAGTAATGATATGTTTCAAAAGTTACATCTAATTATATATCTTGCATCAATTCCTAACATAAAATGTGTTAAAGTTCATATTTGATTAAGTAAAGATGCATAAGAACAGATTTATCAAATGATTAGTACAAAAGAATCATGTACACAAACAAATTTGAACATTAGTAAAATTGTCTATATTGACTGAGAATAGCAATTTGGATCAAGTACTTCATAAGCTAAATTGGTGTACAGGCCAAGCTAGATGCAAGAGACTAAGCTTTATAGTGAAGACCTAGTTTGAAGGAACCAATGTCAACCAAGATGGCTAGCTTCCACCTATCTAAGTGTACAACATTAATGGAGATGCTAAATCAAGAAAAAGGAAGTATTTATCAAAAATTGAAGGCATTAATTCATACCTTACATACAAAATTTGAGAGCACAAAATGATTTAAGTGATAAGAGATCTTAAGGAAATTCAAGAAAAATCTAAGAGAAGAAGATTGAATGAGTGAAGATCTAAGTTGTACAGCGTGATTCACAGGAAAGAAAGTTTTCAAACCCTCACAAAGAGAAAATGGTAGCTTCATCATCTGCTAGAAAGAGTCAAGTAATAGAGGTTAGTAATATTCAATTGGAGAATAGTGATGCTTGTCCTCCACCCAAAATTTGTGATATTCCTAAAATTGCAATGAGAGGTGGCTCAATGGGTGTTTTGTCTTCCATACCACCCAAGGTGATCATGAAACACAATGTGCAGAATTGATACATTTGTAAGATTGGAGAAATGGGAAACTATAAAATTTAGGAAGCATATGAGAACTTGTGTGATGGATTTTTGAAGAATGAATTAAAAATCATTGAGAAGAAAGGGTTAACTTGTGCCTTACAGTTCCCAAAGAATTTCAAGATTGAGTGGATCAGGATCGTGTTGAGCAAGATTCGTGACATGAAGTTTTCGATACATAATAGACTAGTTGAAGTAACTAAGAAGATGATTCACAAGGTTACTAGTTATCCCACATTGGATAAGAAGAAAACCATGCAAATTTTGAGTAATGAAGAAATTGAAGAAAACACAAGTACTAAGTGGCATAGAATTCTATGTAAACCTTTTTTGAGAAAATTCAAGAGGATTCTTCAAGATGTTTCTAGAAGAAACAAGATATGGGTTAGATTCATTGAATCCTACCTAATCCATTCGAACTAAAATTAAAGGAGGGAAGAATTGAGTGGGAAAAGCAATTTTAGACTTATATTTAAGGAGTCATAGACCAAGAAGCAAGTGTTTCTAGTGTGCCAAATTGTGAAGTGATTGAAGGGTGTCAAGGAGAAGACATCAAGGAGAAGGAAGAATAGAGCACAAAGACTCTGCTTTGATAAGTGGTCAAAGAGAGACGATTTCATTGGTACATTGAGCATAAAGACTTAAGGAGACAAAGCTTGAGAGGAGGACAAGCTATCAGAGATGAAGAGATTAAAAGCTAGGCAAACTGTTATGAGCTGAAGAGTGATTTAAAATCTGCAAGATAAATTGTGAATTGTAATCAGGTCAAAACCCCTTATTATTACTCTCTAGCAATTGTATCAATTAGGGTAAAATCCTATGGACTTAGGTTGGCTTAATAACCATTTGTAAATTCTTTAACAGGGTATCATTCCAAGTGAATGTCCTAAAGTCCTCTAATTAGGACCACTTCTAACAGGGTAGATAAATCCTTTAACCAAATCACATTTAATAGTGTGTTGTAGCCTTTAACAGGGTAGGCCTTTCACAGGCATCACTACAAAAGAATGAGAATTGAGTAGCATTTTACTGGTGGTTTTTCTCAAATTGGGTTTCCATGTAAATCACTATGTTATGTGTTGATTCTTCATGTGTTATGCTCGCATGTTGATTTACAATAACTTGTTAAGAAGGAAAGTTTAAGCTTGGATGAATGAACAATTTGATGGGCACACTTTACTTGATGAAAAGTTTGAATTGAAAATTTGGACCCTGAATAACTAATTCACCCCACACCCCACCCCCCACCTCTTAGTTGTTATAAATCATTTCTAACAATTGGTATCAGAGCCATCTACTAATTTAGTTTAAAGGTACTAGAAGTAGGAAGATCAAGACGTCCAAGAGAGAAGTTTCCAAGCTCAACAGAGATAACTTTTCTGCATGGAAAAGCCTAATGAAGTTGCACCTTGTATCAATAGGTGACTATGCAAAAACCTCAATTGGGGTGAAACATGTAGACCCAGCTGGACCCCTTTCTGTAGATGATTTGAACAAAAGGAAGGAGCACAATTAGGTAATGCTGGAGATTTCTTGTACACTCAACTATGTTGAATTTGATGACATGAAGGGATGTGACAATACATTCAAAATGTGGCAAGCCTGAACAGATATTTATGGAGGAGATAATAATGTTCAAAGAGCAAAAAGAGAAAGCCTCAGAGGAAAGTTTGATGACATGAAAATCGAGGAAGGTGAGAATAATGCCTAATATGCTGCTAGAATGAAAGAAGTGGTAAGTGCAATAAGAAATCTAGGTGGTCAATTGGAAGATGACACTATTAATAGAAAATTCTTAAGAACCTTGCTCTCTATCTATGCTATTAGAGTTTCATCCATCCAAGAGCTGAGATGTGTACCGGGAAATGCATTAACTTTTGAAGGCATAGTAGGAAGACTCACTGCATTTGAATTGTCCAATTTTGATAACTACAGACTTGAGAATCTTGAATCTGCTTTCAAGGCCAAGGTAACATTGAATGACACTAAGGAGGAGAAATTAAAGAAGAGTAGAAGAGGAAAATATGCATCCAGTAATAGTAGCATAGATGAAGAATATGTGGAACAATTGGAAGCATTACTAGCCAGAAGATTTCACAGAGGCAAAGGTAAATTCAAAGGTAAGTTGCCTACCATATATTTTAATTGCAATGAAGTAGGAAATATTGTTGTAAGGTGTAGATAGAAGACAAACTAAAAGTACAAGACCAAAAGAGAAGATGATAGCAAAGATTACAAGGACAAAGGAAAAAGATGTTACATTGTTGAAGAGAATTCTAATGAGAATGATGATGAAGTAGTCTATGTAACCATGAAGGATAAATCAAATGGAGATGAAGCAACAATACTGGTAACCTATGTCAACAAAAATGACAAGGGGATCATAGACAGTGGATGCTCACATCACATGATAGGAGACAAAAGTAAGTTTATTACCTTTACTCAATATGAAGGAAATAGTGTTAGATTTGGAAATGATGCTCTATGCCAAATCAAAGGAAAAGGTTCTATTAAAGTTACAGAGAAAATCTCATGTGATAATGAAAACTATGTTGAAGGATTGAAGTATAATTTGCTAATTGTGTCAAAGTTAGGCAATGTAGGTTGCAAAGTAGAATTTGGAAACAAAACTGCCAAAATCTATGACATTGATGGAAATCTCATAGGAAAAGGTAAATAAACTAGGATCAATGTGTTTTATCTAGATATGGAAGATACAACTTGTCTTGTTGTTAGACTTGGTGATGTTTGGTTATGGCATAAAATATTGTGTCATCTTAACTTTGACAATGTGATTAGCATCGGCAAAAAGAAGAAATTCAAAGGTTTTCCTAAGCTGAAGAAGCCTAAAAATACAATGTGCAAACAATGTCAACTAGGAAAGATGACCAAGTCAAGTTTCAAAAGAAAAACCTACACTTCCAAAGAAGTATTAGAGCTAGTCCATATAGACTTATGTGGTCCAATAGAAGTACAAAGCTACCAAGGAGACAGATACATAATGTTGTTTGTGGATGACTACTCTAGGATGATGACTGCCAAGTTTTAGAAGAAAAAATTTGATGCATTTCAAATGTTTAAGTGGTATATAGCTAGAGTTGAGAAGGAAATATGAAAGAGTCTAAAGTGCCTAAGATCAAACAAAGGAGAGTTTACATCAAAAGAATTTGAGATATTCTACAATGATAAAGGAATCAAGAGACAAACATCAGCACTAGAAACTCCACCTCAGAATGACATTATTGAAAGGAGGAATAGATCAGTGATAGACTATGCCAGAACATTGATGATGGAGAAAAAATTTTCTCTGAAGTATTGCAAAGAAGCTGTAAGCACTATTATTTACACTCTGAATCGAATTCAAGTCAAGAAAGGTACAAATGCAACACCTTTTGAACTATGGTATGGTCACTCACCTAATGTAAAACATTTTGAAGTATTTGGTTGTAAATTCTATATTCTTAAATATGCTAGAAATGGAAAGTTTGATGCATAGAGTGATGAAGGTATATTCCTTGGATACTCCACTAGAATAAAAGCATATAAGTGTTTGAATACTAAAACCAACAAGATTGTGGAGAGTGCAAATGTAAATTTTGATGAGCATGTAGAAGTCCAAGTTATTATCTAAGGAAAAAGAAGAATACAGATCCTCTGTATACTTCTATGAAGGAATGCATAATGAAGATGATGCTACCAATCAAGTTGGGAATCAGCAAAAAAATTTAGTATCAGTCGAGTCACAACTAGTGAATTTCAAGCTGCATTCAAAAGCTAAGTTGCAGAATGAAGACAATGCACATTGTAATCATGAAAGAGATTATCATATACCAAAAAAAGATGTGCATAGTGACTCTGAAGTTGAAAGATCAAACATGGAAAGAAGGACAGAACCAAGACTAGCCAAGTATGTGAGAAGACATCACCCTGCAGAACAAATCATTAGAGACAAGGATGCAAAACCAATAACAAGTAATAGACTAAGAAATTAATCATGTCTGATGAGCAAGATTGAACCCAAAATAGTGAAAGATGCACTACAAGATGATGACTGGTATAAAGCTCTAGAAGAAGAAATAGATCAGATAAAGAAGAACAAAACCTGGACTTTAGTTCCTAGACCAGCTGATAAGAATGTGAATAGTACCAAATGGGTATTTAGGAACAAACTTGATGAGAATGGTGAGATAAAAAGAAATGAGGCTAGACTAGTCTACAAAGGTTATGCACAAGAAGAAGGACTAGATTATGGGTAAACCTTTGCCCTTGTTACAAGAATGGAAGGAGTCAGAACACTACTTGCATATGCTGCCTACAAAGGTTTCAAAGTCTACCAAATGGATGTAAAGTATGTTTTTTTGAATGGTATACTAGAAGAGAAGGTCTACATAGAATAACCAGAGGGATTTGTTGATGACAACAATAAGGATATGGTTTGCAAATTACACAAAGCACTCTATGGTCTGAAGCAAGCACCTAGAGCATGGTATGAGAGACTGCACAAATATCTTGTGAAGATAGGATTTGAGAGAATAGATGACAACAACAACTTGTATATCGAGGTAGAAAAAGGTAAAGATATTTTGATATCTAAAATCTTTGTTGATGATATAATATTTGGAGGAAAAGATGTTCTATGCAAATATTTTTCTGATCAAATGAAACATGAGTTTGAGATGGCAATGTTTGGAGAAATCAAATTCTTTGTCGGATTGCAAGTACATCAAATGAAGCATGGCATATTTGTAACTCAATCCAAATATATCTAGGAGATACTCAAGACATTTGGATTAGAAGATTCAAAACCAGTCAGTACACCAATGGTGATAGAACATAAGCTATCCAAGAATGATGAATCTACTTAAGTGAACCAGACACTATACAAATCAATGATTGGAAAATTACAGTCTGTTGTACATAGTAGACTAGACATTGCATTAGTAGTTGAAATAGTGGTAAGATATTTTGCAAATCCAAGAGAAAATCATCTGATGGTAGTAAAGAGAATACTGAGGTATCTAAAAGGAACTGATGACTTTAGTTTGTACTACAAGAAAAGTGAAAATTTTGAGTTGAGAGCCTACACTAATGTAGATTGGGGAGGTACAACTGATGATAGAAAAAGCACCAGTGGAGAAGCACTTTTCCTAGGGAAAAGATTGGTTACTTGGACCAACAAAAAGTAAAGTTACACCTCATAGTCCATAGCAGAAGCTGAGTATGTGTAGTTGCTATCAATTGCACCATTATTGTATGGATCAAAGATCTATTGCAAGGTATGAAGGAAGAGGTAATTGAACTTGTGATACTCTATTGTGATAACACAAGTGTCATCAACATATCAAAGAATCATATAATGCATGCCAAAACAAAGCATATTGCAATTAAGTATCACTATGTAAGAGAATTGGTGGAAGACAAGCAAGTGAAAATGGAATATGTCAATTCAAAGGAACAGATTGTTGACATCTTCACAAAAGCATTACCCAAAGATACATTTGAATATCTTAGAGGTAAGTTAGGGGTGATACCCCTAGCCAAGGCTACATGGGCAATAGCAAAGATTTCCCTGCATCAAATGAGTTGATTGTCAAAATATTATGAATTGATGTAGAGGATACTTACTTTAGGATTTTTCCTGAAGTAATCGAAGTACTAAAGTTCAAAATCAGTCACAAGCAAGGTGATAGAGAGAGAAATTGGAAGTTCTAGAAGATGCTATATTTGGATGATTAGATGCTAAAATAGTATGTCTTTGGCATTATTGTCAAAGAGGGAGAAAATGTAGAAACTGATCAACAATATTCAATTGGATAAAGGGAGAGGTGGCTAGAAACTAATTAGATCTACAAAATCTAATGGAAAAAGTCAGAAGTAGTTGATACTAGAATGGAAGAACATGATCAAATGGACAGAGGGAGTAATAATATAAGAGGAAGTCAGGAGTAGTACATGATCAAAGTGAACAAGTGATAACCCACAAAAAACAGGAAAGGATACATCAACTAAGAGGGAGAAGTAGAAGTAAAGTAATCAAGATACAGATCAGAGAAGGAGATGTGAAAATTGATGTTAACACGTTTTTCTTTTTGGCATTTGACTTATTGTTTTAACCTAGTTAGCATTTTTGATAACTTCGTTGAATAGTTTGGTATGATGGTTGATTAGTTTGGTTTACCATCAATGCCAAAGAGAGAGATTGTTGGAAATTTAATTGAAAAGATCATTGTTGAAGATCAAAGAGGAAGATTGTTAAAAAGAAGGAAGTTGGTTGATAAAGAATGTTTTCAATCATTATTTTGCCATTGATCTCAAACCAGCTATTTTCTGGAATGACAATTGCTTATAAGATCCAAGTACTATCACTTAGTTGATTGATGAAGAGGATTTGATCAATAATATGTAACAAGAGCACCTAAGGGAAAGGTTGAGTTATGGTTTTGTAATGAAGTGCAAGGATTAGTTAAGACAATGGTAAAATGATATATTGATAATATACTTGAAGATATAGAGGTTGACCACACTTAGAAACACTAGAAGAATATGTTGTAACAAGGTTGACTACAAACCTTAACTAAGTTCATCAGTAAGTGTCGAGCAAGCTAGTTAGAGCCAAGCAAAGTTTTAGTTGGAGCAGAAAAAATGCAAAATCTAGTGTGTGCCGTGTGAAGTTCAAGTACCAAGTGATATAGAAGGAGCTGAACAAACAAAAAATTGAGTGGATGCCAAGTGAATCCATAGTAGGTGTCAAGCATTAGTAAAATGTAGTTGATGCCGAGTAACATAGTGTGTGTCAAGCACTAAAATTTCAATAGTGTCAAGCTACTACATTATTTGAAAGGTCAAAGATTCGCCAGATCTGAGCTGATAGAGTTGTTTTTGATTAGATAAACAGGTTTTATAGGGAACCTAAAACTCAAAAGTTAGTACATAAGAAGGCTGATAATAAGCATGATAGCCCAGCCAAAAAAGTTTAAGTTCAAAGGCTAATAATAAGCATTAAGCCCAGCCAAAGGAAAAAGTTATGAGAAAAGACCAAGAAAAAGAAACAGACAAAGCCACAGCCAAAAGCCAAAATACAGTGAAAAACAGAGGAACAGGCAAGAGCTATTCCTCGTTCTTTTGCTCCAGATCCTACATCACCTGAGTAGCCTCAAAGTCCTATTGATTCTCCTCCATTTCCATATGTTGCCCTCTTTGATTCCCCTGGTCATGTGCAAGAGTGGAGTTGTCCTTTGCAAGGTCGTCCTCCGTTCTGGCCTCATCTCTATCATTTCCATTCTCATCCTCATGCATTTCTCTATCTTTGATCTAGCCCATGAGAGAGATGATGTTGTTGTTGATGGAGCTTAACAAGGAAAACATCTGGTTGGAAAGGTTATGATTGTAGTTTTCCAGATTGTATATCCTCTGTTCTGCCAGAGTGAGCCTATCGACCAAGTTTGTCCTCCTATTGGTATCCTTTCCTTCCCTTGTTGCCTCAATGTGTTTCACCTGGTCTTTAACCTCCTCGAGCTCATGGAAGAGCCATTTGATTGATCTAAAATTATCAATCATGTTGTTGCAAGCATTATTTAAGAGATTCATCCCTATCTCCCTGGCTCTGTCCGAAATAGTCACAATCATCGGATCAATTAATTCTTCTAGCCACTACTCTTCTTGATTATCCACTATGATTTGGGGATTCATGGCCTCCCTAAAGATTCCCATTTTGGCAGTCTTGACATTCAAATTAATCCACGCTTTCCTCCTGTCATTGGTTTGCACTTCCCCTTCCGCATACCTAGCTTTCTCCTCTTTCTGATCCTCAGGGTGGAGATGGATAGGAGAAAGGGGCAATGCAGATGTCCCCTCATAATGAGAGTGCACATCCTCTAGGCTCTCCCTCTTGTGCTTCTTCCTTCCACTATCAAACTTTATTTCCTCCTACGTCTGCTTCACCACCTCCTCAGACTTTGGGTCCTCCTCATCATTAGTGCTACCCTCCTCAGCCTTCTCAGCCTACTTCTGCCTGAGATCCCTAAGGTTTTTTTGCTTGGGGTTATGGGGGAGGGGGAATTTTTAACAATCACAACTTTCCCTGAGGAGGAGACTCTACCTTTCTCAGAACTGAGGCTTTGAATGTTGTCCGAGTTTGAGGAGTAACTGGAACTTCCAGACTCCACAGTCTCAGTTTGAGGGGGGCATTACCGATGGTCTGGGCTTTGGAGTGCTCATGGATAAGAAGCAGTAGCCCTTCATGTAGAGCTGAGTTAGCAATGGGCTTCTTTTTGAAGTTGTCCATCTCCTTACTCATAGAGGTTAACAGATAAAAAGAAAAATAAATTTTGGCTTTCTTCCAAAAATGATTTAAAATAACAAAGTGGTGGGTGCGGGGACATTTTTGGCACATTCTTGGAGCTGATAGAGTTGTTACCTTGAATTTTGTGAAATAGTTGGAGGATGAGGATGATGAGCTGGTGCCACAAAATTCTATGTATACCATTTTTGATAAAATTCAAGAGGATTCTTCAAGATGTTTCTAGAAGAAACAAGATATGGGTTAGATTCATTGAATCCTACCTAATCCATTCGAACTAAAATTAAAGGATGGAAGAATCAAGCGAGAAAATCAATTCCAAACTTCTATTTAAGGAGTCATGGACCAAGAAGCAAGTGTTTCTGGTGTGCCAAATTGTAAAGTGATTGAAGGGTGTCAAGGAGAAGACATTAAGGAGAAGGAAGAATAGAGCACAGAGACTCTACTTCGATAAGTGGTCAAAGAGAGATGATTGCACTAGTACATTGAGCATCAAGACTCAAGAAGATAAAGTTTGAGAGGAGGACAAGCTGTTAGAGAAGAAGAGATTGAAAGCCAGGAAAAGTGTTATGAGCTGAAGAGTGATCTGAAATCTACAAGATAACTTGTGAATTGTAATCAGGTCAAAACCTCTTATTGTTACTCTCTAGCAATTGTATCCATTAGGATAAAATCCTATGGACTTAGGTTGGTTTAACAACCATTTGTAAATCCTTTAATGGGGTGTCATTCCAAGTGAATGTTCTAAAGTCCTCTAACCAGGACCACTTCTAATAGGGTGGATAAATCCTTTAACCATGTCACATTTAACAATGTGTTGTAGCCTTTAACAGGGTAGGCCTTTCACATGGTATCAATTCAAAAGAGTGAGAATTGAGTAGCATGTTATTGGTGGTTTTTCCCAAATCGGGTTTCCACATAAATCACTATGTTATGTGTTGATTCTTCATGTGTTATGCTTGCATGTTGATTTACAGTAACTTGTTAAGTAGGAAAGTTTAAGATTGGATGAATGAATAGTTTGATGGGCACACTTTACTTAATGAAAAGTTTGAATTGGACATTTGGACCCTAAATAATTGATTCACACCCCCCCCCCCCCCCCCCTCCCCTCTCTTAGTTATTCTAAAGCATTTCTAACAACTTCAACCCCTTGAGAAAAGAAATAATTAAAGGACCTCTCTCTAGATATTGAATTTAGTCTGGATGAATTTATTGAGATGCCACAATTGGATTCATCAAATATCCCTCTTGAGCAAACAATTTTGTTGCAAGAAATTTCTGGTGAAGAAGAAGAGATGGGGAAAATTAAGCTATGAACATCAAAAATGGAAAGTCCAACATGATTTCAAAGATATTTTTGTTGAAGCATTTGATACTCAAGTTTTGATAGGGAAGCTCCAATCATTTCCCAACATGTAAGTATTGGTGAGATAATAACTACCAGTTATATAGAATCTAATTAAAAGTTAATGGATTGGTCTACAAATAAATTTGAGAATAAGGTAGTAGATAAAATTTCATAGGTACATTTCCTCGTAATTTTTGACCTATATTTTTGACCAATATAAATATTGGCCTATGAATGCATTTTTTTATAAAAAAATTGCTCAATTTGGTTGATATTTTGACCAAATTAGGTTTTCCCAATTTGGTTTGAATTTATACCAAATCGGGTTTAATAATAGCAAGAAAAAAATAAAGCAAGCATCAAAACATTTTTTTTTTGCAAGCAATCATGTTTGTTCGATGAGCTCTAGAACCATAACATCTCTCATCCCAACAAGCATACTCGGTTGAAGCAATAGAAGGGTAAACATTGAGGCCTAATAGAATTGTAGGAGTTGGGATAGGAAGGGATGCTTTCACACTAGTGGATCTATAGCCGCACATATTTCTAGCTCTCAAACTCGTAGGATGCAATGACACTATAGTAGGGATGCTACTTTTCATGGCAACTATAGCCAATTAATCTTTCGCTATCCCTGCCCTATAGGTTCAGCCTAGTCATCATCAATTTTTTGACTCCATATGAACTACCATGGCAATAGGCATACCCAAGATTGCCTTTTGCCCTACCCCTAAAATAGATTGATTGATTATTGAAAATTATAGGGTAGGGGGACCATACCATACCATGGCCCTATCATTTTTTAGGCAACTTTGGGTAGTGATAACCATTTTGGTTCATTGCTACTCCAGTCGTATAAGAGCATAGGAGACATTTGAGGTAAGAGCCAACCATTTTCAATCAAAAAATCTGCTTAGATTTTTGTTTAGTGCATTTGAGGTAGTGGTTTGCATTTTCCATTAGAGATTTTTCTATTTATAGTTTCATTTCTTGTATGGTTTGCAAGTTGCATTTCGCGTATGGTTCCCATTGCAAATGTCTATTTTGAAGTTGTTCATGATAGTCCACAACCAATGTGTCACCAATTATATATAAATATGACATGAGTGATGCCCATGATTTATCTCCATCTAGCACAAATGATCTCCCTGAATGAATTGTAAGCTCAAAGAGTAATCTTTGAAATCATGACAATCTCTATAAATGCTTTATGTGGACTAGATTCACTTTATGACAACGTACACCTATTCTCATTCACATTCACTGATCTCTGATTGTAAACTCAAAATATTGATTACATGTTCATTATAGGACTCATTGTCCATAAGACCCCATTAGTGAGTATTCACCTTCAATCAATCCTTTAGCCATTTGGATTTATCCACCAAATCAGTCTATATACTATTCTAATGTACTTCTATTCTCTTATCTAGATAATTTAAGATTGCTCTGAATCAACTAAGTTTAAGAAAATTATATTAAGATAATACATTCACCCATCTTTCAATTATCAAAATTGTTCAACATATGAATCTTTAGAGAAATATATGATTTCCATTTGAAAAGAACATTAATTATGATTGCCCCCTAGTTATGTATGTTGTTAAACAATCGGGTTTAATTTTATTGGGTAATATTGAGCATGCTTTAAGAGATTGGTCATGTTTTTTTGCTATGAAAAGTCAAAGGATAAAATCCAAATAATATTTAACATGTTGAAATATTCAATGAATATTGTCATAAGCAATAGTAGTTTTGAGGGTGTATGGTCATGGAAATTATGATTATAGAGATCTATATTGTAGAATATTCTGTGAAGGGTGGTGCAAATAGAATTCAGGACCAAGAGATGTCATTTCAAACCATGAGAAATCATATGATAAAAGATAGACATCATTCCTGATGCAATGAATAAGGTACAGTAGGAAATTTAGTGTAGTGA